>JAAXCT010000362.1:0-586895 GCA_012490785.1 Eragrostis nindensis
TTCTCTCTTGATGCTTCTGCCTATAACAAGTAGCTTGGCATCACCTTTCTCCAGCATGATTAAATTGCTGTCCATGTTTGTGCCGGCTCTCTTTCCTTTTGTGTGAAGGGATTGTCTAGTTCTGTACTGTCTGAGATGCACCCAGTAAAAGTAAACTGCCCCTCTATTTAACTATCTTTGCCTGGTGCTGTTACAATCAGAGATACAATAATACTGCATGCACACATCACCTCAACTCTTAGGGCAAAATTTCCTTTAGGGTAAAATTTCCTTTACCAACCGCATGATGTCATTTATCCTATGGAAGCAAAAAATGTCGACAGAGTAATTGCGCTAATTTACTCTTTTTTATCTCATAAATAGCTTAATCCAATGTGTACGTGCATTTTGTTTATTCCTTTTGAGAATAACTGGAAAAACTTACCAGTAAAATTTTACTAGTGAAGATACGATCTTATAATCACAGGTCCTGTTGTCAACACATCTGACAGAAATCTTCACAGAGAACTACCTGCCACAGGTTGATGCCTAGTATCTAGATGCTCATTTATTGAAATAACTAGCTCTTTTCATAACTGTTTTAACAAATTACAAAAAAAAAATTTGCAGTCTGAACATATCAAATGCTGTACCATGAGTGTTCTGAATCCTGATGGACAGGCAAGCAATGAAGACATCATATTTCTTTATCGGTAAGTAGAATGAAAAATCTGCTATGCCTTTTTCTTGTTCTTGTTCAGTTTTTTTTCCCCATTCTAATTTCTCAATTCCTAATGCCTATGGTGAAGACTTGTACCTGGTCGAGCACTTTTAAGTTTTGGTAAGCTTTTTGGATATTACATTTACAACATGGGGTATGGATGCTCAGGAGACAGTTGCAACTAACACTTCTTCACCCTTGCAGGTCTGCATTGTGCACGGCTTGCTGGTATGTACCTGCACAAACTTCTAATAAGCTGAGAACTTGTGAAAATATGATTACTTCCTTTTTACGGAAACCATAAACTGCTGTACCCTTTAACCCACATTGTAAGTCGGCATGGCTGATACCCAAAAGTTGGCATTCCATATCAAATTTAAATGCAAGTTAAACTGTCACGTGATGATTCAAGGATATGTGCAATGAAATAGACAGTTGTAGACTGACCATGTATATAATGATCTCATGTTTGGCTGTTCGCAGGTGTACCCAGTGAAATTATTCAGAGATCTGCCAGTGTTTTAGAGGACATTCATTCCAAGAGGCCTATAAAGCGCGTGATCTGCGACAAATTAGCAGCAAAGGACCAACAATACCAGGTTTACTTACTGCCTGATTGATATGTTTTTAGAGGAAAAATATCTTTGATAATTCTCAACATGGGGATAGAAGTTTGAACACTAATTTCTTTGCGGAAATTTCAGGATGCAGTGACGAAACTCCTGGCCTTCGATGCACAGAAAGGTGATCTGAGCAGCTTCTTCCAAGAAATTTCTTCTCCGAGTCGTAGATATGGAAATCGAGTTTATCTCACTAGTACTGGGATGTACATAAATAATTGAATTGGGGAAACTTGGTGCAACTACCTCGGTTGGTCTATTGCGTGGCCTGCCGCTTCACATGCTTGCTTCTCCTGCCAACTTCAGTGCGATGTCAGTGAGGGCACCAATAGCACTCTGTATCTGAACTCTCGTCCGTCATCCCCTCGTGATATTTTGTATGACTTGTTGACACGAGGCGAGATGCCCCTATTGCGGTATAAACTGGCAGTATTTTTTTTGCTGCACTGTGTACTGTTACGCTTGAAGCAAGGTCATGGATGTACTAGTATATGCAAAATATGCTGCACGCAACTTGCAAAGCAGTGGTGCCACTGAACTCTGGTATAACATTTTGAGGTGCGTATGCGTTTGAAAACGGGCATTCCTCTGGTTGGAATCTACTTTATTGTACTCCTACCTTCGTAAATGAATGACCGTTCACTCGGGAATTCCCTATCGATAACATGCATCAGATTCAAAGTAAATGCGGCCATGCGAAAAGGCAATCGAATTGAGCTGTGCAGAACTGGAGCCGTGGCATCAAGAATATGCAAGTATGCAATGAGGTTTCTCCTCTGAACATTCAGGCCCAGTGAGTGTGGACCATCAAGCCTGAGCACACCCAGCCCGTCGGCGCGTGTGCCGACCTCACTGTGGGGCCCAATAAGTTAGAGAATTGTTTTGGTAAAAGAAAACCTTATATGTGGTATTTCATGTTGCTCGTTGCTAACCTAAGTACATAGTATCATCCATGTAGGTGCATTTTACGTGGCTAAGACCATTTTTGGAAAAATGTAACCGACCTGAACCATCACATGCATCATTCTTCGAAGAGGCTGTATTCAACTCGAACAATTATACCTTGAAACAAAAAATACTTGTTTTTTCCGGGTAAAAAGAAAAAAAAAATCCTCCGTCTCGATGGGTCGGCAGGAATCCAGAGCAACGTGGTGACGCAACTAGCTGTTCGCCCACCTAATTTTATACACCGTCGCCTGCCTATAAACTGACCCGACCTTGGAGGGGCGGAGGCGACACAGCTCCCTGGTCAAGTCTATCCGCCTCTCGCGCCCGCGTCCTCGTCTTCCCTACCTGCCAGGGAAAGGAAAGAGGTGAGCGCCTTCCCCTTTCCCCTCCCTCCCCGCCTTCTCCGATTCAATCCGCGCAGTTCTAGAGTACGATTTGGGGATCGTTGCGCGTTCGGTCCAGTATCGGAGCGAATCAGCCTCTTCGGTATCGGATCTCGAATTGCTGGGTAGGTGTGCGAGTGAATTGCTTGCTAGGGTTGCGATTGGTTTTTGTTGTTTTTCTCTACAGATCGTAAGGTCAAGGTGGCTCTAGGCGTCTGCTGTGCGGTAGATGGGGATCCGGCTAGGTAAGGGATGGTCCTTGGCCGGATTTTGGGGATTTTGTAGCGGTTGATGAGTTGCTGGTCTAGCCTTTTAGGGTTGGTGCTCTGGTTCGATCTGATTTGACGTGGTCCGTATTTTGGATGCGGGAAATAGATGGATTTCTAGTCATAATTTTTGTTGTGCTTATAACTGATACTCCTATCGGTTAGGATTTGGGGAATTCTTCTCAGGAATGATTCTGAGAATTCTTCTCTCAGAAATGGTATGTAGGGGATTCTGAATCGATTCTGTTTATGATATATAACGGTGCTAATTTGCTGTAACTGCATGAATGTTATTTAGGACTTGGCTTCAAATCTGACTGAGCTTATTTGTGAAATCCCCGTTTAATTAGTATCGATGTGACCAACAAAGTCTATTGTTGTCGAACTCCCCTGCTATTCATATTTCTCTTAAAAGTTGTGCTGGATGGCTTGTAATTGATGGTATGATGATTGCAGATTCTGCATAAAGACCCCGATATAGAAGCTCTAAGCTCGGTGTCAATCAAACTTCAACAACTAAGTTTCATGTCTGATCTCGACGTCCAGCTTCCATCTGCCTTCGGTATGCAATATCGCATCATCTTTCTTGTTTGCTTTTGGTTGGACACGATGTGGCTCTAGCTTCTCAATACTGGAAAGTAGAATAAGTAGAGCAGTCTTTTAAGTTCATTTGGAATACGCATCTGATCCTTGTGCTTTAAATGTGTTCTGACCATGTATACCATCTATGTTTGTCTGATAACGTGTCATCATCTTTGATAGATCCGTTTGCTGAGGCAAATGCTGAGGACTCTGGTGCTGGCCCCGGAACAAAGGATTATGTGCATGTGCGCATCCAGCAGCGCAACGGCAGGAAGAGTCTGACTACAGTTCAGGGACTGAAGAAGGAGTTCAGCTACAACAAGATCCTCAAGGATCTCAAGAAGGAATTCTGCTGTAATGGTACTGTAGTCCAGGATCCAGAGCTAGGCCAGGTATAATGCTTCAGCTATGTATCTAGTTTCACAGTTTCCTTTTGACTAAGTCGATATTCTGATGATGTTTTGTCTGCTGCAGGTCATTCAGCTCCAAGGCGATCAGCGCAAGAATGTCGCCACTTTCTTAGTTCAGGTATTAAGCATTCTCTGGGCTATTAGCTTCCATGAAGTTGAAGAAATCATCGATTGTTGTTCTTATGCGTGTTTATGGCTTGTTTTGACAGGCTGGGATTGCGAAGAAAGAGAACATCAAGATTCACGGGTTCTAGGCAACCTGTAAATGCTTGCATGCTTAATATTGCTCTACCAGATATCGTGAAGCTTGAAGCAGTGATAATAGTAGTTACTGCTTTCTAAAGAACTTCAAACTATTGTGCTATTATCTAGTGTGTCTTGCTTGATGCAAGTTGTGTTGCCTCATTGCGCACTACAAGCGTATGGATATGGGTTGTGTTGGTTATTGTCAATTGAATAAAAGTACTTACCATTTGGCTATACCTCTGGCGTTCGTCTCCTATCATTTGGTTTTAGCTATTGTCGTCTGGCATGATCTTAATCGTTGCAAAGTTGTCTGGTTGCCTCTTGATATTCTGTTGGGATCCTCTCTTTGCTAGAATTCAATGTTGGGTTATTGCATCTAGAGGATGCTGTGCTTTTGCGTATAAAACCAATCGTTCGATGCCGGCGACGGCTGTCACCTGTTCAGCTCGTCCCGACGCTTGTGCGGTAGTTGTTGCCGCGGCACGGAGCGGATCAGGTCGCCAGGACAGGAGTCGCTTTATTACATGGCACTTTCGCTGCTAGCCCGAGAAGCATCAACTTATGATTGCGCCCGAGCCTTTGTCAAGGAGAGCAGGCTGATTCGGCGCGTGAAACATAAGCATGTGCAGAGTCCGCGCTGTGCACTCGTCGTGAGCGCGACTTTCCTCTACCGACGGTGAGAAGTCAATTTGCTCTGGGCCTCTGGCTACGGCAGGCAGTAGGTGTGCCAAACAGCTGAAATTGTTGAGACGTCCTCTGGGACATGACGAGACGGTGAGATCCAAAATATCTCACGCTGCGTTGTGTGTTCCTCACGTCGTGGACCCCGGCCAAGTTGCTCAACGTTATCAGAGCTTTTTGGCCAGACCAGAGTAGCCTTCACGTGTGGAGTTTCCTGATGGACAACGTTTCTAACGTTTGTGCAATTAAGGCTGCGTTCGGATGCGTTTTAGAGGGCTATAAAGTTACTGTAGCTGTCACATCAATAATGCCGGCACGATTTATGTGTACTAAACAAAGTCAAATTACAAAACTAAGTCCAGTACCCCCCCTCTATTTCGCGAGACGAACGTAATGAGGTTGATTAAGCGGCGATTAGACGATGGTTACTGTAGCATCACTGTGTCAAAACATGATTAATTAGGCTTGTTAGATTCGTTTCGAAAAATAACGTCTATCTGCAGAAAGGTTTTGTAATTAAATTTTATTTAGTACCCCTAAATAGTAAGATTCTTTTTACTTTAGAGGGGGAAAGTTTAGAGGGCACTTTAGAGGGGGGAACCGAACGCCACCTAAGTCCCTGCTGCGCTGACGCGGTTGATTCAGCCACAGTAAATCCCCTCGTTTTCCAGCAGCTACGTTTTCCAGCAGCTAGCTCGAGTCAGACGTCCTAGGATCTAACATCAAGTCTCGCGTAACCCATACGGCGTTTGCCATCAGGTTGCGTAGCCGTTTCTTTACGTATTCCATTTATTTACTTATTTATTGTATTTGTTCTTTGTAGGGCTGTAAAATGGAGACTATCTGGCTTACATTTGCAGTGCAAGATGTGGCCTCTTGTTGCTGGTGGTACGTGGTGTACCAGATAGGGCTTGCAATTGATATAAAGAGGCTTTTAGTTCCAAAGACAACATAATTCAAACGTCAACGGGATTGATCAGTACAAATGGAATTGAGTAAATGCTTCCATGCATTACAGGGGGAAATGCTTTGTTAGAATCAGTTTGGCTCAACCTGCAAAAACTGCCTCAAATTGTTGGTGCACCTGAAAGAGTTGGTTGCCAGGGCCCAGGACTGCATATTGCTTTCCACGGTTTTGATTTCAAAAGCAAAGGAAACGGAAGGAGCGAGCAAGAAGTTATTAACAATATTGAATAACGCATTGAAGAGAACTGCTACAATTACATTTTGATTACAAGGAGCTGATGACTTCTCTAACTTAGCTAGGTGGTCTACTAGAGCATGAATTAGGTACAGCGAGTGATAACACCCAATTGAGGACCAATGTAGCAGTACCACAATGATACCTCCCCTACAGATGTATGTGCTTGCTCCACGCAAGATCATGGCCTGCTCTTCGATACTAGGACACGAATGCGTATGAGTGTGCCATGCTAATATGCTATATCTTCTGTTCTAATGCTTGGCGCAGCTGTACCTTACGGTCATTGGTTCTCGTCCCCCGAAGCTTGGACTTCAGGTTGTGCTTCTGTGCATCTTGGGGCCACTCGACGCCCCCTTTCATTGAACGGACTACATGAGGGTTCAGCAAGTCCGGACTCCAGTCCCCAACACTTGGTGAGATTTGGCACACTTCACTGTTACTGAAATCCGGAGAAGGAGCGGCATTGCACATCTTGCCGCTTGAGAGCCCACTGTTCAGCAACTGGGACCCTGTTTTTCTACCGCCTTCGCCATTTGATGATCTCCAGAGTCTGGCAAAGGAAGACCCCTTCTTACGGTACTTCTGTCCCGTTGTCGAACAAACTCCACTGATGTCACTATTTGACCTGCAGTTTTCACAATTATCTTCCCAATCGGTTCCACTCACTGATGCATCATTTCCTCCACCAAAACCATTAACCGATGGTTCACTTCCATCTAGTGAGTTGCTAGAACCCTGCTCCTCTACATGGCTGACAGTCTCCCATCCGCTATCATCTTCATCCTCATTTCTGGCACAAGGTCGATTGGGATATTTATTTGCTGGTTTTTCCAAAAATATCTCAGTTTCAGGACTCACTTTATGGATCTTTGTTGCATGGCTCATGGGGGTATCTCCATTACACTGTCCAATTTCCTTCTCATTGGTATCTTCTCTCTGCCTGAGTTCCTCAAACACAGCAAAAATGTCCTCTGACGGAGGTGGTCGTTTGTAAGAGAACTCTTTACTATGGACCTTCATCGAGCTAATTGCTTCCTTGAGCATTTCACCATCTCTCACTGTTTCTTTATCAACAGTGCTGCCGCAGTGGAAGCTGAGGAAAGCCTCAAGGTAAGCCTGAAGCTCACTTAGCTGTGAATATTTGCTGTCCAGTGTCAATTTAGCATCAACAAGCTTCATCTGTACCCGCTCTTCACGCCAAACCTCTGCCATCTGCAACATCTTTCTTTCTTCCTCAACCTCATCCCTCATCTTCCTCGATTCACTCTTCAGAGCCTCAACTTCAGCTTTGTCTTCAGCGATCTCTTTTGCTAATTCGTCACACACCTCCTCCATGAGTTCCCTAGCCTTTCTTTCCTTTTCATAATCTTGCAAATATCGTTTTGCGGCTGACTTTAACTCAGATAGCTCACCCATCAACTTGGAGTTCATGATTTCTGCCCTTTGTCGATTCTTCCTCTCACGGTTCAGATCCCCTTTAATAGCATCGAAGATGCTTTGAATCTTATCATGCTCCTTGCTCTTCCAGGAAGCCTTTTCCTCAGCAAGATTCCTGAGCAATTGATCAAGCTTTTTCTTTGCAGACCGGCTTTCAGCTTCAAGCTCATGAATCCGGCTGCGGGCCTGCATAAGCTCTTCCTTAAGTGCAGAGATTTCTTCATCAGCAGCTGCCGCTTGACGGTCACAGAAATCATAGTCAGCGCTACCCAGTGTATTCAGGCATCGACGGTCCCATTTTGTTGCGACCTCCATTTCGATTCGAGGTGATGGAGAATAAGGTCCCACCTAATTGTGAGACATAAGAAAAACTGGATCAGAACCGAAGGTGGCAATCTGTAGCGGAAATACTAGTTTATGAACAAGGTATATACCTCATGAATGGTGTCCTTGCCAAGATGCTTAGTTCCTCTTCTCCCTTCAAGGATCGCTTTATAGTAGTTGCAATGATCTGGGGTATGTGGATGCCTTGGGCTAGACTGCAAATTTTGGTTCCTATTACACCGTTGGCACTTTAAGAAATATATGCTGAAGGTATTACGAAATTTGCATGCAAAATGGAGTAGTAAAACTTGAAAACAATCAATTCACAGGGAGGTCTTCATCATACAACTAAGAATAGCTAATATCTGGGGACCACAGAGGTTACATCTTAACAATAACCCTGTAGATAACACATGGAAAAAGGGGGATGTAACATCTTCAGGCCCAATTGAAAGCGATGCACAGAAAAAACTCAAAGCAATCTGGAGCGATAAGGATCACCATTGGACCAACTCACTATGGGTCCAGTAATCTAGCATAAAACTAAACAAGATTGGTGCATAAAGATGCAGAGTGATCTTTCTCACCCAACCAAAATTTAATAAGCTAGTTCGTTGCATGACTAGGTGAGGGGTGCACACAGATACTCTAAGCACAGAGTTATGCAAATGTCATTTGCTGTGACTTCAGGCTGCAAACTTATGCAATATGCTAAATTACCACCTCCAGCTCAAATGCTCAGCCTCAACACGATATCTTGAATTTGTAAAAATGTGAATGAATTTTCAGACCTCGTCCAAGAGGACAAAACTATGGTAAAACTATCAGCAGAAACACGAAATTCTTTGTCTAGTGGATGCACAAAAAATTGCCAAGCATAACAACAGCTAACAACATTCAGAAAAATGCCAAGCTACTAGCTAAGCTTCATATGTCCTTGACTTCCCCATCCCGACAAAAACAAAAGAAATGCAACCTTCGTCTTCAGCAAATGATCACAAAGCACCAGACCGCTCCATTTCCTGCTTCTAAAAACAGTAATTCTGCGTCCAGCAGCACAAAACACTTGCCAATACTTCATCCTCACGGATTCCACAGAAGAACGGACACCTGAAACCTACTCGAGAAAGCAGCAACGAGCACGGATCTCGAGTCGAGAATGGGCTCACCTCGAACCGTCGCCGCGCTTCCCCGGGCTCCCGCGGCGGCGGATGCGCGCGCCACAGCGCCGCCGCGATCTTCCTCACGGAGGCGGCCGCTGTGCTCGCGCCACGGGGCGCGGCGGAATCCCCGGGCCACCTAAGCGGCGGGGTGGCCGGCGGCGGCGCGGGCGCGGGCGCGTTAGCGCGGCGGGCGGCGGCGAGGGAGGGGCTCTGGACGCGCAGCCCGCGGCCGCGGCGGGAGGCTGACGCCTGGCGCGGGGTGGCGGCGGCGAGGGAGGGGCTCTGGACGCGCAGCCGGCGGCCGCGGCGGGAGGCTGACGCCTGGCGAGGGGTGGAGGCGGCGGCGGCGGCCGGGCCCTTGGGCCTCGCCGGGGACCTCGCCGGCGAAGGGCGGCGGGGGCGCGCCATGGCCTGGCCCGGGTCACTGGTGCGCGGGCCTAGACGGCGGCGGGGACAGTGGCATTTCCGTGCGCAGCGAGCGGGTTGCGCGGGCAGGCGTGCGAGATCCAGATCCAGTACTAGTAGTAGTAGTGGGGTGAGATGACTGGTACTACTACTACTACTCTATGGCTGTAGGCCTGTGAGGAGGCTGCAGAACATGCGAAAAGGCAAGGGGGAAGGAGGCTGGAATTATTTGGCCATTTTTTGCTCTTTTTGGTCAGGGTGTTTTGATCTTGTGGATTACAGTATCGAGCTGCGCGAGTGAAGTAATGATTTTGTTACAAGTTGCAAGTTTTGGTTGTTGGAAACCCAAAACGCAGATTAGGTGTGTACAGAGTTTAACATACAACACTTAAAATCTACATTTCCAATTGAAGTACCCAAACCCAGACCCAAATCCCGTCGCCGCCGCCCGCGCGTCCCGCGCCTCCATGTCACCTCGCCGCGCGGCTGCGGTGGAAGAGGAGGAGCGCGAGGCGGCGATGGAGGAGCCAGAGCGGGAAGGGTGCGTCGTGGGAGGAGATGCCTATTTGTGGGTCGCGGACTCCATGCAACACAAAATGGGGGTCTCTTCTTTGAGTCACCGGTTGAAGACATGTTTTTACATTTTGATGACCTATTTTGGGTATAAGTCACCGTATGGCTGGTCGGTTAGAGTTAGTCTCACGGCTTACATGAGGGCACGCGACAATCCAAATTTTAACGACCTGGAGTCAAGGAGATGATAGAACAAGTAGCAAGCGTCTCCGTCCGTTTCAGGAATTCGCCACTAACCTTCGCAGTAATAAGAAAAAGTAAACAGTTTGGCTTGGCAGCTTTTGACGGTGAGATTTCCACCGCACGACTTCGGATAAAGCCACTGTAGTCGGCGGCAAATGGCAACGGCGCAATGACTAGCTGGGCAGACAGAGGAAACGAGCCGCGCTGGTGCAGGACGTGCCACGCCCACTGAGGCACGTCGTGCGTCTTGTCATGTTCATGGCGGATTCGTTCGATCGACCCATGCGTGACATGATGAACGGCATTCCCTGAATGGCTGGAACACTGTGCCGTCGTCCTTCTCCTTTCGTATAGTACAGGCGACGAACATATGGGAGCAGACTTCTGTTATACTAAAAGCTCAGCATAGGTGAAAGTTCCGTCAAACGAATGCTCTGCCATCAATTTACCAGCTAGGGACTGATACCACCTAGCGCTACTATGCGATCGTCGATCAGTAGCTTCGAATCAAGAATTCGTTCACGTTGTCTTCCTACACGCATAGAGAGCTTAATTAGCAGTAGCAGCCAATGCGAGCGTCAATGTGTACCGAACGTGTAAGTATGCATGTCCACGGTACACCGACAGCCTAGCCGGTACGGCACGTGCATGGTCCTGGTCCTGACCGGCGATGGAGACTCGCCGCCGACGCACTCAAACCAACCTCCGAATCACGGAGACGTGTCGACGAAAAGCCTCCCGATCGAAGCGGGGGTTGAGCGGCCGGCCGTCGCATTCCTGCGCCGCTGGTCACGGAGTTCGCGGTGTGCCGCCTTGATTAGCATACAGGGGAGGAGGAGCTCACAAGAAAGTGAGAGGCCGTGTGTGTAGGCTGCATAAATACTGGTCCAATGCCTAGTCGGTGCAAAATATAGTGGTGGTGGTGGTACTTCGCCATCCGGATCCGGTGGTGCTATACGATTGTTCTAGGATTCCAAAGCAAGTAGCGGTGCTATAAATCTTATGATCGATGAATTCGTCTTGTTGCTACTCTTCCTATGTAATGGAAGTCCGGGTACATTTGAGATGTTCAAATTTTCGCTACGTTCATTACATGTACTACTTCACAAGGTCAAGGTGTTGTGGTAGACCAATCAGTTCATGTGTTCGACTGCCTCAATTTTCAAAATAAAACACTGCTTTCAACTTGAGCAGAAATGAAACTCGAAATCTCCACCTCCCTGTATGCCGGGCTCCGAGGACAGTCTGCACACATGGAGGGGAACATGCGCGCGGGCGGCGTCGTCCGGATCGGCGCGGCGGGACGGCAGCGACCGGCGTTTTGTTGCCGATCATGCATGGGGCCGCCGCTTGGCCGCTTATGCGTGCCTTATCTTATCTCTGTACGATTGTAATTGGAGGCTTGGAATTATGGAGCCCGCGACTACCCCGGGCAACCGGGTCAAGAACAACTATCGATATATTTCGAAACAGGAACCGTAAGTTACTCACCAAAAGTGCCAGGCCTGCGATAGTTTCTCATCATGTTTAATAGAAATTAAAAAAAATTCAGTGCTCAATTAAATTCTTACTTTCAGGTTAGTCTCTGCCAGCATCAGTTAAAAGTCGTATGGAGTAGATATCGGATTCCCTTGACTGCCACCGAATAAGTTATTTAAGTGTTTGATGATGCTATACGATTTCTCATTCACAATAATTTATTTAAGCACAACTTGCATGGCTGATCATTCCCTAACGTGAATGCACGAATGAGGGTAGCAACTTTTTCATCTTTAGGAAATAGAAGCTACTACTAGTAGCACTGGTGCTACGTAGAAGCTTTTGGGTTGCTTTTTTTAACTCGTGGCACCACAACTCCACAATGGTTGAGCCGCAAAGTCAGGAGATCGATGAAAAAGGGAAAAACGATGCCGTCCAATCATACGTGTCCACCCCCTTCTTAGCACGATCAAGTGTGTAGTAGTATATGAGGAGAAACATCAGCAAAGGAATTGCATCACGATCAGCTGTGGTCAGCGCGAGCATCACGCAGCCATGTGCGTGCGCGACAGCCAACAGCCCCCACAGGATTATCTGCCATCATTCTCCGATTAAGAAACAGCAAGGTGGTCCTCGATCGCTGCTGCATATATTCCGTTTCGCTATTATTTTTCTGTGAAACTTCTCCGCAGTTTATTAGCATAAGCCTAGCTAAATGTGTGTCTTCAGCCTGTCAGAAGTGTAGGTTCAGTGTCAGATCGGCTGAAATTTCAGTCTTAGGTTCTTCATTGACAGTTTTTTCTCGGTTTGAGTTATGCTGCAGAAGTATATAAGGGGATCAGGAAGTGAGGGTTTTTGCAAGGTTCAGACATCGATGGTCGAGACATTGGAAGGCAGGACCGCAGGAAAAGACGTGGATGTTCTTGGGTCGATCCATGATGCATCAAGGACTGGCTTGATTAATCAATGGATGGGTTTAGTTAAGCACTCCTATAGTGCTAGGGGTTAAAGGTTTAATGAGTACCCCTATGGTTATGCATGGATCCGTGTTGGGAGGAGGGAAAAGGAGGCTCGGATGTTTGCATGCGCATGTCTTGTTTTTGACCATGTTTTGCTTGGAACCTCTGTTTGGTGGGTTTGTACGATAATTTGATTGCATTGTACTAGTAGGTGAGATTAAATAAGAAAAGCAGATCATGAAATTAATGCAGAATTTAAGTCACCTAATCTATGCTGCTAGTAAAAGTGTCGGTACTCCTATTAGTAGTACTATTAAGATTAAGGCAAGAGGATTGATGTACGAAGGCGTGTTGTTCTAATGCGGCAAGGTTCTCAAAATTACTCCCGAGGATTCTGTAGTTGATCTGTGATCTAGTATGGTTAATGTGATACCGTAGCTTATTTAAATGACAGCTCGATAAGTTACTGTTCAGCTGGAATTATTAAGGTACTTCATTCCAAATCTGTGCGTTTATTTAAAAAAGGGCTCTAAAAACCATATACTATTATATCGATCATGTCATTAACAACAAGAACTCTACCTTGGAAAAAAAATAAGTTAAATTCATTATCAGTGACAGGTTCACGGAACAAAAACTTTAGTAGTGCATTTGGCTCTGCATTTTCAGCTCATGTATAGCCCGGCACGAGCAACATTTTTGGTAGAAGCACTACTCTAATGTCATGGCCTCATGGGCCTTAACCAAGTCCATCCGTGAGTCCAGTTAGGGTTTAAGTTAATTAAGAAATTATTAGACAGAGTTAGAATTGGAGTCCTATACGATTGTAAGCCAGGTTCCTATATATGAAGAACATGGCAACGTGAATGAGGCAAAGCAATAAAGAAGTTAATTAGGAGTTTTCCTCCTCTACCTCTGGGCGGTTGGAGTTGGGCAGCGGCGCCGGCGGTGCCCGACCTCAAGTGACCGGTTCAGCGACGGCGTAAGGCCGTATATGACATCTAAACTCATGACAGGAGAAATCAGCTATTACACAGATTATGAGCAGTAAGCACTTATCGATGCTTTCTTGCTTACAGTTTTAGGAGCACTTTTATGGTAGACCATGATACCGCTAGGTTAAAAGTATCATGTACGAATCTGACCATCTATTTAAATAAACAATACCGTTAATATGTCTCTAGTTTGGGTAACTTTTTTCAAAAATACCAATATAATATCCATGATACTTCACCATGATAGCATGGTACCAGTGGATCAACATATGTATCTACTGAAGATTTAGATTATTGGATGGAGAAAATAGACAATGTGCATTCATTTATGTCTATAGTAAAAATTCTTAATTTTAGACAATTGATCTTTTTAATTATAAAATTCGACATATTGAGGTTTTCCCATTTTTTATTAATTCCTTGGAGCTTCAGAACCAATACTTTGAGATATTTGTATTCAGAATAAACTTAAAGAGCTTCTGATAACCCAGGCATTGATCAACTGTAGTTCATTAAAGGTACTGACAACCACCCTCTTCAGTCTTCATCTCTGATTTTTCAGATTTCATTTGGGAGGCATCAAGTCATTTTTGGGCAAGCTAATTTAACTAGCACGGCATGTTGCTTTGATGCCGTTAAATTTTGTGGTCACTACAAGAACCTGACGGAGCAAGGCCGTTATTACCACCGCTGCATGCCTGCATCGACAACAAACTGGTAAATGATTTGGAATTTGGGTACATGAGATCTCCTTGAACTGAATCAAAGATGCACATGACTGAGATTGGTAGCCAACTGAACTTGTGAATTTGATCGTGCATATGGCATACCAGTTTGTGAGTTTAATTGCTAGCCGAGAACAGTGCAGCTAATTAAGTAAAAATAGTAGTAAACTAGTAATATGATCTTAGAACAGCATTTTTTTCCGGTGTTTAGAAAACCTTTGTAACCTGTACTGGGCCATTAAGGGGCCTCCATTATCTCTAATTAATGGAATCAGGTGGGGAGTTCTCCTCCCCCCGTTGACCGTCAAAAAAAAAAAAGAACAGCATTTTAACTTGCACGGCCGATTGCTTAATTGCTTTGATACCGTAAAATTTTGTGGTCAGTACAAGAACCTGACATAGGAAGGCCGTTACCACCGCTTCGTAGACAACAAACTGTTATGTGATTTGGAATTTTGAGCACGGGATACAAGAGAGCCCCCTGAACTGAATCAAAGCTTTTATCCATGCTCTCCATGCGACCAAGCAATAGGAGGGTATAAGGAAGCTGCGAGCAGACACACTAGAGAAATCAAGCTGGAACGGTAGGTTCAGTTAGCTCGTCAGTCATGAGCGGACTGCTTCTCTTCCGCTTTTCCAAGACTGTCCAAGATTTTCATCTTTGCAAAACACTTACTTTTGCAATACGCACGTGTTACCTGCGTTTATGACCTGGTAACTTTTCGTGGCTTGCTTACCAATTGAACGCTTCCATCCCACGTCGAAACATGTCTCTGAAATGCGTGCATGCTTCCAGAACGTCTGCCCAGTCCATCTGAAACCCGTAAGAAATTCAGTAGCCGCGTTCGGTTCCCCCTCTAAAACCCCTCTAAACTTTATACCCCTCTAAAGTAAAAGAGAATCTTACTATTTAGGGTACTAAATAAAATTTAATTACAAAACCTTTCTGCAGACGGGCGTTATTTTTCGAGACGAATCTAATGAGCCTAATTAATCAATGTTTTGACACAGTAATGCTACAGTAACCATCGTCTAATCGGGGCTTAATTACCCTCATTACGTTCGTCTCGCGAAATAGATGGGGGATCCTGAACTTAGTTTTGTAATTTGACTTTGTTTAGTACACATAAATACTGCCGGCATCTTTGATGTGACCCCTTTATATCCCTCTAAAGTGAACCGAACACCACCTCAGTAGCCGTGTATGCTCAAATGAATCGTCGCGCAGTGAAAGCTACAGCTTGGCAGCTTGCACGTCTCCCGTTTCGCTACCTACTTCTTGTAAGCGTTTCATTGGACTGATGCTGCCTTCAGCCAGAGAACGAAAGGAACAGCTCTCTTCTTAATTTGTTCCGCAACACACTTCACATCAATTTTACTTGAGTAGGCAAAACAGAAGATCGTGTCCGACTTGCCATTGGAAATTGAGGAATTACCTGTGCTGTTGCGGATGATCTACGCAGCCCAGCTCGCACGAAGACGCAGGTGTTGCAGCAGCCTTCTGCTCTGACCAAGTGACCACGTTTTGACCGTCTTCGCGCCTTGCACGTACTACATATGCGCAGCCCTATATGTACGTGCACGCTCTGTCTGTCTCCGAACTCCAGCCCTGCATTTCTCACGAAAGAATTCGCTTGAAGCAGCAGCAACACCTGCGCGGATGGGGAACTGCGCGTGCGGCGCGTCTCGGCCCGCGGCGTCGTGGGCAACTGAGGATGGCGAACCGATCTTGACGGCGCAGGAGGAGAGCGTTGAGGTGGCGACGGCGGGCGGCGAGGTGACGATCAGGATCAGCAGGAGGCGGCTACAGGAGTTGATGGCGAAGGCGGCCGGTGGGGGAGAAGGGATTACGGCGGAGAAGGTGCTTGCGGAGATCGTGAGCGCCGGCGAGGTGGTTGACGTTCACCGGCGGCGATGGGAGCCCACGCTGCAGAGCATCCCGGAGGCCGTAGTAGAGTCATGACATACGGTGCATGGAAGTGTGGGATACGCGCGGATGTGCATTTTACATGTCTACTAGTACCAATACACGTGCGTCACGCACGTGTCTAAAAGGCTTAATACAATATTTACAATATAGCTTATAATATATTTTTTAAGTGGATAAAAACACTTGATTAAGCCAATACAATGAATATGATAGTAACACATTTGCTAAAACAAAAGATACTACTTGGAGGGGGTGCCCCTTCATATACGACGATGACCACAAAGGAAAGTTTGGTACGAATGACATTCTACCTTGGCTGGGTGATTAGTTAAGAAAGAAATCAAACTCCCATTATCAAAGTTCCGTTGGCAGTCCACTAATCTTTCTATATCTAAACCGGCGCGGTTTCTCGGACCGTGATTGGTCCGTTTCTTCCCACCGTTGATATGCCAATGAATGGTTCATATTTTTCCAGCGAATTTGCACCAGAAGCTTCTATTCACACGGCGGCCGTCGTTCTCATCTCGGCCGGTGCGCAGTGCGCCGGCGCCCTGTTCCGCTCGCAGCCCCAACGGACCCTCCATCACTCTTCCGCAGCCGTCTGCATTTCCGGGCCCGCGCTTGAGCTCACTGCGCCCGCCTCGGAGCCATCGCGTGGCGTGCTGCCCATGGCGCCCTCCACCTCCCCGTTTATGTCTGTCTCCCGCGTGGTGCTGCACAGCGGCGAAGTCGAGCGTGCTCGGTGCTTGTTGTAGCAGCCTCGGACCGTGGCCACCTCGGCTTGGAGCCCCAGGAAGGAGAGTGATGCGTAGGCTGGCGTTGGGAGTGGAGCTCCTGTTCTGGGTGCCCAGCAGGTGTTTGAGGTAATGCCGCATTGCCTTCAGCTCTGTTTTCTTTTCTACGGTTTTGTGTTCTACATCATCAGCCCTGGTTGTTTTCCCGGCCTGGTTACTGCATCCCGTCCAAGAAACTAAGAAGCGACACAGCAAGTCTATGCAAGCATGCAACGAAGTTTTCACTTTTTGAACTGAGAGAACATGTTTTACAACATTCTTTCACTTACTGTCAGCAACAAAGGTTTCTCCAATTCCGAACCGAGCAACCATTGTGATGCCTTTCATTTGCCAGTTGTTATTTTTGCGTATTGGACGTCATATGTTATTCTAACTGGCCTTCAAGGGGTACTGCCAATTCAACATTTGTTAAACCTTGGGTACAGTGACAACTGGCTAATTCGGTACTTGTAAATTTGTAGTTCCTTGCAACTTACCTCTTTTGTAACGTCTCTGGGCCTTCAGCAATACATTTAAAATAGAAATATTTTTACATTGATTTATTTGAACTGGAGTATATTTTTGACCATCCATGGGTAGGTAAAGTTAATTTTTCAGTTGATACATATGTTAGATCTTAATTTTAGCCCTGATTTCAAATCTTAATTATAGCCCTAGCTTCAGACTCCTATATTTATACCACTAAATTGTATAACATGCTAACTACTTACTCCTGGCTCCATCCCGCCAGAGCGAGAGACGACAATTCTCACCACTGCCTTGTCCTTACTTGCGTGAGACGACCATCCCCATGCCACCACTCACCACGCCCGGTCTATGGTTCAATTGACTCCGTAACTACTTCCAGTCAATTAATGAACCACCGAGAGACGTAAGTGGATTCCAGAGCGTTCATATCCCTTTATAAAATTAGACCAATTCCCATTTGAAACTAAAGTTGACTGTAAAAGAGAACGGCAGTGAAAAAGCAAGCTGTGATCACAAGAGAAACAGTCATTTCCAAAAATAAGGTGTGCCCCTTCTTTCTTAATAGAGCTAGAGTTTCACCTCCAATCTTTGCAATCTGCTAATCGATACAAAGTTTAGATTTAGACTACTTCGTACAAGATTATTTACAAACTTTAATGTGACAATGCATGGAAATTTTTTTGTCACCAGTACTGCATGCTCACCCCATTTTACGTGATCCAAAACTGTTAGCTCCTATTTCAAGATTCCTTGTTCCCAGCGAAACAGCCAACACAATAATCATTATGTATATGGAAAAGTCCAACACAGATCTCTCTGTGGTTTACCTTAGAAAAAAAAAAAATCCTAACAATAGCTCCAGTCTGCAATCCCAAACTAATCGACTAACCTTTTATTTTTCTTTCACATTGATAAAGACAACAAACAACTGCGTATATCATCAGGAATGGAAAGTATTTAAGGTAGAACACCTCTTCCTATACTTTTGTAATTATTCCGTTGATGTCCCTTGTGATGTATTATTTCCATATACTTTACCTATAGATCCACTGAATTTTGGTACATCATTAGTTTCAATATAAGCTCAAAGAATATGCTACATTATATAAATGGATAAATATTTTGGCCTTGTTCACTGTTTATTTGTTTATTCTATCTATCTTGCTCCTTTTATCTGAATTTAGAAATGGCAAGACCAAAAAATAATGAGCGTAAGATATCAAGTGTAGAAACTAATTCAGAAGAAGCCAAGCAAAACAGATGCAAAAGACATAATCTAGCTCTTCAGAAAAAATACGCTTACTTATCAATACCATACAACACTATGTATTTCTCTCCTGAGTATATACAACATACAAAAGATTCATATCCTGGATGATCATACTTTGGAGCAGCAAATTGCAAGTGTAAACATTGTGTTGCTCTATTTTGGCCTCAAGAAAGCAATAAACATGCTACCAAATATAAAGAAAAAGAACTAATCTATGCCTAATGCTGCAAGCAAGGCGAAATTCTAATTCCACCATTCAGAAACACTCCTGAGTTTTTATCAAAACTACTAGAATATAATGGTGGCAGGTGACAGCGGCTCAAAACATTTTCTACGAAGATTAGACTATATAATACTTCCACCCTTACATTTCTAATCAGATAATTTTGACAAATATTTTGATTTTCACATGTTATGTCATGAATTATTTCTTTTAGCTAGAGCAAACAACCAGAAAATGCTTGACACATGGACGAACTGAAAACTCATTCGAATCAATTAAATGAAAGTACAATAAAAGAATAGTTTTTGGACGAGTTAAGGAGCAGCAGCTACTGCCTAAGAGCCATGCAAATTTTATTTCCGCCTTTTCCCCTTTATGAGACCACTAATTCAATGTCTAAAACGAAAATCCCTGCTATCCCAGAATGGTAGTCGAAAAGCTACAGATTGAGAAAAATTCTGTTATATTTCTTTCTAATGTTTGGGTTTTTGAAGGAGGAGAGGTCAATGGAAGTGATGACGGAAGCTGCGCCCTTCCCATAGCTCTCCAGCGTATGACACTGATGCCTTTTTCAGGGTCTGGAACCTTAAATTGTTGTGTTAGTTCAAAGAGCAGGTGCGGTAGTGACAGTATAGGATATAACTGTTGACCTCTACATACATGCTGGTTCCTGTAATTAACTTAGTTAAAGTGACCTATGGTTCCTGTAGTTAACTTTTGAATGTCACGGTTCAAGGATTTCTTATACATTGGTAGCTGCTTATCTGTTGCAACCGAATACAATTATATTTTCAACTTTGTTGTTATTGATATCTATTGTTTATGATTTCAAAAATTGATTGTTGTAACACGGGTGACTACATAGATAATATATTCATAATAATTTACCTTCCATGTTTCATATAAGCATTACACTTATTTTGAATCAAATCCATACCATTTTTATTTGCATTTAAATGGTTTAAATGATGCTCATCTATTCAACCTTATGCAAACCTCTAAGACGGGCAATATTACCGCGCCATCTTTCTAGTACGGATTCCAGAAGGCCATCGCGAAATTAGTGAGAAATTCCAAAATAATCAAGTGTACAAAGGTGTTCCTAGGTGGAAAATATTGCTTCCATCTAAAGCAGTGGGAAAAATCATCCAATTATACATAAAGTTAGTTTACAAATGTAAACAATCACATATTTTCTTGCTATAATATTCATGTTACATCCCTAAAAAAAATAATATTCATGTTACATAATATCTCTTCCTAACTTAGTGATGCATGCAAATGGTGTAGGAGAACAAGAAAGTGCAAGGGCCTCCGGGCCTGTAGTGCGTCCAGCAACTATGCTGGCCAGCGCGTCCGGCAATCCATTTCAACCCTCTATTACGTAAACATACATTGTCAGGACTGAAGCACATCCATATAGGCTCTGAAAGCTCCCCTTTTGTCAAAAGTTTGTCATTTCTGGTAAATACAAGTAGATGCGTATTGGCAGTTTCATGGCACCATTATCTGAAAGCACCACGCCAACTTTAGCCTTTGCCTCGAACTTTAGCCTTTGCTTATAACAATCTGAAACATCCGTGCGATGGTAAAAATTGCAGTGCTAACATATTGACCAAGCCCCTTAACATAGATGAAATTCAAAAAAAAAAAAAACCCTTCAGTTCAAGACCAAACAGTACAATATGATAGAACGAAAATTAACCAAGAATCTAACTAACTTGCTTTGCTTGAATAAATAAACTGGAACAACAGTGAGGTAAACAAAAGACAGCATTAATTACCAATTCCGGAGTGATGAACTGAGGGAGCTTGGCGCTGGGTTGGTGCTTGTGGTAGTCAACCTTTAAGCAATTTTGGCACTCAGTTCGAATGGGTGTATATATATGAGTTCAGGGATAGTACTCTCCATACATGCTAGCATCCCCATCTGATTGAATAAGCCAACTGTGAATCATAAATAAACTAAGAATGAGAATTCAAAAGTTGTGGAAAGTGTAACAAAGAATTGAGCAACAGGTATCAACTGTATTATAGATTGGTCAAAGATGTCTTCGAACAAATCACACAAGAATCTGAATGCTTTCAATGCAATAACCGAGAAATATCCAAAATAACTGATATATTAAGAAACATATACTCAGGTATTCTCTGAATATTTTTAACCGATCACATGTCTAGGAAAAGGTGATATAAACAGTTGACAGTATCCTTACCTTAGAAAACTAAACACACAGATCAAATACGAATCGATTCAGACCTTGAAGAGGCAGGTGGAGTAGAGTTGCGAGTGTTGTAGCTGCAGCGCATGGCCTTGCCCACGCACACACCAATATAGGACCTGACCTGACCTGCATGGTATATTGCATGTGTCACGTAAAAAATAACACATGGTGGCGTCAGTAATCAATTATCTCTCAAAACTTTATATCAATTTGATATGCTCAGTAGCAACAACACATTCTGATGCAATAACCCAAATCCATGACTGAAATTGAAACAACCACTTAGAAGTTAGAATTACCTGGAGATCTTGCCATTGGAGATTGGGGGCGACGGTTGTCTGGTCATGGAGAAGGCCATCCTCCTCCCTCAGGGCCCGCACCCTGCTAAGAGAGCACGGAAGAGAAATTAGGAGGAAAAAAGCGAGAAATCAGGCAGCGACCCTCATGCAGCTGCAGTGGTTTCTCCTCGTGCTTGATGATGGTGGCGGCGGGATCTGGTCGAGGGTGAGGTGCGCGGTGGTGGAGGCCGTGCGTGGTTCTGCGGCGGGAGGGTGCGGCGGCAGTGCAAGGTCTTCACTCTGGAGTGGTTGCCGTTCAGGCTGCGGACGGCGATGAGAATTCTTCGCTCGTTCCGCTACTTTGCCCTTCCTCAATTGCAGATCACGGAGAGAGGTGGTTGCGAAGATCTTTCGCCAAAGGCGACACTTGCCATTCTGGCGTTCTCCACATCCGATCCAATCCCCTTCACCACGCGTCGGGGGGCGTAGATGCGGATCGAGATGGCTCCTCCCGCTCGTCCGGGCACGCCACGACGGTGCACCGCCTCCTCCCGGCCGGGGCGCGGTCTCCTCCGGCGTGATCGAGCAGCGCTGCCAATGCCTCCTCCAAGGGTCTTCGGCGGGTGTGACAGGAAGGGAATCACTGGATGAGACGATGGGAAAGGCAATCACGTGCAGGAGGTGCGGAGGAAGGAAATCGAAGCAACGGAAGGTAATACATGCGTAAATCACGGGACTGGAGCACGCGTGTGGGTAGAGACATCACAGCGGTGGGTATAGGGGCGGGTAAATTTTTTCTTGAGTGTGATTAGCGCGAGGAGGTGGGGATGAAACGTGTGTTAATTGTGTCATCGGTGACAATATGGTGACATTTGAGTCACTCGGTGGGTCCATATTTTTTGATCTAGCGGCTGTGATTAGGGAGTGGGATTTAAATCATTGGTTGATATACAGGTGGGTAAGATATGGCAAGGTAAAACCGATTTTCTTCGCAACTGGTTCTTTATTAGTTTAGATAGATAGACTACGTGATGTGTCTTAAATCCTTGATCATGTGTGATTCTTTTTGTTTGAGACCAGGTGAGTGCCCTTGCGTTGCCACGGGTATAAAAAATTAAGTATTATAAAAATATAAATAGAAAGAGTTGTTACTAAGTGTTGGGATCGGCACCTGCCATTAAATGGCGAAGCCCATGGGAGGCTCCGCAATTTACCATCAATGCATTGTTGTTGGTTCCCTTTTCTCCTTTCCCTTGTAGGAGTTGGACATAGCAAATATGAGGAGTACATCTGCTGGACTTTCCGCCTCCGGCATTTCCCAATGAGGAGGCGCAGAAATGACGAAGCCAAAAACGACAGCATGAAAAAGGCGACGCAAAAATGACATCAGCCATTAAGGTTACCAATCCAACCATTAGACTGGTGTAAACTGTCAATTCTACCCTTCGAACATTTTTGTATAGAATATTCCGAGGATGCAGTTGATCAAGGGCATTTTACTCTGAGCTAAAATGACTCTTGGTCTCCCTATAAATATCCGCCAACGGGCACAATGTAATGGACAGATTTTGGAAACCATGAGAAGGTTTCGCATTTCCTTTGTGTTTCCTTTATCTTGCAGTTTTCTACTTGCTCTTTCCTATTTATGTTTGAAGGCCTTTACTTTTGGCGAGACCCGACACTAAGCAATTGTGAATTTGTGATTAACATCACATATACAAACAACACAATTACAATCACATATGATATGTATTTGATGCACTAATTACTGCTACCACCATGCTTCACATACAGAGTTTAATATCAGAGGATTGCCTTCTTTTCATGGTATGTTAGTGGCAGAGAGCTAGAAGCAGGAGCCAATACTGTGCAACCAGTCCAGAATCATCCACCATGCCTTTGCACATCTGACACCTCCTCGACTGATTGTGCGCCTTCCTGACATATCAGCAACCAACTACTCCTCGGTGAGTGTTGCAGGACACAAAGTTCAAATCTGCAACCATCATTTTGGAAACGCATCAGGCCAAGCAGGGGCCAACAAGAAATGCATCAGCAATGCAATGGTCTCCTTCCCTTCCCTCAACAGAGCAGCACGCTTGACTACGACAGTGGAGCTAGTGTTCGACAGCCATTGAAAAAAATCGCAAAGCCTACTCACAATTCCTTTCTCAGAAGTATAAATCACTTACCCTGCTCCTGTAGCAGTTCATCCACCAACTTTGCAACCTACACTTCTTAGAAGGGTAAATGCAGTGGTCTTCATTGTTTCATTGCATGAGGGTTACAATCAAGATTTACAGAATTATTATAGCAAGCATCAGAGATGAATCAGAGAGCTGCGCGACTCTGACTTACAAACTTCCGGATGCACAGTACAGCCAAAAGAATATTTTCTTTTATTACAGTATAAACATGTAAATGATGGAGAACTCCAATTTAGGAACAAGTAGAGATACAGGCTCACCTCGTAAACAAACCTCAAATAGTTGATGGAATCGAGAATCAGACAACCTTGTCACCGATCACTCCAATCTGAAACACCACTGCTGCTGTAAACACCATCAGATCTCTCCGTCGGATTCAGACCTGGTCACAGGACACAAAGTTGAAGGGACAATGAAAGCTCAACCGCAAATTAGCCAAGAAATCCAACTCGACTTCAGGAGAGGAGTTCTACGGACAGTAAAACTGCACTCAGTTATAAAGAAAAAAAGGGAATTCGTTCAACTAATTATTGTTTAACAGCAAACGCTACAAAATGTTAATTAACAAAACTACCTCACACACCAAATGGATTTAGACATGGAAAAAGATGGCATAACTAATATGCAAATCTGATAACCTCAAATTCACATGTTGGCTAAAAGCAGTTACTTTTAACCCAAAATCGTAATAAATATGAAAAAAAAGGAGTGAGAAAAGGATATCATTGTGACCATGCTGTGCGGCCAACACTGATGACAATATACTGCTATGTCTGAAAGATGGCAGATAAAATGGACCAACACATGATAATCATCTAAGCTTTTATTCCCACAAAAAGGTTAGGGATGAAAAAGTATATCATCTCGTCAAGTAAACAAGCTCTCCACTTTCAGTGTAGAAAAAGAAATGAAAGGGTTCATTGTTTCCTAAAATCCGGTCCATCTTTAGAACAAGGAAAAAGGAAGATTTTTTTTCCCCAACATGAGAAATAACCTATACTATGCATAAAATCTTTTATCGTTCCCTGTTGCTTATTTCTGACGCCATTATCAGACTTAAAATAGTATGTGCAAACTGACGTCAAACAAGCATAAGAGGTGTTACATTTGCTCACCAAACAAAAAAAGAGGCGTTACATTATGGCATTGGCAGTCTAGCATCTATTACATACATATGTGTGCACTAACTTAGCTGCAATCTCCAGCAAACTAAAAACAGATTCATACAGACCCGGCACAAAATGCTGTTGATGGAAAATTGACCTGCTCCCAAATTAGTTACGACAGAATGTATTTACTGGTCAACAATGTTCAGCGGGAATTCAGAGTCACAAAGCACATCCCTGTTTACCACACTACTCATCGTAATGTAGGCCAGTAATTAACCCGGGCAACCAACCAAAAACTTTAAAGAAGTTTAGAGCAGTGGAGGCTAGCAAGCATCGACCGCAGAAGACTAAACAGGTTTGGGAGGCAGGTAAGCAACCCCAAGCAATGACCTGCTTGTTGGTAAGTTCGACGCGATCCATCGCGGCGGCAGGTCTAGCACTGCCCGGAACCCGTCTGAAAAATTAATCAGATCGACAGCCACCCCCTTCTCCCCCTACCGATCGCAAATCCGATCGAAGCCCCCCACGACTGCTGAATCCCTTGAGAAAATTTCTTAAAAAGGACTGATAAACGCATCTGGATCAAATCGGCAGCGCCGCGATGGCGGCGACCGCGGCTCCTCTGTTTGGCGCGATGGAGGCGGCCACGATTCCTTTGTTTAGCGCAATGGAGGCGGTGGCGGAGAAGAGATGCGCCGTGATGGCGGTAGAGGCGGCAGCCTTTCTAGGCTGGCGTCGTGGCAACCTGCGGCAGCGACTTGTTTGCGCCGGGGATGAGCGGAGGAGGCTGCGGTGGGGTGGGGTGTTTGGGCGTTCATTACAGATCGTGGAGGCAGAGGAGGGGATCACGGGAAGCAGGCGCCGCTATGGGGGTTGCGGTCAGCGCAAATATCGCGGAGCTGGGGGTGGGATCGCAGGCGCGCGCAAAAGACGTGTGGTGGGATTTGGATCGCACGGGGGTAGTTTTATGACCGCGGAGTTTGAATCACAGGGAGGGCGGGATAAGATCGCGGGGGGAACCGAAGATGTATTTTTTGGGGGCAGACTAAGGGGGTGTTTGGTTCAGCTTTTAAGGGCTGTGGCTTCTAAAAAAAGCTAGTAGCTGAACTAAAGAAGTTGCCTTCTATTCACAGCCACAGCAAAAAGCAGCTTTTAGCTAGTACAAATTACACAGCACCTTTTCCCCTGCTTTCACCGGCTGTGGCTTCCAACACTTCGTGAAAATTACCCACTGCCACTGATTATGAACGTACCGCTTCGCCTGTTCTTCTTTTCTTTTCTTTTCCCGGCGGCGCGTCCCTCCCTCCTCTCGGCGGCCGGCCGGCCGGCCTCCCCCCTCTCCCCCGTGCAGACCCGTCCCCAGGCCGTCGGCGTCGCACCCAGCGCTGAGATCCGCTCGCCGGTGCAGCCGGGCCATGCTGTCCAGGGCGAGGCGCGCCCCATTAGCACCCGCTCCCCTCATCTCCAGTTCGAGGCGCGCCCCACTAGACCCGCTCTTCTCCTCTCCAGCGCGAGACAGTGGTGCACCTCCTCGGCGTCCTCCAACTCCACCACCCGCAGCTCAACCTGCCATGGCCGCACCATCGAGCTCAACATACCATGGCCGCCCCTCCCCAAAATCAGCCGCCATCCCCACGGTTCTGGCCTGAAATCCCGCATCAAATGGTTGCGCCATACCACGAGGATTCGATTCCCTCACTTCCCAACCATTATTTTCCTGTTTTTCCTTGCCGATTTGAGCTTTCTACCGTCGCCCATGGCAGACTGCAGCTCTGGACCTGAAGAACGACATTGAAACAATCTTTTGCGAAAAGGCCCTCACAAAAACTTGTAACTAACCATAGTATTTTTTGTGTCTTGGTGTTCTTACAAAAAACCCCAGAATTTAAGAGAATTTCCAAACAGATTTTAAGAATTTAGGCCATATGTTAATGGTTGATGCAAATATTTGAACAAATTAAGTTTTCCTTTCTAAAGTAGATGCAACTTATGAAAAAATAAGATTCATTTTCTAAAATGACATGTTAATCTCCAAACAGAACATTGTTTTACTTTTTTCATACATTCAGGGGCATTACAGACATTATCACAGTTTTTCCCACAGCCACAGCTATTTCAACCAAACAGCTTCTGCTTTTTCCACAGCTCACAGCCCACAGCAGCTTTTTCCACAGCTCACAGCCACAGCAGCTTTTTTCACAGCCACAGCCCAACCAAACGCACCCTAAGGCAGGGGTAGACGACCTGCTCAGCTTTCATGTGTTGTAGAGATAGAGATGGATGGACACACAATGCTGGGAAAAATTGCCCTGGTACCATAGGTAAGGGGAGCCATTTCTCAAACTTCATCAGTAAGGGCACCATCCCTCTCGTACCACTGGTAACTGGGCTCTTCTCTCCTAAATACAAACCAGCTCGAAATCTCCCTTTTCCCTTCCGATTTTGCCTCTGCCTGCCCGTGAACTCGAATCCTCCAAACCAAATCGAAAGCGGGCGGCACATCTCGGTCTCAGGCCGGCGGCGGAACTCGTTGCCTGGCCCAGATCCTCGCCCGCGTGCCGCCGGTTGGCACGCCCGCCATAGCTGATGGGCCTGCAGGTGGCGCGACGCAGGTGGCTCGCTCGCCAGAGCTGATGAGGCTGCAGTTCACGCGTCCCCTTCTTCCTCGGTGGCGGCAGGAGAAAGGGGGGCGGGCGCATGCAGCCGGGGTGGCCTGCTGGCGCCCGGCGGGCACGCGCCCGGCGGCGGCGAGGCGGGTGCGGCAAAGGAAGGACGGCCTGCGCGGCGCGGGGGCGCAAGCACCCGCGGCGGCGACGCGGCTGCTGCACGACGCGGCTCCGACATGCACGCGGCGGCGAGGCAGGACGGCGCGGCGAGCTAGCAGGACGACGCGGCGTGCGTGGCACGATGGCGCGGCAAGCTGGCAGGACGGTGCCGCGCGCGGCAGGGCAGCGCGGCGAGCTCTCGCGTGCGAAGCAGGGCGGCATGGCGAGCTGGCAGGAAGGCGCGGCGCACGCGGCGGGGCGAGCCGGCGGGCTGGCGAGCTCGCCCGAGCGGCAGGGTTGGAAGAAGCAACAGGATAGGGGCAAAATCGGAAGAGGGAAAAGGAATTTTGATCCTGTTGGTGTTTTGGAGGGTAGGTTGCATTCGCGAGTAGTACTAAGGAGATTGCGTCTTTATTGATTGGGTTTTGGAGATGGTCACCTTTATCAGTGGTGGCAAGGCAATTATCTCCACAATGCTGTAGAGAGAAAACGCGAAAGAAAGAAATTATGTTTCCAGAGTATTGTTAACGAGCAAGGAAACAAGAAATCGAACTGCCACGACAAGAGCCTGCCGTGACGGTTGTCGTTGGCGCCGTCCGTAACCGGCGCCTCCAGGAAAACCGCGAAAGACAGAACCATCCAGGCATCCACGCAGGAGGCATTGCAAACTGATGTCGTTCCTTGGATGAGCGATCGATTATGTATCTGGGTCACGGTCGACATTTTGCTTGCATGATCGAGCAAAACAGCATCAGCATGCAAGTAAAGTGAACACATGATAAATGAATGATACACAAGTAGGGTACCTGCAAAAATTGCATGCTGACAAATTATATATATGTAACAGTTCCATGCGATGGTTGGATGACAACTCGATCAAAACGATCTATCATCCGTGTGAGCTTCAAGCTTGCGTTTTCTAAGCCGGAAGTATTGGAGGAAATCAAAACACCACGGTAAGCATGCGATGGAGTTCAATTTTGGCACATATATTTGCGGCGTTCTCCCATGCTTCATTCGAAATGTTTAATTGAGGATTGCGCTCTATTTTCTGTAGATATGCTTGACATGCACACATCTGGTTCAGCTCGCGGGCTAGACGCTCCAGCCAGCTGTGCTACATATATAACTAGTTTCAGTCACTACAAGCCATGCAATTTTTTCCAACAGTGATACTACTGTCGGCAATTGCTCTCTGCTGTCGGAAATTACGGTGGCCAACAGTGTACTGTCGGGAATCCCCTGTCGCAGATGACCTTGTCGGGGATTCATGAAGTGGCCGACAGTTTTCAATTTACTGTCGGTATTGTAAATCCCGACAGGTCATTGCCGACAGTTCACTGTCGGGCACCAAGAAAACGCCGTTAGACCATCCTGGTAACGGAAAATGGTTTCCCAACAGCAGAGATCCATTTCCCGACAGTAATTGTACTGTTGGCAATTTCTGTATCATTTCACGGTAGCACAGGCAACCATTTAGCATGTATATTTTATCAAAAAATCACAAATAATACATCAAGAAGATCTCAATTATCCGGTATGGCCACATCTCACATTGTAATAGCTTCAGTCCAGAAAATATATATTATTTACCAATCTTTACAATGCAATATCGATCAAATTAACACTTCTAACAAGAATTCAACTTAACTTTAATTGGCACATGTAGTGCCTCTGTTATAATTCATATACCAACCAGAGCTACCCTATGATCTTCAGTTTTTACATAACAAACATGACATGTATGCTCAGTATGTAATTTGCACTAGGAAAACTTAAGCTGAGATTTGATTATCATCAATGCTGTTTTCTGTGCGAGCATCTGATCTTTCCAGGTTCATCAGGCTGGAGTCTTAGCAGTTGTTCATATATCTCATCCCCTGTCAAATGCCTTGGTGCTCCATCAAATTCCCGTTTATTTGCCTCAAAGCATTTTGTGCTCTTACGGAACGGATGGTTGTGTGGAAGAAATCTTCTATGGCAGCCAAACCAGCATGGTTTCCTCCCATGTTTTAGGTTAAATGACTTGGTGTCGGAACCACAACATGGACATGCGAACTTTCCGTGTGTGCTCCAGCAAGCAACCATGCCATATGCAAGAAAATCATGTATAGTCCACAGCAAAACAGCATGCATTTTGAAGTTTTGCTTCAAGTAGCTATCATAAGTGACAACCCCTTTCTCAAACAAATCCAGCAGCTCGTCGATGAGTGGCTCCATGAAAACATTTAAGTTCTTTCCTGGATGCTCGGGCCCCGGTATGACAAGTCCAAGGATCAGGTTAGTCTCCTTCATGCACATGGTTGGTGGGAGATTGTAGGGGACAAGAAATACAGGCCAACAAGTGTAGGGCTTCTTGGAGTAGTTGAATGGTGTGAATCCATCAGTTGACAAACATAATCGCACATTCCTTTCTTCCTTGGCAAACTCGGGGTATTCTTTATCGATCTCCTTCCAAGCTGCTCCATCCGAAGGGTGCACCATAAGATTGCCGCTGTTATGATTTGCATGCCATGTCATGTATTTAGAGATTTTCTCTGACATGTACATTCTTTGTAGCCTTTGCGTGATTGGTAGGTACCTCAAAACCTTTCTTGGAACCCTGCAGGACTGATTTGTTGTAGTTGACTCCTCATATCTTGGCTGACCACAATAGTGCATTTCTCCTTATGCTCATTCTCTTTATAAAATAGCATGCAGTTGTTTTTGCACACATCAATCTTCTTGTATGGCATCCCAAGACTCTGCACAAGCTTCTTTGCCATGTGAAAATTTCGTGGGATTTTAGTTGCCACCTCTTCCCCGACGATGTCATGTATCAATGATGTGATCTCATTATAGCAAGCTTCGGAGATGTTGTATTGAGACTTTATGGTTGTAAGGCGGCCAACGATTGATAGAGTTGTTTGTGTTGTCTTCTCATGGACTGGAATATCATATTCTTCTAACAATTTGTAGAACTCAGCTGCTGCTTCATTTGGACCCTCCTGAAAAACTCCTTGTGCATCAATCGAGTCTAGTAACATGTCGTCCATTCGATCCGCATCTCCTGTTAAGTGCTCAACATCCTCCATAGCTTCACCTTGTCCTTCTTCTTCACCATGAAAGGTCCACCGTTCATATCCTCTCTTAAAACCATTTCGCAGCAAGTGCATTGTCATCTCATCTCTCTTTCTCTTATGTGAACACCCACAAGAACTACAGGGGCACCTAGAAGTCTGATCTGTCAATGCATCTGGTAATGAAAATGCTTTCTCAACAAACTGTTCTACCCCATTAGCCCAAACTTGACTATATAACCTGCCTTTTCTTTCGGTATACATCCAACTACGGTCCCCTTCCATAAGAACTTCACTGTTGTAAACCTGATATTCCTATCCAGATTTCAAAGCAAAGTACCAATAAAAAAACATGAATGAGGTAAAGTTCAATTTTCTGAAGAAAAAAAAAACCTGTAGTGCGGTAGCCTCATATCCATACTAGCTAAACTGAATTTTCATTTGCAGATTACACAGTCCATTTAGGCGCAAAGTAAGCATATAAACAAAGAACTGTTGCCACGTTTGTCCTGCTACTTAGCAAACCTCCATATCTGTATAATTTGGCAATAATATGCTACATTAACCTAACGTGAACCCAACGAGACATTCATCGCTACCTAAACTGAAGCTGTAGAAGAGGTATAGGCAGCTATGACGGCTTAGATAAGTATTATAGCTAGACGAAAGCATGCTTGATGACTGAATCGAGATCACATCTAACAAATCATTAGGCATCATACTTCAGGCATTGGGGAAAAATCACGTAACACAGGGGAAGTTGAGGCTCTGGGCTGACCTTGTGAAGGCGACGACGGAATGTAGGAGGCGGGCCGCGGTGTCGACGAGCCGGGAGACAGTGGTGTCCTCGTCGTCGGCGGTGAGGCGGCAGACCACGAGTCGGCGTCGACGGCGGTGAGGCGAGAGACCGCGGTGGCAAAGATGGGGAGGGAGCGGAGGGTGGTGTCGAAGAGCGCTTCGGCGTCGGCGCAGGCGCGCCCTCGCGTCGCCGGCCTCGGGGCAGGCGCGACCTCGCGTCGGCGGCGGCGGCGCAGACGCGGCCGCGCGATGCCCTTTTCCCCTGTTTTTTTTTTTCTTTTTCAGATTGGGTTTGGCAGCTGTGCGGAGGGATGCAAGGCAGAAAGGTTGGGCTCCCGTTAGCTGAGGACGACGCCGTTAGCTGCTGAGTAACGGAAGCCACCTCACTGTTGGGAATTAGAACCTTACTGTCGCCCATTCAAAATGCTACCGACAGTTTTGGCTTAAACTGTTGGAAATTTCACGTACTGTTGGCAACTTAGCCTAATTAGCTACAGTGGCGAATACTGTCGGCCACTGCTTACAACTGTTGGGAAATTTCACAATTCTTGTAGTGCTAGTAGAATAGGGCAGTTTTAAAAAGTATTTAAACTATATAGTGTGCAAAGAAAAATGATTAAAGGTAACGACGTGGCAGCGATGGGTAATTTGGTTAGGTACAGGCGGGTTATTGTGCAACTTCTGGCGACACATGACAAGATTAGGTTGTAACAAAACCGGATGTGGATTCTTGAGCATAGTGATATCTAAAGAAGGGCCTATGAAATTGTCATGTCATAGGATAAGTGTTGCTAAAGAACTTTTTTAGTCTAAAGTGCAAGCTTAAAGCAGCAACATTATATGCTATGAACACGCAATTGTGGAAGACAGCAGATATATCAATCTGCTGGATAATACAGAGAAGCTAACAGGGAAAAAAATAAGACAATTGTTTTGTATTCTGACTTTATGATATTAATCCATAAGGACATAGAACAAAAATAAGAGCTATTGGAAATTACATTACCCCAAAAGCCAAAAAGCATTGCATATTTTTCATCTATTGTACAGAAATTAAACCTATGTACACATTAAAATTTCACAGCAAGCAACTGCAATATCAGTCTTCGCCAACGTCTGCTCAATTCCTTGTTATCAGCGGCTTTGAATGAGGCTTGTTATAGCACGAACACCTCGCACACGTACTGCTCAATTCTTAGACACTGATGATCACCTCCTTATAGGCAGAGCGATCACTTTTTCCATATCTAAATTATCATGGCCTGCAGGTATCCTTAAGTACCAGCCCCAATTTTTAGGCTTGCACCTGTGAACTTAAAAAAAACACAACTTTGGATCACTAACTCACTTGAGGGGAAAAAATAAACAAAAAACATTGGCACAAGCACATATCTCTTCTATTTATAAGTTCCATAGGACATGTAATTCCTGTTACTTCACTTCTTGATTTACAATGTTACTAGTTCTCTTCTATTTATAAAATCGTTTTTTCAGCATGCTACTCTAATTGATGCTTATTTCTCAAGTTACTCCCATATTACTCAACCTCAATTTTTTTGCATAGTTTGCAACGTTCTTGAATCCTTCGTTCCCGACAGTTTAAGCTATGACTGTTCTTCCTCCGTCCACAAATATAAGGATTCGTTGCTTTCAGCTAACTTGTTTGATCACTCGTCTTATTCAAAAAAATTATACAAATATTATTGATTTTATTATGACTTGTTTTTATCACTAAATATACTTTAAGTATGACTTATTTATTTTTGTATTTTTACAACTTTTTTGAATAAGACGAGTGGTCAAACGATTTGTCTGAAAGTCAACAAATGCTTATATTTATAGACCGAGGAACCGAGGAAGTAGGTATGTTTTACATGCCCGTTTGGTTCAGCTCGTGGACTTCTTGCCGCAGCGGGGCTACAAAACGCATTTAACAGGATAAGTCTTGTCACTCCCCTGTCCTGGAGAGCTCGCGGCGGCGTCCGAGACCACCCGCCCCACCATGGGCGTCCTCTGCACCGTTGCCCTCCTCTATTCTGTTCATGCGACGCGCGTCATGCCCGTTTTTCCTGTAGAACAGAGGCAGCACTCTCCGACAGAGTTAGGAAGCTAGGGATCACTCTGCACTCCGCACTACATTTGTGAAAGTATTGTAAAACCTGTTGGTGTTCTTCGCGTTCAACTTTTGTACATGTCGAATGCTGCAGGCACCAACTTCTCTAACAGAACCGGAGCACAATCAACCTTATTTACTCCAAACGTCTCTGGTTTTTCGACAGAAAGCACTCGCACGAATTGCCACCGTAATTGTTTCAGTGTGTGTAAAGGTTTTTTTTTTCATTTGCAGCCAATCAATTCGACTTGCTTTGGAGTAGTAACCAAACCGCGCGCACTGTCATGTGTCATCCGTGGTGGATCGATGCAGGCATGCAGCTGTATTAGTACCCGGTAGGGGTATGTGATCTTGTGCATGATGGTATGTTTGTGTCGTAGGGAACTGGGAACGGGAGAACTTGCAGTTGTTCCTCCGTCCTCTGCATGCCAGCGTGCCGAGGCATGCAGTCAAGGAACCAGAGGCTGCACGGCAGGTGTTTGTCGTGGGACACGGGCGCACAGCGTGTGAAGCAGAGTCCATGCGGAAGCTCTCCGCTCCGCTACGTTCTCTGGTCAGCTCATCCGTCGACGGACACCAGCTGGATGAGCGGTTCGGCTTCGTTGGCTGCATGCCGCCATGCGCCCAACCAGCAAGTTACTCGCCGGCGACGCTCGGCCTTCCGCGCCATGAACCCTGAAGCGACCTTTTCCCCACCCCACCCACCCCCAATTGATCATTTTCTGCACGTGACATGATCAACTTTCTGCGTGAGCGAGCAAACAGCGTGCAAGTACTAGATTGAGCACACGATATATGAATGATATACAACTTACAAGTAGGTCTTGGATGATTACCGGCAACGATTGCATGCTCACTAAGACACTAACCCACTATATATGTAACAGTTCGATGCGTTCGATTGGATTTCAGCTCGATCAAAACGATCCATCATCCGATGAGCTTGAAGCTTGCGTTTTGTTCATCAGATCAGTGCCAGTGGGGGCGCTCTAAGCTCTTAAGTATTGGAGGAGACCAAAACACCTGGGTAAGCATGCTGCAGCGTTCGATTTGGCATAGTTGGCTGCTTCATTCGAACTGTATAATCGATGATTGTGCTTTGTTTTCAGTAGATATGCTTTCCATGCAAATTTGGTCGAGATCATGGATTTCATACCGCTTCTGGGGCTACAAAATGCAGTTAAGTGCAACGCATGTCGGCACCTATGCCATTGTCAGTCCCCTAATCTGTTGCCCACATAGCAGATGCGGAAGTTGTGTTACATGCTGCACTGCCCAATGTGATCAAGATGTTTGTATGTGACTGAGGAGGTCTGAAACGGAAAGGCCAAACAAATAATAGATGTATGATTTAATGCAAATTTTTGTTACCACAGGTAATGAAATTCCAGTGCATGGCCCTGTTGTGCAAAAAAAAAAAAAAAAAAGCAAATTTTCTGTGTTCTTGTGTTGGAACTTTTTGTGACGTTATTATGTATATGATAAACACAGCAAACCTTTTCTACTGCCCAATGTGTTTCATGTTCGAATCTCTTGTCTTGTTGCAATCCATCTCCGGTTCCTTAAGGCCCCTTTTGTTTCAGCTTTTGATTCTGGATTCTGGTTCTAAAAGCAGAAGCTGGAACAAAAGGTTGGATTTTGAGTCCAGATTCTATAATCTGGATCAGAATCCGAGGCAGAATCCACAATCTGCTCAGGACTAGCTTTTGCTGAATTGTGGCACAATATTTACCTATGTGCCATTGTGACCCTACTGTAAGTGACTGAAATGATCTATAAACTGGATTGTGGAATTTAGACAAACAAACACCTTTCAGATTTTGTCATACATATTTCACAATCTCAGATTCGGAAAATCATAATCTAAAAGCTCGATTCTTAGAATCATAATCGCTAACAAAGAGGGCCTTAGCTGGCCGATCAGTAAAGTTTGTTTACATTTACTGTTTATCAAGTCGTCTAGCTTATCTTATTTGTAACCTAACCGCACGCACTGTCATCAAAGCGTTCGATGCTGCTTGTAGTTGTAGCACAGGACCTCGATCCACTCAAAGAGGCATGATCTTGTGATATTCGTTTCAGATGGGACGGGAGGACTTGAGTTGTTCCTCCGTCTTCGTACGTCCGCGTGCCGATGCAGTCAACAAACCACGGCCTGTTCGGCAGGCTGATAACACTGTAGCAGCTGCTGAAGAAATAACTGCGAATACTATAGCGGTTGCTGAAGAAATAACTGGAACACTGTAGCTGCTGCAAAGAAGTTGGCTGTGAAATAGGCAGCCGAACAGGCTGCCAGAGGCTGCACTGCAGGTGTGTGGCAGGTACACTGCCATTGCACAAGGGCGCAGCGCAGTTCAGCGCGGAATGCAGGCACTGCTTTCGGCATGCCGAACCTTGCCGCTCTGCGACCTTTTCATCAGGTGGGGTCGCCCGCCATTCGAGACCAACACAAGTTGAAAGAGCGCTTCCGCTTGCTGGCTTGCCACGCCCAGAGTCCGCATCCGAGACCAATCGATGTGCAGGCAATGACCTAAGCCTCGCGCGGATCGAACCGGGTTTCACCGGAATTTGGTGATGCTCCGGTTTCACCTGAATTTGGTGATGCTCCGAAGCGCGTTCCCGCGGAGGGAAACGTAAACCGCTGTGCGGTTAGTTCATTCAAAATTGCATGTTTCTCTTTCATTTTCGTCAGGTGGCAGAATCGACTTTTTGCATGAGCGAGCAAAATAGCATGCAAGTGAACGCACGGTAAATGGATGATACAAAAGCAAGTCTTGGATGATTTCCAGCAACGATTGCACGCTCGCAAAGTATATATACTATATGTAACAACAGTTGGTCAGTTCCATGCGTTTGATTGGATGCCAACTCCATCAAAGAGCGATCCATCATCCCTATGACTTCAAGCTTCCAGTTACCTTCATCAGATCAGGGGGACTGCCGATCAGATCCGAGGGAAACTAAGGTCGGGATTGCCAATCTGATTCTCTAGTTGAAGAAAGTTAAATGTTTATAATAGAGTACCCGCCCAGTGGTGCAGAGCAGGGGAGAATAACAGAGGATAGAAGCGGGGCCACGCTCTGAACTTCTGAAGTATTGGAGGAGAACAAAATACCAGGGTAAGCGTACAATTTTGGCATAGTTTGCTGCTTCATTGGAACTGAACTGAATAGTTGATGATTGTGCTTTGTTGTATGTAGATATGCTTTACATGAAAATTTGGTTGAGCTCTTGGATTTCATACTACTACCGGGGTTACGAAATGCAGTTTAGTGCAAGGCGTACCTTCACCAATAACATTGTCAGCCCCCTCGTCTGTTGCCCACAGAACAGTGGCGGCACCTCTCAGCAGGGTGAAGATGGAACTGTGGAGCACTCTGCACATCCCAACATCATGAAGAGAATGGTAAGTGACTTCGTGCAAGTCCTTTGTGTTCTTCTGTTTCAACCTTTTGTGACGTTAATATGTAAACACTATAGGTATCCTTGTCTACACCGAACGGCTGCGATGTCTTCCATGGTCGGATCATATGGTCTTGTTGCAATTGACATCCTGTTCATCTAAGTCAAGCCCATTGCCACCAAACTGTTTCAGTGCGTCTTAAAACTTATTTGTATACGCAGTCGGTAACTCGACTTGCTTATCTTATTTGTAAGCTAACCGCGCCCACAGTCATGAAAGTGTTTGGTGCTACGTGTAGAGTTGTATCTCAATCCACTCGAATTGGCATGTGATATTGTGCATAATATATTTGTTTCAGATGGTATGGGAGGACTTCAGTTGATCCTCCGCTCTCGCATGTCATCGACGCAGTCAACAAATCAGAGGCGACACTGCAGGTGTGTGCCATTGCACAGGGTAGCAGCGTGAGAAGCAGAGTGCATTCAGAACCTTGCCGCTCTGCTACGTCCTCAGGTCGGCTCACCCGCCATTGGAGATCGACACCAGATGAAGGAGCGCTTCGGCTTGTTGGCTTGCCGCGCCCTGAGTTCGCATGCCATCTGAACCTATGGGTCATGGGCAGGATTAGCCACGACCGCGAGCACAGCCAGGACCAGCCACGGCACCACCAACGTGGTCGGCCTCTAGCTTGACGAAACCATCGGCCAAAATTGGCGCCCGTCGGCCGTCGGGAGCAACACGGTGGCAGTAGTCAGGCAACGGTAATCGCGGGGCCGCCTGCTCCGCTCCGTACTTTCTGATGCCACATCGGCGATCGATAAGGCCTCCTCGATGATGGGAACCGGCGACCATGAGCGGCGCGACGTCGGAGGCGAACACGGTGACCGCGCGGCGAAGCAGAGCCCTGCCTGGGGTGGTCGCTATTTCAAATAGCGACCGGAGCGCCCTGCCTCGGAACGTTGGATCGACAGCCTGCGGCCACGATTCGACTTGACCACGTTACGCTGGAGCGTTATCTGGGCCGGGAAGAAGGCCCAATGACTAGAGCCCGTCCGTCTTCTCACGATTGTTGAGCCTCGTGCGGGGACGGGACCAGCCCAAGGTTCCACCGGAATTTGGTGGTGGTGCTCCGCCGCGCGTTCTCGCTGGGGAAAACGCGAGAACCGCCGTGCGTGGCCTGCGGTCCGATTCCTTCGCGCTCGCGGCCGCCTCCACCTCTGGGCGCTGCCGTGGCAGGCGAACCGGAAACCTTGGCGCTCGCTCGTTCACCTCGTTGTTCGGTCACGGAAGACCGCCGCCTTGCCTGCTCTTCTAGCGCCGCGCCGTCGCCGCGGGCGGCGTGGTCTCGGGGTACGGCTGCGCCTGCGCGCCGTGCCTCGTTCTTCCTGGCTGCTGGTCTGGAGCCCAGTTTGTTTTCCGCGCTTCCTCCTCCGTCGCGAGCAGGTGAGCTCTGATTTCGGCACACTGTACTTTCAAATGCTACTTTGGGGGCCTGCTATTTGTGCTACATTTAACTGACGCAATCCCTAGTACTAAACCGTTGGCTGCGATCTCGTCTTACTTAGTTACTTGTGCAGGAAATTTTTTCACTTCCGGATCTGTTCTTGAGTATTGCTGGGGGATTTTAAATTGCTCGATTCGCGTGCTAGTTCCTACATTGTTAGCTCACCATGTTATGCAACTTCGATCCATTGGATAGGTAGAATTCAGCAATTTCCCTGATCTGTGACATATCTTATACTAATTCATGTATTGATCTGGGTTGCATTGGTTCGGCTTTTGAGCGGTCCGGTTACACTCATTGGTGCGAATGATTAGCTAATGAGCTTCACATGCCTGCAGCTTTTATAGTTGAATCAGCAACTTACGGGCGAATGATCTCAGTGGAATGTCAATGATGGCAACTTGGTTATAATGGAAAAAGAATACTGTCCAGTTGGGGATTTATTGGGCATGTATCATCTGCATGCTTTTGTTGCCAAGAAAGGTGATCACCATTCTTTGAAGTCTTCACTGACCCGCAGTATGAGTTTTCTTCCTTTGCACTTGCAGATTCTCTTATACTGCTGTTTTTAGGCAAATAAACTTGAATTTTACTTAGTTGTTGAGATAGTTTTCACCCCTCTCTGATCAATTCAATGAACTGCAACCTTGTGATCAAAATTCCTCTCCGTTCTGCTTAATAAAGAAGGCGCTGTAATTTACTTAAAGTATGTCATTTCTGCTTTGATTGTTAACCGGTCACAATTACAGGATTTGCGCCTACTGTCCTGATTCCTTCATCTTTATTTCTTCCATGTCCATTATTCCTGTTACTTTATTCTTTGTGTGCGAAGGCTAAAGTTTTTGATTAACTATCTCTTCAGATCCATTTTAGTTATAAAAATGTGCCATTAAAATTACAATTTCTATTGAAAGTGGAAATTTTCATTAATGAACGAGGCATGATTAGATTTGTGAAAGTTTTTGTTGATATATAGCAAATTCTAACCGTTTGATGTGACATACTGTCTTTGTTACGATGTTCCCCACACAACAGAAAATTGTAGCTGCTAAATTTCAGAGTCATCAATTGTTGGCTCAATTCTAGCACCAGGATCTCTCTTTCGCTGTTAAAAAATTGATTACACCTAACAAAAAGCACATACATAAGTTTCTTCTAGAACATGATAGTTGTTACATCCTGTCCTGCCTATATATGTGACGTTATAAAATATAACACAATATGTAGCTCCTGCGTCTGATACCTCTACACACATCTCTGGATTGATTTATCATCTATTCAATTACCTTCTTCTATTGTTTCCTGCAGTTGTCCTTGACCTCCTTCAGTTTCTTTTTCACTAGTTTCTCTGTCTAAATTTGGAATTGTTATGGGTAGAGGATCTTTAATATCTTCTGGAGGATCATAGTTTGGGTCGGCAAGAAATGTAAGGGCAGTCACCACATCACTTATCAACGGTCTACTGCTTGCTTCTTCTTGCAAGCACATTGATGAGATTGCAAGTGCCTGGTACAGACCCTTTAGTGGGAACTTCCCGTCAAGCATTGGATCAGCCATTTTCACAAACTTCCTCTTATCCCTGAAGAATGGTGCTGCCTGCAGATAAACAACAGTTAGAAGGGCAGCACTGTATCCAAGCTGTATGAGCAATGATTTCAGAATTAGTTAATTGGCTACAGTTAGAATACAATTCCAAAGTAAAAGAAGAAAGAGAAAGAAGAAGAAGATGAAAAGCCCCGGTGCTACATATTGCTTCATAAGAAATGAAGCTAGATTCAAAACTTACCCAGTGAATAAGAATCTGCTCGCGGGTTGGCTTTGTGGTGTCAATTGCTCGCCTCCCAGTGATTAGCTCCAAGAGGACTATGCCAAAGCTATAGATGTCTGACATCTTTGTTAGCTTTCCGGTCATGGCATACTCAGGAGCACAATAACCATATGTGCCCATCACCCTTGTGCTGACATGACTTTTGTCCCCGACAGGGCCAAGCTTCGCCAGGCCAAAATCAGACAACTTTGCATTGAAGCTTCCATCCAAGAGAATGTTTGAGGCCTTGAGATCACGATAGATCACTGGCGGGTTGGCTATCTCATGCAAGTACTCAATGCCTCTGGCTGCACCACATGCAATTTTCATCCGTGTATGCCAGGACAGTGGCTGAGAGTTCGGAGTGAGATCTGTGCAATTCAATGGACAAACGGGTATGATTACAATTCACAAATGAATAGTTTCCTTATATTTTTCTTGATTATGAGTATTTTATTACCTAGGAGATGATCTTGCAATGAACCTAGTGGCATATACTCATACACCAGAATTCTCTGTTCAGATTCGGTGCTATAACCGAGCAAGGTGACAAGGTTTGGGTGATGCAGTAGGCTGAGCATCAGCACCTCGACAAGGAACTCACGATTTCCTTGCAACCCGTCCTTGTCGAGCTGTTTAACTGCTATAACCTGGACACAAACATGATTAACATTAAAACATGTTACTGTTTCTCTTCATGTCTAAGCTTAGTCGAACATAAAAGGGGAGCTGAGGCAAGGAATGTTCATTACTTCCATAGTATCTGGTATATATCCTCTGTACACCCTTCCAAAGCCACCTTCACCCAGCAGGTTTTCTTGGCTGAAAGAGTTGGTGGCATCAGCCAATTGACGGAATGTAAACACCCTGCTGGGAATGTTATTATTGCCAATCCGTAGTATCTCCCCTGCTGCAGCTCTGTGCTTGGGACTGTCTGCATGCAAAAAAGGTTGCTGACAGTCAGGGAAACCCCTTTGTTGTGATTCTTGTGGTATATTAGCCTTGTTCATGTATTTTCGTCAAGTAAATCATAAATTGTTAGCTTGGCAATGATGAATTCCTGGATGAAAATCGGTCAGAAATAGGCAATGGACAAACAGACTTTCATGAACGTAAATAATTTGCTATTTTTATAAGTACGATGAATCTTTTGCAATAGTTTTACCATTTAACGGGATATGCAATGTGGATTTCAAGAGACTCAAATTGTGCAGCAACCTATATTAATGATATCTGTAGGTTCTCTAATTTTTTAAATCCAATGCTGAAATGCTACAATAATATAAAATTTCTCGGTTAAACTTTTCTAACATTAAAAGTTGATGGAAAAGAATGTAACCAGCTCCTGCTAACAATCTATATATTCACATGCATGCAGATGATTCAGAGGGGGAAATGAAGGCCGGATTATTACTTGAGAGCGAAATTTCTTTGACGAGGTTCGCCAATCCACTCTGTTTGTTCTTCCCCTTCTTCTTCTTCTTTTTCCATATCCTCTTTTTTATCCAATTCCATTTCTCTGGCTCCGGGGTCGTGGGGTTCTTCCGCTTCTTCTTTGATTCCGACGTCAAGGGCTCCTCCGCTTCTCGGCTCGTTCCACCACAAACATTACGAAACCACTTCCTCTTCTTTTTCGTCTTTGTCTCTGATGTTGAGGCCTCTTGCGTCGACTTCTTCCTGCGACAAATACAGAGTATCCACGAGCAGCAGCATGCACGGCGCAGGAGATTGCAGCTCAAGAAGTTCTTGCAGCTCGGGAAACTCTTGCAGCTCGGGAAGTTTTTGCAGCTGAGGAAGTTCTTGCAGCCACATCTATTGGCCGAACTCAATAACCCCATCGAATTGCCGGATCGACGCGAGAGTGTACTAGCACCCTCGTGTCGATCCCAGCATGCACAAATGAAGATCCGCAAGCGGCTGCAAAGGTATTGTTCCTTTTCTCTTCTTGTTTCTGGCACTTGTTTCTTTCACCGCGCTTGTTTCTCTGTGTATGTGAAATTGGGAATGAGGCAGCGTCTTTTTTTCCTTTGGACGAAAGTTCTCAGACCAAGAAGCCATTTTTGGTCCTCTCGTTTCTCCTCTTAATTGCTATTCGTTTTAGTAATGGTCTTACCACACCCTGATTTTCGCATGAGAAATAGGAGTCTGTTTGCAGCCATTGGTTGGCAATGAGCTCAGCGCACATATGCATGGTGTGCACTTGTGCGCATGGCGTTATTCTTCAATTAGGATATTGGAAGAAGAATAACATGAAATCAATACAATTATGGATTGTGGATAAAAAAAAAGGCTCAGAGCACGCAGCACATAGCAACACCATTTTCTTTTTTTCATTTTCCTTACTATCAATATTGTTGCATGCAACAGTGCGACCGCATGTCACATTTATTATACAATACAGGGCTTCCAGCTTCCCGATGCCAACATGCATGCCTATACAATCCATTTCTGGTGAATTAAGCCGAGTACCAGCCGGCGTCAAAGATACTGCATTCTTGGGGCTCGATCTGGCACATCCCCGGCAGCTGCTGCGCGTACTGCCTCACCTTGGTCAGCCTCACGCGGGTGGTACCCTGCCCGGTGCCGGTGGCCGGGGGGAAGCCAATGTAACCCCTGTTCTGCCTTGGCTGCTCACCGTAGTACCCAGACCCCTGCTGCTGCTCGTACTCTTCCCCGTTGGCCTGCCGGCAGCCACTCTGTTGCCACTCCTTCCTCTGGCTGCAACGCCCTCCTGGCTGCTGCCGTGCTGTCTCACGGTAGTCTCCTCCTTGCTGACAGCGTTCGCCACCATAGTACCCTACCTGCTGACGGTGTTCGCCGCCATAGTACCCACCTTGCTGCCGGCAATCGCGACCATAATACCCTCCTTCCTGCTGCCGGCCGCCGTAGTACCCTCCTTGCTGCTGGCAGCCGTAGTACCCACCTTCCTGCCGCTGACACTCGCCGTAGTACCCTTGCTCTCCACGGCACCTTTCTTCCAGCGGCGCCATGGATTGCTCGTAGTCCCTCACCATCTGGCGGATGGCGCTGCAGCGGCACTCATGGCTCACGTCCTGGAGTTGCTGGCAACACTGCGTCCGCGGCTCTGATGATCTCATCCAGGGCGGCACCACCACGCGCAAGCCACCGGATACCTGCCGGTCCAGGAGCTGCCGGCACGCGCGGAGCGGCATCTCCTGGACCTCGCGCCGGCACTGCATGTCCCTAAACCTCTGCGTGCCCTCGCCTTGCCCGTCTGAGACGGCCATGGCGACGGCGAGGAGCACCGCGAAGAAAAACTTCGCCATTCTCGTTGGATTACTGGTGGTAAGACACCAAGACGCAATTTGTTTGTAGCTACTACTTCGGTCTACTTGTTTCTGTTGTTCCTGGAGATGATGGTAAGATGATAGGCGCGGTGGTGTGGGCTTTATGGCGACGCGATGAGGTGTGAGGGGGCATGTTTGTGTGCACGGTGTGCTCACTGCTCAGTGTCAATCTAGGAGAAACGTGCGGAAGAACATGGTTGGTAGGGAAAGTACAAATGTGAGATAACGCTTATCAAAAGGTGCCACGATTTGGATCATCCTGAACAGTTTGTTATGGAAGGATTTGTAAAAGCACCTGGCACTTGTCGATACGAAAACTTTGGAGCTCACTAGAGTCCTAAATTCTAATGGATGTATTTAGTATGGGATAGACATGAAAAAACTGCTTTCCATGTCAACTCGAGCACACATGGATACGCATACTACGTGTGTTTTTCCACTAGATAGACAATGGCGATCAACGTTTATCTTGATTCATGGATATATATATATATATATATATATATATAGCTACCGTCTTGTCTAAGGTTTTTGGTCGCCAATGATGGGTGTTTACATTTTATTCTTGTGTCTATGGGTACTCAAACCTTCTAAGCACACGGATCAGGAACATACAAATGTATGCTGATAATCCTCTAGTATAAAAGGTTCTTTTTGGGAATTGGTGATGTCATGTGATTCACTTTTTGAGCTTTCAGTTTAAGAAAACACCTGATGTCATGCGCCCTGTGACATGGTCCAAAATTTGCAACGATCTGCCAAAAAAAAACGCATTTTGCACCACCGTATAGTCTGGAAATATCCAAACAATGAAACTGTATAATAATTTGCACTTGTATTTATAATAATTTATCTTTGATCCGTGTTTTGGAGGAAATTAATCTAGTCTCGGACTCGAGCAAAACTTGTGTGAGATTATCGACACTTTTCACTTGTCAGTATGCTGTTGTACTCCATGAGCATCCTATACGTTCCAGCGGTCTGAATTGGCCAGCTTTGTATATTTTCTTTTGATTTTTTTTGAAGTACCAATTTAACAGGAAATACTGCAAGTCGTTCCGATGGATTCTGTCGGGAATATATTTTTCGTTCGGAACGGAATTATTACACTGGTGAAGCTGTAACCAGATATAGCCAGTAGCTAGAGCCACACCCTCTTATTCAGCACACTTTGATCAATTGAGCCGCTGTTGCATTATTCAAGGTTTGCGCGCTTGCAAGCATGCCCTGCACGCTGCGCTGACTCTACCCTAGTAGTAGTCGCCGGAGAAGATGCTGCACTCCTGGGGCTCCATCCTGCACATCATCGGCAGCTGCGCCGCGTACTGCCGCACCAGCCTCACGCGGGTGGTCCGCGGCTGGCTGCCTTCGCCGTACCCCTCGCTTCTCTGGCCGCAACCACAGCCTCCGGCTTTCTGCCGCTGCCCCTCGCCGTAGTAATCTCCGCCTTGTTGCCCCCGCCGCCCCGCCATCTGGCCGCACGCATAGTATCCAGCTGGTCCTTGCCTCCGGCGCTTAGCACCCTCGCCGTAGTACTCTCGGCCCTCTGACTCGCCGTAGTAGCCGCCTCCCTCACCCAGAGACGGCATGGTCTGCTCGTAGCCCCTCACCATGCGGCGGATGGCGGCGCACCGGCACTCGCGGCTCACATCCTGCAGCTGCTGGCAGCACTGCATCCGCAACCCGGTGCTCCACCGGAACGGGGCGGAGCCGTAGCCCATGCTGCTGGTGAGCTGCCGGTGCAGCACCTGCCGGCACGCGTCGAGCGGGCTCTCCTGCACCTCTTGCCGGCATTGCATGTCCCTGAACCTCTGCCTCTCCATCTCGCCAGCTTGGCCGACGGCCACGGCCAAGATGGCCGCGAGGCACACCGCGGCGATGCCGACGAATTGGCCATCTCGGTACGGATGGATCACTGATAATTCTCTATGGCTATAGCTAGTTTGATGTAGGTAATAATCTCGCTTCTTGTGTTCTTGGTGCTGGGGATATGATGGTGAGGGGGCTGTGTTTTTATAGCGGACGTCAGCGGTGGATACGGATCATGGATTTGGAGTTTAGCTTGGCCATCCATCAGTGTTTGCAAGGTGATCAGCTTTGTGCGTGGAAAGTTCATTTGGAGGAGTAAACATTGCAATGGTTTGGAGCTTTGTAAAACAGAATTTTGGAAGGTACGTACAGAACAGCTTTGGTAAGCAAACACTTCACATTACCTCTCACGTACGTGGATGTGCCCATCTGGGATGACAAGAATGTCTGTGTGCTAGCTGTCTAAGTGTGGTTAATCGACGTGTGTACAAGGTAGTTCTAGAGTGTCGGGCGGGAAAGCTCTTGCATATCCTCGTGCATTAGTTGATAAACATACATTGCTTCGATGTGTGCTTGCTGACGTGTGGATGTATGTTGACGGTCGTTAAGTACCAATTCCGACCGCCAATAGTCCTACAAATAATGGAGAATTAGCATTTCTTATACGTATATTTATTTAAACTAATAAATTTCTACGAGTTTTGGATGATTTATGAGTGCAGGAGTATTTCTGGAGAAAATGGGCCTCTGTGAGAGAAATCACAGGCCGGCCGGCCTACATCCCTGGCCGGCCGGCCACACCCAGCAGCCACAGCCTGCAGGCCTCCACCAGTGGGCCACGAGAAGCTCACAAAACCAGAATATTGAAGCCAACTCAAACTTAATGAAGACTTTCTAGAATATGGGCTACAATGGGCCTAAACTTGGCTCTTACTCCAGTTCTGCCGACCCCAGGAGAAAACCGACCTCGGGACCGACTTCATGGAGCAATCTGAAGCGTCCACGCGGAAGGCGGTGGCCAACCGCCACAATGTGTGGCCGGCCGGCCTGCCACCTAGGCCGGCCGGCCAACCTTGGCGGCCAATCCTCCTCAACCGCCTCTCACTTGCTCTATTTAATCCCCTCTCTCATTTGGGGCTATAAATAGAGGGGTGCTCGGCCGGTTAGAACACACACCAAGAGAGAAATCACTCATTTGCATTAGATGTAGTCTCCAAGCTCTAGTGGAGTTAGGCTTAGAGTAGAGCTACTCTAGTTCCCAAGTCCTCTTGGAGATTTTGGTATGGCTCTTGTATCATTTTCTCTTTTTACGACTTTATTCTATTTAATAATATTATTCTTTTCATATAGTCTAGCTTCGGTTAAGCGTTCCTTGTTTGGTTGTGGACCCTTGGCTTGCTTATGTGATAGAGTAATCATAATCTTCTTATATAGTGCTAGTGTGATATTCATATGCCTGTTATGTGGGTATCGCCTAGAGGGCTGGCAGTATGGACATAATTGCCATACTGTCACGTGTCCTAGAACATAGTATACCGTGCCATGTTTATACTTAGGTTTACATGCATTTGCATATCCAAGCATGAGTCCAATGGTCCTTATGATTATGCTCTAGATCCATATCATCGCCGGGGATTTAGAGTAATGTTTTAGCAATGCAAGCATGGTGCTTGGATTGGTAGAATACATTGGATGCCTCGTGCCCCACGGATTGTTTGAGGTAGACGGTAGGTGGTGACAGCCCTATTCGTCCTCGGTATCCCTCCACGTTCGGGTACGGCGTAGAGCTGTAGACCGGAGTCGCCTGGCAGACCAGGGGTAAGCCGGTGCCCAATTTGCTTGAGTGCTTATGCCTAAACCTTAGTTGTGTGCATATATGTGTATGTTGTATACTATGCCACTGTATAATGAAGTACAATAGGAACTTAGCTCTTTTCTTTGTTCTTCTCCACTTGGCTATGGATGTATATTAGAGTTGATCCTTTTCTTGTGTGTCACACTACCCATATACTATTGTTTAGCATTGTATGGACCGTGATCCATTTAAATGTAGACGTTAACTATGAGCACAGTACTCTCTTGACCATCGTCTTCCCTGTGGAAAATATAAATTACGATACCTTGGAATACTCCCGGGTGAAATGCTACAGCGGTATTCTCCGTGCGCTTGCGGATTTATCTGTGATCGTTAAGAAATACCAACAAGCATTTCTGGCGCCGTTGCCGGGGAAGACAATTGGTTTAGGAGTTTACAAATGCTCTTAGTTATATCTGCAAATACCTGGTCACAGCCCGTACAGGCTATCACTTGCTTGTTTTCTCTTCATGTGAAAACAAGGTAGTGCATGATGGCTTCGATATGCTGACAGTGCGTTAAAAATCCATATTCAATCTTGAGATAGTCCGACTTCTTGTCGTTTTTCCTCAAGTGTGAGACCCTTGGCAATCGAACTCGTCATAATGTCTTGCTCATCGGACTTAAAACGATGATGCCCTTGCCGACAGGAAAACCGGTAGTTATCTCATATTTGATTTTTCCAATTGCATATTTGGTTTCCTTTTATTTGAATTCAAATGCATTTGCATGTTTGATTTTTCCAAAATCATTTTGCATGTTGGATTTTTTCCAACCTTATTAAAAAAAAAAGAATTTGGGACATTTGTTTTTGGAGAAAATAATTTTTGGGCATAAATTCTAGCTGAGCTTTGGCTAAACCTCCACTATTCAAAAAAAAAAAAAATCGACGGAGGCTTTGAGCCAAGCTTGGGGGGAGAGTCCCCGTCAATGGGTCACCTAACATGACATGGTCATTGTTCGCATTTTGCCTTATTTTCTAACGGCCACTTGTCATTGTTCCTCCCCATATATGGCCATCGAACTTCAAGTTTTACAAAAAGGCCGAGTGGTGATGTTTTCATACCAAATCCATTTCATTCACCACCCAAATGCCCTCCTCATCTTCTTTCTCCAAATTTTCTCAAATTCAACAAAAAGATTTCCCTCTTCTTTGTTTTGCATCTGCAAGTTATGCTCAAGCTGGCAAGATCAACCGACGGGCGTGCTCATTTTGATTACACTAATATAACCCGTTTCGAGTTTGTTCTTGTTGTTTTGCTTTTTGTTGCAGCCATGAAGAAAGGAACCAAGCAGTTATTGGCGCACTCAAGCAAGAACTAAGCTTGGAGGGATCACTCCTCCACTAAGGTAACTTGTATCTTTCCTTTGTTTTCTGCATTCAAAAAAAAAGAAGATAAAAACAAATAAATAAAATAAAAGTAGTTTTTGTTTTCTATGCGCGATAAGAATGTTTTAATTCTCCATGTTGAAATGATGAATAATTGCTCTGTTTTATCCCTCTCTTGTTCCTGTTTGCAACTTAGTACTCTCCCGAGTTTTGAGTTTGATGGATGCACTCATATTCTTGAACCTTAAACTCGTGGGTAGCAAAATGCATGATCAAAGTCTAGGTTGTTGTGAGATATGATACGATATAATAGAGCTGCTATGATCTCTTTCTAAGTAAGACTTAAATTCCAGAGAATTTTTTTTTTTCAAAATTATAAAACCAAAAGTTCCTCAATGATGAAAATTCCTACCAAAGCCATATGTCGATTTTATTGCAAAACCTTCGTACATGTGTTGCTTGCATTACATTGAGCTTTTTCAAAATTGTTGTGACCCTTGTGAGATGCTTGTCATACTTATATGATCAAGATCACGTACACTCCACCATATACATGTGCTTAACTTCTACACCGGAAGTTAGCATCACATTTTCCATCATTCCACAAAATAAATACTCCATATGTTTTGTACCTCTCTCTCTCCCCAAGTACCCTTGCAAAAGAGGAATGGCTATTAAAAAAAAAAAAATCTTGCTCACTCAACTAGAGCATGATCAAAAAAAAAAAGAAAGAGAGATTGCCATGTCCTCAAAATTAACAAAAAGAGAGAGAAGGTATACAAAAAGGAGTAATCATTTTTTCTTCATCATTCACATTTCCACACACATGCACATCTTGATCAGATTGTATGACTTGTTTTTCTCCCTGGATCCGGTCTTTTGATTTAGCAATATATGTGATACAAGTTTGCCTCACTTTACCCCTACCAAGCCCCACATATATAAACCTATTAGAAGTAGGTGGAAAAGAGGCAACATAATGCCTTGGTAAGGAATCATACACATTGAGCGATTGAGAGAATCATTTGAGGAGCTTTGTTTTTATTTGCAAAATCTTTTGAAAACCTCTGGAATGAAAGTTTAACAAAGAATGAGTAAATAGCACTCTACAAACCGTTTTGTCTCTCAACCGCCCAAGGCAAGGAGAAGCAATAAGCTCCATGAGGACTAAGGGGAAGAGTAAGTTGCCATGCCAGCTCATTCAATTCGAGGGAGAATATTTTGTTGTACGCATGGTACTTTTGCAGAGTAAGACATGGTAGCAACTCCTGATCAGCAAAACCAAGTCTTTAGCTTTGCTCGGGACGAGCAAAAGTTTAAGCTTGGGGGGTTTGTTGACGGTCGTTAAGTACCAATTCCGACCGCCAATAGTCTACAAATAATGGAGAATTAGCATTTCTTATACGCATATTTATTTAAACTAATAAATTTCCACGAGTTTTGGATGATTTATGAGTGCAGGAGTATTTCTGGAGAAAATGGGCCTCTGTGAGAGAAATCACAGGCCGGCCGGCCTACATCCCTGGCAGGCCGGCCACACCCAGCGGCCACAGCCTGCAGGCCTCCACCAGTGGGCCACGAGAAGCTCACAAAACCAGAATATTGAAGCCCAACTCGAACTTAATGAAGACTTTCTAGAATATGGGCTACAATGGGCCTAAACTTGGCTCTTACTCCAGTTCTGCCGATCCCAGGAGAAAACCGACCTCGGGACCGACTTCATGGAGCAATCTGAAGCGTCCACGCGGAAGGCGGTGGCCAACCGCCACAATGTGTGGCCGGCCGGCCTGCCACCTAGGCCGGCCGGCCAACCTTGGCGGCCAATCCTCCTCAACCGCCTCTCACTTGCTCTATTTAATCCCCTCTCTCATTTGGGGCTATAAATAGAGGGGTGCTCGGCCGGTTACAACACACACCAAGAGAGAAATCACTCATTTGCATTAGATGTAGTCTCCAAGCTCTAGTGGAGTTAGGCTTAGAGTAGAGCTACTCTAGTTCCCAAGTCCTCTTGGAGATTTTGGTATGGCTCTTGTATCAATTTCTCTTTTTACGACTTTATTCTATTTAATAATATTATTCTTTTCATATAGTCTAGCTTCGGTTAAGCGTTCCTTGTTTGGTTGTGGACCCTTGGCTTGCTTATGTGATAGAGTAATCATAATCTTCTTATATAGTGCTAGTGTGATATTCATATGCCTGTTATGTGGGTATCGCCTAGAGGGCTGGCAGTATGGACATAATTGCCATACTGTCACGTGTCCTAGAACATAGTATACCGTGCCATGTTTATACTTAGGTTTACATGCATTTGCATATCCAAGCATGAGTCCAATGGTCCTTATGATTATGCTCTAGATCCATATCATCGCCGGGGATTTAGAGTAATGTTTTAGCAATGCAAGCATGGTGCTTGGATTGGTAGAATACATTGGATGCCTCGTGCCCCACGGATTGTTTGAGGTAGACGGTAGGTGGTGACAGCCCTATTCGTCCTCGGTATCCCTCCACGTTCGGGTACGGCGTAGAGCTGTAGACCGGAGTCGCCTGGCAGACCAGGGGTAAGCCGGTGCCCAATTTGCTTGAGTGCTTATGCCTAAACCTTAGTTGTGTGCATATATGTGTATGTTGTATACTATGCCACTGTATAATGAAGTACAATAGGAACTTAGCTCTTTTCTTTGTTCTTCTCCACTTGGCTATGGATGTATATTAGAGTTGATCCTTTTCTTGTGTGTCACACTACCCATATACTATTGTTTAGCATTGTATGGACCGTGATCCATTTAAATGTAGACGTTAACTATGAGCACAGTACTCTCTTGACCATCGTCTTCCCTGTGGAAATATAAATTACGATACCTTGGAATGCTCCCGGGTGAAATGCTACAGCGGTATTCTCCGTGCGCTTGCGGATTTATCTGTGGTCGTTAAGAAATACCAACAATGTACATGCTTCGATCTGGTGTTTTATCGCGAGCTTGATGTCGTTTTAAATGTGAAGAAACAGAAAGTTCTACTCAAGAATTTGGACTTTGCTGCCAACACGAAAGATTTGGAGTTTGCTAAACAAATCTTTCCAGGGTTGTCCGTTGAACTAGAAAGTTACTTTTCATGAAAACTCAATTGCACATCACATTTGGATTTGTTAGTAAGGGAATCTTCTTTTGCACTAGTCGACATGATGATTATCATGGAGGCGTAAGCAAGTTCTTGTTAGCTTTGTGGATCAGTACAGGGAGGTAGGAAAGAAAAAAACTTAGCTGGATCCCCAACACAATTGCTGCAAATCATCACCTTATGGATGAGCGCTGCCTAGTAGACTATATAAGCGCCCACTGACACACGGGCCTCGGGGCAACCGGTCAGTGACACTAGGTAGCATTTTAGACACCGTTTTGGAAACGAGTGGAAATAGAAAAGAGAAGAATAGGAGCCCTGATTTGAGGGGTGGTGTTTTTTTCCGAGGGATTTGAGGGGTGGTGCTGGACATAGCATAACCAAGCCATGCATGTTGTCTACATATGCAGCCTTTTGTTTTATTGAAAAATCACTTGTGATCTTCCAAAGGCGAGATCAGTTTCCAGGCAGGCTCTCTTGAGTCTTGAGAAATATACACATTCAAAAAAGGTAAAGAAAAAACTCAACGCAAAAGGTAGGTAATAGATGTAGCTACAAAAATTGATATGATGAAGCACTGAAGGAGTTTCCTGTAATTTTCTTTTCAAAGATATAGGCTCCATTTCACGTGTGTTCATAAGGTTGAGTGTGCGTGCGTTCTGAGTGTCTGAGTTGTACTGTGTAATCGGGAAAAAAAAAGAATCACAATGTACAGAAAATCGTGCCATTGATACGGCAGGTTCATTGGGGCATAATACAATACCAAAATATATAGATAAGCATGTAATTGTTTGATGCTATGATCCATCACATAACATAAGGCAACTAATAAAAACCGACAAAAACATGTTTGTTCACATAAGAAAACTAAAAAAAAAGTTAAAAACTGCTAAGAGTAAAAAGGGGATCCATCACAAAAGGAAACTGATAGAAACACAAGCGTTGTTTGGCTAAATTTACTAGGCAACTTTTCTATATACGCCCCGGACTCCATCTCACACCTAGCAGAACAAAAAGGCCAACATCGACCATAGTTCTATCACATAACACAAGCCAACCAAACACAATGTTGAGCACCAGCAACCACCACCGGTGCATCCTGCGGCTTGCCATCGTTGGCCTAGGGATTGGGAAGATGGCAGTGGGGTCGAGGGGTGCTCCTGAGGGTGTATATAAGGAGGCGGATGTTTCTATCCAGCGTGGTTTCCTATCGGACCGAATCCAAGTCTAGGTCCCTCTATTCCCCCGTTTGATGACCTCAGATTGGTGAGGAGGATGGATATTTCTATCCAGCATGGTGTCCCTATTGGACCCAACCCTAATCCGGGCCCGTCTCCACCCTACAATGTTGTCAAGATCGACGGCGTCCAACCCTTAGTCTCCATGAAAGGGGTCACTCCTTAGGGAAGTTAGCCGTGAAGAAAATTGTAATGCACCGTTCATGCTCAATCAATGCCAACTAAATAAATAAAGCAATGTTTTAGTGCTTTGTGTTAGGTCGGTTTAATGTTTTTTTTTCTTTATTCATAATTTTGTTCCATGTGGGTTGCTAGATATGTGATGAGAAACTTTTATTGTGTGCCAGAATGATCCATCATTTACGGTAGTCCCACTTAGAAGGTAAGATAAGAAATCAATCAATCATTGACTGTTAGGAGAGAAATTTGAGTATTTAATATTTGTTTGATTACTCCCGGTTACCAATATTGGCGTACTCACATCCATTCCCCTAAAACAATAGATCTCCTTTGCCAAAATTATCGTAGCGTTGAAGAATATCTAGGCCTTACATCCATAGCAATGCTAGAGATGGAAGCAAAATTTGAGGATTCTTGCGAAAGGGCTTCCCCAAAAGAGGTCTATGGGCTCAAATTTGAGGACTTTTGTTGAAGATGCTCTTACATGCCTTCCCAGTCTACCGGTAGATGCAGCTTCTTAGGTTCTCCGTGGATTCTTTTTTTTTTTTTATGAAACACGGTACAGACGCAGACACAGGCTTAGAGAAAATCTTCAATTATGTACTCGTTTAAATGTAAGAATAAATCAATATATTCTTCTGAAGAAAAAATCACTTCTCGGGTGAACGGGTGTTCAATGCATGACCAATTCGCCACATAATTGCTGCCGCCCTCGCAGAACACCAGAAATCCCGAGATGATCGGATGCTGATCTTCTCTCAGCACGCCAATCTCTTGGACCTGCGCCAAAGGCTCTTGAGTAGAATCATTGTCGCAGCTCGGTTCTAACAACCACAAAACGAGAAGGATCATACACAGGTACCCTCCCTAATCATTTGCAGCTCGGGAAGGTGAAATCTCCCTGTCAGATCCGACCAGCAATCCAGGCAAGTACGAGATCACATGCACGCTCCCTCAATTTATTCATGAGCTGTGCTGCCTGTGCGGTTAGTTTATTGAACAGCTCGTCTCACCCGGCTACCAGTTCATTTCCTTATTGCTGTTCATCAGCTGCCCCCATGTGGCCGTGAATCATCATGCAAACTATTGTCCGGTTGTTTCAACCTAATAGGGACTAACTTTGAGGTCGTCAAATTTGAAGGTTTTATTTATGCTTCAGCATATGATAGGAAGGCTGATGATTGATAGTTTCACTTCAAATACGTAAACAAGTGTGACAGCTGCTCCCAATCACTTCATCACAGCAGAGGTCTTCATCGGCGCTCTGAAAATAATTGGTGTGAGTTCATTGGCTAGGCTTTGCTAGCCGCCCTGTAACCCCTATTTCTGTTTGCACATGGATGAGAATATCAGGTGCTTACCTGCCTGCTTCTGTTTGCCTGCCTGTATCCTTACTTGTTCCTCTTGTTAATTGCCGTGTACTTGCTACTTCTTTCAGGTGTAAAACTGAGCTGGAGCTGTTATGTTCTGATGATCATGTGTGATCGCGCACCAGTTCATTTATGATTTATGTCTATCTAAAGGAAGACAGTTCACTTATTTCAGCCTTGAGAAAGTGTACGTAGTCCAGCTCCAGGTCGGTAGGGCGTAGCTACGGCTGAACTGAAATTCTTGCGTGCGGTGCAGGGTTTATGTGCAGGTACTAATAAGTTTCACGTGAACAGTGGCTGCACCTATTTTTTTTGCGAGGAACAGTGGCTGTACTTGGATTACGAAATGGAACCCGTCCCCTGGATTGCTACATGCAAACAGTCAAACTGTAGTGCTACACCCTTTTTTGTCATGCACACGATTCCGATTTAGTTTGCGCGAAGCAAACGCGGTACAGGCCGTGTACAGTCTCGATCATAATGAGAGCGGAAATCGGCGTTGCATTTTGGTTCAGTATCGGGATCAATCTTATCGTTTTAGTCACGAAGATATCTGCAAGCAAGATCTGAACCTTGGATCATCAATCCGCCAATAAAAGATCAGAAATTTCAAAGAACAGGGGCTAGAAGAGAATTCAGTCTCGTTTCCTTTCAGAATTGATCCAGTCAGATTTAACTACATTGTCATGCAAAGTACAGTACTAGTTCCTGTAAAAAGATGTGTCAGCTGATGTCTTCAATCGACAGTACAGGCCCACGGGTCATCGGTGTGAGAAATGAGACCCGTGACAGTGAATTTCCACCAGTGCTAACCACCAGTACTGGTGTTAGTGGGGCGCCCATGCTAATTAAGCCTAATCAAACGTATCTTGAAAAAAAGCAAGAAGATTTGTTTCTGAACTGAACAAGCATGATGACGTTGTCAAGTGATAGGCCGTCTACGTACGTTGCAATCCGGTCTTTGTACCTGCTACAGCAAAGATTCCGCAAAGTGGAAGCAAGAACAACTCATTCGCCCATGCACCAGCCTACCACATGCAGGCGTAGGCCCCCGGTCCCGGCGCTATAAATCGCGCCGCGTGTCTTGCCCGGCAATCCAGCAGCAGCACAAGCCATCCCTTCTTCTTCTTCCCGGTTCAGCTCAGGGAGAAGCTCCTCCGGCCTCTGTTCTGCGGCAGAGATAGATGGCGTCCCGGGCGGCTCTCGTGGTGCTGCTGCTCTCGGCGTTCGCGGCGGCGTCGGCGGTGGCGCAGCTGGACGAGAAGTTCTACAGCCAGTCGTGCCCCAGCGTGGACGCCGTCGTCCGGAAGGAGATGGTGCGCGCTCTCTCCCTGGCGCCCAGCCTCGCCGGCCCGCTCCTCAGGATGCACTTCCACGACTGCTTCGTCAGGGTATGTACTCGCATTGCAAATATGATCAGTCTCATGGTGGCGAGGCGAGGCGGCATTGCCGGAGCAGAGAGCTTGGCCTTGAGCTTGCATTGCTTATCTTAACCCGTTGTTGTGCGATTGTGCAGGGATGCGACGGGTCGGTTCTCCTGGACGACCCCACCGGCAACAAGACGGCGGAGAAGGACGCGAAGCCGAACCAGACGCTGCGCGGCTTCGACTTGATCGAGCGGGTCAAGGCCGCGGTGGAGGCGGCGTGCCCGGACACCGTCTCCTGCGCCGACGTGCTCGCGCTCATGGCCAGGGACGCAGTGTGGCTGGTGAGCACTGAGCACCATCTCTGTTCTAGCTAGGCGCGCGCCTGCTAGTTTGCAGTACGGTCAGAAGTAAACAGAAATTCATTCTCAAAATCACTCGTTGAACGCAGAGCAAGGGCCCGTTCTGGGCTGTTCCCCTCGGCCGGCGAGACGGCAGGGTGTCCATCGCCAATGAGACCGACCAGCTGCCGCCGCCCACCGCCAACTTCACCCTGCTCACCCAGATGTTCGCCAACAAGAGCCTTGACACCAAGGACCTCGTCGTCCTCTCAGGTAAATGAAACGTCAATTCGTCACCTGCCTAATTAATATCTAAGCCTCTGCATTAGTAGCTCGCATTGCAGAGTTTTAGCCTGCATTGCACGCTACTAATGGCCGTAGAGCAGAGCTTATTAGACCAGTAGTAATGGCGGTCATGACCCTGCATCTGACGACACTCATTGACGTACGTTCAGCCGGGCACACCATCGGCACGTCGCACTGCTTCTCCTTCAACGACCGTCTCTTCAACTTCACCGGCATGGACAACGCCGGCGACACCGACCCGACGCTGGACCCGCTGTACATGGCGCGGCTGAAGATCAAGTGCCCCAACCTCGACGACAACATGACGCTGGTGGAGATGGACCCCGGGAGCTTCAAGACCTTCGACCTCAGCTACTTCACCAACGTCGCCAAGCGGCGCGGCCTCTTCCACTCGGACGGCGCGCTGCTCACCGACGGATTCACCCGCGCCTACGTGCTGCGCCACGCCACCGGTGCCTACAAGGAGGAGTTCTTCGCCGACTTCGCCGCGTCCATGGTCAAGATGGGCAACGTCGACGTGCTCACCGGCAGCCAGGGCGAGATCAGGAAGAAGTGCAACGTCGTCAACTGATTAGAAGCTTGAGAGACACCCCTCTAATGTGCAGTGCAGCTAGCGACGTTTTGGGTTCAGACTCTTGGTTTGAGATGTACGATCATTTTCTCTCTCACTCTTTTCACCTCCTGTTCTTTTACTGTGTATTATTTGATTGTTTTGTTACAGCCATGTAAAGTTCTCCTCTGTCCAGGCTCCCATGATAACACAATTAATAAACTTTTGTTTTTGTTCATTACTCTGGCTGTGTGTCAGCAGAGATGCCGTTGCCCTGCACATACTAGTAACCAAAACGTAACGGCTCATAAGCCGGATCCAATTGTTACGCACATGCACAGCACACAAAGCGACATGCTCACCACCTGTTGACGGCTGTGACCGGAACAAACGCCGGTCAATAATGCACTCAATCACCCGCGCCAGTAACATGTGTCTCGCGGCATCTGGTATGGTTTCCTTGGTTTGTTAGTGTACGCAGATCCCCACGCGCACGGCCCGATCTGTCGCCACAATTTGTTTTTTTTTTAAGATTACACAGTACAACTCAGACCCTCACAACACACGCACACTCACCTCTATGAACACACGTACGCAAACCCTACCCTTATGAGCATCTTCGAAGACTGAGCCGGCAAATCTAGAGATACGAAGTCACCATTTATTTAGTGGTACGTGCGGCCCTCCTGAATTTTTCGTAACGGTAGGAAATGGTTTCTTAAGCAGCAGCTCACATGGCGAGCACTGTAATGCGTCTGGGTTGTTGCTGATGGAATCTCGTCAGATCAGAGCTCTATGACCGTGTAAAACAGGGTTGCAGTGCAGCTGGCCTTGAGTTTTTCTTTTTCGAAAACGTGCGGAGCACGTAAGAAGGAGCTTTGACGGCAAAACAACAAAATGTAAAGGAACAACCGAACAAAGCCAAGAAAAACTAAACAGGGGCGAGAGCCTAGCACAGCACTAAAGTAAAACTAGAGCCTTGGCACCACAAGTTCGTGAAGCTTGGAGAACCTCGCATAAGTCTATAAGTGTGTCTAGATTATCTCCTGGGCAGCACGACGGGTTGGAGCATCTGGAACCATGCACTCGCTTCTTGCGCTCTTTTCAGAGCCTCCATGTGACCAAATGATTAGTGTGTCGAATCCCGGGCGTAAGTCCTTGATCACCCTTTTACGCGACCTAGTTGTTTAGTCTCTCTCAAATGGAACGTCTAAGCAGATTGGCCCTGAGTTATTTGTTGTTTTAGTTTTAGTCAAAGTCAAAACATCAACATCAATTTCTTTCTAGCGGATTTTTTTTTTTGGTATCAAGAACATTTTGGTTAGTGGAATTTATGCCAGAAAGGAAGCGACGGGAAATATCAAAGGAACCAGTTCAGGTAGAGTGACGTGGGCTGTTTTGCAACGATGGGCCAAAGTCGGATGGGTTACACGGCTGCAAGCGGCGCGAGAACATGGTCGCGAATGGCACAATCAACCAAACCGAGAAGCATCTCCACTTTCCCCTTTCCTCTCCCTGCTACAGTACAGAGCGAGGAGAAGAGCGGGCGAACTTCAATCCGGCGGCGATTCTGCTGGAGCTTGCCCTCTGCCGGTCGATTCGTCGCCGGGGAGGGTGGGATCCGGTGGAATCGTCGTCCGGTCCTCTTCCTATAGCTGTATATTAGCTATTAGGCGTAGCTTTTCGTCGTGTTGGCGACGAGATGCCGGCGACGATTCCTTTGCTCCTTGATCTCTTCCCAGCTACGGCGAGCGCCTGGTGAAGGGGCCGGAGCTTCTTTTGCGCCGGAGTTGGAGCTCTCCTGCCGGCGAATAAAGGTTCCCGCTGACGAGGTCCTCGTCGGTGTGGATTTTTTGTGGGCTTTGCGGACAACGGCGGCGTCGGCGACGGCGGCGATGTTGTCTGCGACGCTCTGTGGTTCCCTCGCTGGCGTTGCTGCTGGTGATGGCTGTCTCGTCGTTCCCGGCGAGGATGGCGGCGGCGGCGTTGGCTGTGCGGCGTCGATGGATGTCGAAGCTTCTACAGGCTCGTGTGGGCCGCGCGGGTGCGCCCCGGCTTCTGGGCCGCGCGGTGCGCTCCGGCTACTGGGCCTTGTGGGAGCGCCGGCTTGTGGGCTAGGAGCGCCCAGTGGGCCGCGCGTTTTGGCCACGGCGTTTGTTTCGCCGTCGATCTGCTTTCCCTGCAGTGCGGTGATGGCGGGTCTTTTGCTTCTTGTTGTTGGGTGCTGCTTTGCGGTGATGGTGTTTCCTGTCGCCGTTGAGGCTCACCGGCGGCTAGAAGATCTTGTGTCCATGGGGCGCTGGTGATGCGGCGGCGCCAGCGCGTTGTTGGACTTTTTCTTCCCGAGCCTCCTCCGTGCTGACGGCGTTGTCCTCCCCGGCGGTGTTGGTGGGCTCGTGGATAATAATCTTGGGAGGTCTGCGGTCGTCCAGGGTTACAGAGGATGTGATGGTGTTCAAGCTTCGATTGTTTGCGGCGTGCTGGCCACGTTGGAGCTGTGACGGTCGGCGGCGTTTGTCAAGCGACGGTACGGAGTCTGCGGCGCGTTGTGCGACGGCGGCTTCGGCTTGTTTGGAAGTGCGTCTTGCGGCGTCGGAGCTGGGAGGCTCTTTTGGGTCTCTTTCTTTAACGCCTTCTTTCTTCTGTAATCTGTTCGGACTTTGTTTCTCTTGTACCTCTCTCCGCGTGGTGACAGTCGTGCTTCAATCTCTTAAGGGACGCGTTTGTTTTTCTGGGTATAGGTGTAGGCGTGTTCGTGTGAGTGCGTTGTTGTCTCCTTTTTGTACACGAACAGATACTACTCTTATATTCAGGATTGAGAGGTTCCAAAAAAAAAAAAAAAAAAAAAAAAACATGGTCGCGAATGGCGGCCTATAACAGGTCCAGAGAAAGGGCGCACGTCACAGGCGGGGCTAAACTTTCTCCTGGTGGGACCGTGGACAGAGCGCGATGATGCGTGCTCGGACGAGTGCTCGTCCTCGAGGAACCATCCCCTAAACTTCCGGTACTCCTACAGCATATGACAACCCTGGATGGAACCGCCGGCCTTCAAACGTTGCGTCATCCACCTACCGAAAACACGCTGCTGAGAAGCCGAAACTGTTGAACGGATCGTACCCGACGAAAGCCCGCGCATCAGCCTTAACCCGGCATTCCCGTGTGGAGAGACGCTCGCGCTAGTGCGCACCAACCACACCACCCTCCAAGCCTCGAGACGACGCGGCGTCCGTCGCACTCATCAATCGCGGCGGGGGGCTCATCTGTCGATTCGTCGTCACACGCACCATCCGAAAACCACCGGGTAACCAGCCGCTTTGACTTCCCCCGTGTGATCGCCATCTCCTTCTGTCGCGGCACCCCACCCGGCCGGCCGCGCGCCGTTTGCTACAACCATCTCCCATACCCCCCGCGCGCGTCATTTCTGCTACTCCTGTGTTCGATCGAGCCCGGAGCGCTAGTTCTAGCTAGTCTTCTAGATGTGGAGGGAGCGGTGGCGGCGGCGATTGCTGCTGCTGCTTCTCGTGGCGGCGGCCGTGGTGATCAGCGCGCGGGCGGAGGCCGCGCCGCTGCAGGTCGGATTCTACCGCGGGACGTGCCCGATCGCGGAGGACGTCGTCCTCGAGGAGATGAGGCTGGTGCTGATGGAGGACTCCACGCTCGCGCCGTCCCTGCTGCGGATGCACTACCACGACTGCTTCGTGCAGGTAACCAATCAACCAATAAAGCTGCTAGTACTCGTGTGTTTTTGAGCTGAGGCGGCGCGTCGTGCGGATGGATGGTGTGTTTCTGATGAACGGTGTGGCTTCTCTGCTCCGCTCTGCTCTCGCGCAGGGTTGCGACGGATCGGTCATGCTCAGGTCGAGGAAGAACAAGGCGGAGAGGGACGCGCTTCCCAACCGCAGCATGCGCGGGTTCGACGCCATCGAGCGGATCAAGGCCCGCCTCGAGACCGTCTGCCCGCTCACCGTATCCTGCGCCGACATCATCGCCATCGCCGCCAGAGACGCCGTCTACCTGGTCAGCAGAGCATACAGATACATTTACCAAATCAATTTACCATCTGCCTTGCTTTGCTGAATCTTTTTTGCTCGCTCGTGGTTTGTGCGTCCAGAGCCATGGGCCGTGGTACGACGTGGAGACGGGGCGGCGGGACGGCAGCGTCAGCGTGGCCGAGTACGCCGAGAACGACCTGGCGCCGCCGGACTCCAACATCGTCGACGTGAAGACCTTCTTCAGCGTCAAGTCGCTAAACTCCAAGGACATCGCCGTCCTCTTCGGTAGCTGCCTGCCTGCCTGCCCCTGCCCACTCCCTGCAACTTCCTCTCCTCTCCACCACACCTCTTCGCTTTTCGTGAGCGACAGCAACGGCTCAGCGAACAACCACTCCACTACCGTGAGCTTATTAGCTCTCTTTGCCTTCTTCGCCAGGGTGCCACAGCATCGGGACATCGCACTGCGGCCCGATCCAGAAGCGGCTCTACAACTTCACCGGCAACATGGACCAGGACCCGTCGCTGGACCCGGCCTACGCGGCGCAGCTCAAGAAGCTCTGCCCGCCGCCCCGTCCCGGCGGGGACGACGACGGCGGCGACGGCGAGGGGAAGACCAAGGTGCCCTTGGACCCTGACAGCAGCTACAAGTTCGACCTGAGCTACTACCGCCACGTGCTCGCCACGGGCGGGCTGTTCGAGTCCGACGGCAGCCTCCTGAAGGACCCCGTCACCAGAGCGTACGTCGAGAAGGTGGCCAACGCCTCGTCGCCGGACGAGTACTACCGGGATTTAGCAGAGGCGATGGTCAAGATGGGCGCACCGACGTGCTCTACGGCGATCAAGGGGAGATCAGGGCAACCTGCGGTATTTTTGTTGACTAGGTTGGGGATTGAAATTGCACATAATTTAATCTCTATGGTTTCCTTTTTGCACTATTCGTTTACTAATATTTGCATTCAGATTTAGGATACTCTACATGCTTTGCTCAGAAGGGCATGAACTGTGTAATATAATAGTCTAGTATTCTTGACTTTTTGCATGACTGTTATTGACGAGTGAGAAACCATGACTTTTGTACTATTCGTTGATGCTTTGACGAAGTACGCACATCCAAACTTAGTTGGTCAACCACAATTTGGTCCCCAAATCTAGTCGGACCACATGAAAAGAATAGTATAATATACACAGATTACGTCAGCAGTTATGCAAGCTAAAATAACTTCTCTCACTAAGTTTGACCTCAAAGACAAAAAGACTCAAATACCATGGGTAAAAACGCATTTCATTATCTGGCGAACTTGTTCTTTCACTTGTTTAGCTGTAGCCTGAGAAATTACATTTACTGTAAAACAAATTAAACAACTATATAAAAAACAAAACACATGTTTTATAGATCAATGCACGCTGAACAGATCATTGAACATCTCGGTTAGACACCTTGCTATTTTTTACCCCATAGATATATCCCTGATGCTACTATTACACCGCTCAAAACTCCAATGGAAGCCAAAATTTTCACTTTTGAAGCACCTTTGTTAGCATCTGGTAACTCCAATAAACTTTTTAGCTGCAAGAAACATTGCAAAAGTTTATGTATTAATTATAAAATCAGTATTACTGATAAACTAGCAAATATTGAGTGATATAAAATCGATGATGAATTTCCTATTCATACAAAGATGTACTCCGTTTTTTATTGTTGTCGCCGTTGACTTTGTCTGTTACGTTTGACCATTCGTTTTATTCAAAAAAAATTAAAATCTATCATATATTTTGTTATAATTTGTTTTACCACTAAAGAAACTTAAAACAATTTAAAAAGACGAACAGTCAAACATAACTCAAAAAATCAACGGCAACAACAATTTAAAAACAGAGGGAGCAATGCACATGATGTGCTGCTTCATACGTAGTAATCTTCAACAAAATAGGAAAAATAACCTGAATAGGCTGTTGCCAATTTTCCTTTATTCCAGCAACATGCCCTTTTCCCACAACTGCAACTACTGAAGAATGTTCCCTTGCTACCCTCAATAATTTTGAAGACATATACCTGAAGATAAAAGTTAATAATTACTATAACATTGGAAAAAAAATAAAAACACAAAAAAAATTGTAATATAAAGGAACTCACAGATCACGTTCGTGTAGAAGAGTCTCCATCAAGCTAGGGAATGCCTTACTCATCTCTTGAATAACAAGTGTTAGCATGTCAACATCGTCCATGTCCTTCAACTGTAGACAAGCAACAATAACTAGAGTCTTTAGGTTTCATCTCTATGTACCCCAACTTGCTTGGGACTGAGGCTTTGTTGTTATTGTTGTTTTGCATTGAGTCTAAATGTAAATAAGTGGATTAATTTCATCCTATAAGCTCTCCAGAATCCGGATCTCTGAGAGCATTTCCACCCATAAAATGGCATGAACCGTTAGGAGCACATACCATCTTATCAAGTTCCTCCGGGCTAGGTAAAAATATGGACTGGAACAAGATGTAGTACAAAAATTTTGTCTTGTGCCACAATGACATCTTCCCCCAAGTCCTCCTTAAAGTGATCTTCAAAACACACACAGACAAAGAAAAGAGAGATGAGATGGTATCAGTTGCAACAGAATTAGTAAACCACTATTCAACTAACTATAGGCAGCAAATTTTGGACGTCACGCTTTCAAAAGGCAACTGGACCAAGAATGGTATGCAATAGAACAGAAATGTGATACAAACAAGTAGCAACCATCAACAGAAACACCAATTAAATAAGATACATTATTAAAATGTTTCACCTTGTTATTCCTAAAAGCAATTTATACGTTATTAAGTATGCTTACTCAACCATTGGGTCAAATATCAACCAAATTTAAACTTCATAAGGTTATCACACATCACAGCAGAAAACTCATGAAATAAGCACGATGTGACAACAACCTTTTAATCAATTTTTCGTATGCAATGTTCATGTTGAAATTTTACATGTTTTTCAAAGCATCAAAAGATGAGTAACAGCAGAAAGTATTGAAAATTGAGAAATCAAGAATACATTACCACTTCAATTCAGTAACGCCATTATAACCAACCATCTGTGTTAACTTATGAAATACGCGCGAAAACAAAGAAAGCAGACGTTGATAATGTTCATTATTTATAGGATTATACACATACAACCAAATACCATTGCTGGATTTCATACCTGGACAGGACGATCTCCAAGAATAACTTTGCCACCATAACTTCTTGCTTCCTCGAATGCCACCCGAAATTCAGCTCCTGGTAACACCTCAAGTTGGCTGGCAACCTTAGATCACAAAACAAGGGAAAAAAATGTTTACATTGAGTAATAAGAAAACGGCTTCACAGTGCTAATTACCACCACAGACATCCAACAATACCTTTGCAAGAAACCAGCTGTAGAGAATCCCAAAAGTGTTCATCTTCTTTTTCTTCCACATGTCAATCATTTCATTCATAGTAGGAACCTGTGTGGGCAAGTTAGAGGATAAACCAGATGATGCATCAATAATCTAGAATATAGCAGGTAAGAGTGTTATCAACTTCAAGTACCGGAAAAGTTCTACTTGGGCAATGTTTTCAGCCATTAACAGGATTCAAATTTTCTTACAAAATAGCATATCCACAAGGTCTTGTGATGAATCAGCATCCGGAGAGGACACTATGGACCATAATTATAGAAAAGAAAATGCAGAAATGTTGAGTGTTGTATATACCTGAAGACTTTGCGGAGTCAAAATCGAGACTCTGCTGAGACAGAGCTCCAAGAAAACAGCCTAAATATGCCACAAACAAGAAAATGCGAAAGAATTAGAGAAATACCTTGACAAATCAAACAATAAAAGAGAAAACAGTCCTAAGTAATCCACTAACTCACAGAATTTATTGATGTTGATTAAAGAGAAGACAAACCTGAGGTTTCAGATAGTTGATGACGCCTTTCACTTGGTCACAAGATTCCTGCAATAAACTTAAGTGTCAAAAATCACTCTATATTTTATCCAAAAAAAAAGATCACTCTGTATAGGTGCAGTAATGCTGTCGTTCTGATGCATTCAAATCGGAACCAATGATAATACGTGTATAATGGCTTAGCGGAAGATAAACATTTTGATGTCCTTGGTGCAAACTACATACAAAATACAATGGTGAAAAGGCTTATTGTGTCAATTCACTTAGCAGTTATGCAGAATGTGCTACCTGTGTTTTGCTTGTTCGTTCTTCATTCTTATAAGGTTTAATAACAACCAGCATTGTACTAGTTCTTAGATCATTGACACGAAAGTAATGAGCAGGCGCGGTGTTATCTAAGTCTCATGCAATGCAACGGCTCTGCGCAGAAAATAGAAATCGTATAGTCCTGTGTTCCGACAGCCCAATTCGAAACCCAGGAATTGATGCTCGAAATCCTTGTCCGCAGAGTATGACTGAGGGCACCAGCTCACCTGCGACACATGGGCAGTGCCGACGATGTAGACGCGGCAGGTCTGGCCGACACCCGCGGCCGCAGCCTCGGGCGACGTCTCGCACTCGAGGCAGACGACCCCCTTGGCGAGCTCCTCGGGCAGCTCCCTCACATCCTCCTCGCCGCCCGCCGCCATCCCAGGCGCCGCACCATCCTCGGCACCCACTACCGCGTCCACGAATTCAGCAGCGTCATCGTAGCCGCCGCTTCCGCTCTCGCTGCCAGTCTCAGCGTCGGCGGAGGCGGTCACTGCCGGATCCATCAGCAGGCTGATTGCGCCGAGAGGGGGCGACGCGAGGCGCCGCGTGGGGGCTAGGGTTTGGGCCGCGAGGACGACCGCCTGAGGTGCCCGGAGGCGGCGGTGATGGCGGAGGCGGAGGATTGGTGATGGCGAGTACCCGGGGATGATGCGGCAAGGCACGCGGATCATGCGGTGGCGAGCGTCGATTTGGGGCGGAGAGGGAGGGAGAGCTCGCCGGTCGCCGCCGCGTTTCAGTGGGTTAACATCAGGCGCGCGAGGACGACGCGGGTCGTGGGAGCCTGGCACGTGGGCCCGCGGGGATAAACGGCTGCGGTTCCGTCCTTCGACGTCACGAGCGCGGTCTCGTCCGTCCGATCCTCCGCTGACTCTTCCTGTGTTGTGAGATTAGTCAGACGTGTCCGGGCGGGTTCCCGTAACAGTTTGATTCCTTCCTTGAGCCGTACTTGGAGTGACTCGCCCGCTCCCGTTCGCGCACGCCGCTCCCCGCCGTCGCCTCCGGCGCACGTAAGTATTCTTCCACCTGGCCATGGCTGGGCCGAGCAGAGGAAGCAAGGGCCTGCGCGATCATGATCGCCTCGCCTTCTTCGTGTCGTGATGAACCCCATGTTAGATCAATTAATCTTAGATCCAAACATGACTGAACAGGATCACTAGTCTAGCAATAGATCAAAGTCCTAGAATAAATAATCTAATGCGGAATAGGTAGATCGGATAGCATACCGGCTGCGGTGGTGTCCATTGCAGTCGGTGAGGCGGTGATGACGTCGATGACGAGGGCGCTGTCGGGGATGTAGCGTAGCTTCTCCTTCAGCGTCCTTTGGCGATGGCGGAAACCCTCTGGGCGGTAGCGACACTGCCCGGGGCGAGGAAATCGTGCTCCCAGACCTTCCAGAGCGATTAGGTGATCGGTAGGGTGTAAAGATGACGTAAGGGAAACCTGGGGGTACCCCTCTACTTATAAGTTCGCTCTGTAGGCCCGGGGCCGAGTCCTAGATGGAAACAGATCGATTTTGCCTCCCGATCAAGGCAGAAACAACCCCTGATTTGCTTCCTTTTTATTGGTTATTCTGTTTTATTTCTTTCTGTGTTTATCTCTCTAATAACAGAATTGTTGTCCCGCAGGTCAACACAAAAGGAAAACTAACATTCTCCCCCTTGACCAAAGGGTCAACAACTAAACTTAAAACTTACTCTTAACTTAAACTTAAATCCCTCCTTAGTAAACCAGGAAGTACTAGACCAATGCGTCGACAGCAGCCCACGGCGCACTGGGACAGCATTACCCATAGCCTCCACTAGAAAACCTTGTCAGGACTCTTACTCTTATTTGGGGAAAATAACGGCCCTTAAACCAGGACCTTATCAAAGCTATCCACCAGACCCATATAAAGGACATGTTCTCAAAGAGGTGTGGTGGTAAACCTTTCGTAAGCGGATCCGCAATATTTAACTCAGTACTTATATGCTTAATATCAATTACGCGGTCCCGGTTTCTTTCTTTCACGATAAGATACTTGAGATCGATGTGCTTAGAAGCACTACTTAATTTCTCGTTAGCGCAAAAGAAAACTGCGGCTTGATTGTCGCAGTGCATTGTGATAGGTCTCGAGATACTATCAACAATCTTTAATCCCGGAATAAAATTCTTAAGCCAATTTGCCTGTCCCGAGGCATCATAACATGACACGAACTCAGCTTGCATCGTGGATGCAGCAGTTACAGTTTGCTTAGCACTCTTCCATGAGATAGCTCCCCCCGCTAGCATATAAACGTATCCAGAAGTGGATCTTAACTCATCTTTATCACCAGCGAAGTCGGCATCCGTGTAACATTCGACCTGAAGGTCGTCTGTCCTCTTGTATGTGAGCACGTAATCCTTAGTGCCTTGGCAATATCTTAATGCCTTCTTAACAGCCACCCAGTGAGCCCATCCTAGGTTAGACTGATATCTACTAAAAACTCCGGTTGCAAATGCCAAGTCTGGACGCGTACAGACCTGAGCATACATCAAACTACCAATAGCTGATGCATAGGGAACGCTCTCCATTCTTTTCCTTTCTAAATCATTCTTAGGGCACTGACCTTTATGAAGCTTATCGCCCTTTTGAAATGGGACAGGAGATGTATTACACTTATCCATCTTATATCTCTTAAGCATTTTCTCAATATATGCTTTCTGAGATAACCCTAGTATTCCTTTGGCTCTATCTCGGTGTATCTCAATGCCAAGTACATATGAGGCTTCACCTAGATCCTTCATGTCAAAATGAGATGACAAGAAGTTCTTAGTCTCATGCAACATGTTCTTATCGTTGCAGGCTAATAGTATGTCATCAACATACAACACTAGGATTATTAACTTTCCACCCTTGGATTTGATATAGATACAAGGATCCACATCATTGCTCTTAAATCCAAATCTCTTAATTACCTCATCAAACTTAAAGTTCCACATTCTGGCCGCTTGCTTAAGGCCATAAATGGATTTCCTTAATCTGCATCCCATATGTTCCTTACCCTTAATGGTAAAGCCTTCCGGCTGAACCATGTAAATAGTCTCATCTAAATTTCCATTGAGGAACGCAGTCTTAACATCCATCTGGTGCAGCTCCATATCAAAATGAGCCACAATTGCCATGATTATTCTGAGAGAATCTTTAGTAGACACAGGAGAGAAGGTTTCATTATAATCGACCCCTTCCTTCTGTGTAAACCCTTTAGCAACGAGCCTTGCCTTGAACCTTTCGACCTTCCCTTTAGAGTCACGTTTCGTCTTGTAGACCCACTTACAGCCTACTGGTTTGACTCCATCAGGAATTTCTACTAAGTCCTATACTTGATTAGAACTCATAGACTTAAGCTCTTCTTCCATGGCTTCGATCCATTTAGTGGAATTCTCATTCTGAACTGCCTCCTTAAAGTTGGCAGGGTCATTAATCTTTCCGACATCATACAAGTCTGCACTCAAGTATGTCTCATAAATGTCAGAAATAGCCGGTCTCCTTTGCCTGCTTGACCTTCTTAATTCTGGTTCATTCACAGCAGGTTCAGGGACAGGTTGAGGTTGTACTAATGGCGCATCTTGCGCCTGTACCTCTGCTGCTGGCGCCTGGTGCCCAGCGTCTGGCGCCGGGACCTCAATTTCTGGTGCCTGCATCTCTGGCGCCTGAATTGTTGGCGCCTGAGTTACAGTGGGTGCCACTGTGTTGCTTATCTGGGGAATAACTGGCGGTACGAACTGAAACACCGGCGTGGGTGATTGAAAATCCGGATCGGGAAGCTCAACCCGCAGTTCTTCTAAACTTATGTCCCTCTTCGGGAAATTACCACCAATATCTGAGTTTTCAAGAAACACCGCCTGTCTGGTCTCAACGAACTTAGCGTAGCGACCAGGACAGTAGAAACGGTATCCTTTTGAATTATCAGTATATCCAATAAAGTGACAACTCACTGTCTTAGAATCTAATTTCTTTTGCTGAGGATCAAATAGCTTAGCCTCAGCGGGACAGCCCCATACTCTTAAATAATTAAGTGTCGGTTTCCTCCCAGTCCACAGCTCAAAAGGTGTCTTGGGAACTGACTTAGATGGAACCCGATTAAGTATGTAAGCAGCTGTTTTAAGTGCTTCCAACCACAGCTCGACAGGTAAACTAGAATGACTGAGCATGCTTCTTACCATGTCCATTAATGTACGATTACGCCGCTCAGCCACTCCATTTTGCTGTGGTTCCCCTGGCATGGAGTATTGCGCTTTAATGTCATTTTCTTGTAAATACTTAGCGAACGGTCCCTTAATTTGACCATATTGAGCATGTTTCCGGTAGTATTCTCCACCCCTGTCTGACCGCACAATCTTAATTGAGGTGTTGTGCTCTTTCTCAACTTCCTGTCTATATATCAACGCATCGGAACGCTTTCTTATGGGGTAGATATGTCCATAGCGGGAATAATCATCAGTGAAGGTGATAAAAGAATCATAGCCATCAACCGAAGTCACCGAGAGAGGGCCACAGATGTCTGTGTGAATTATTTCTAACACGCCTGTACTCCTGGTAGCTCCTTTCTTAATTGTCTTAGCATATTTTCCCTTAGTGCAGTCGATGCACTGCTCTAAATTGGAGAAGTCTAATTTCTCAATTATTTCGTCCTTAATGAGACGCTCAATTCTCCCCCTCGAAATGTGGCCAAGGCGACAATGCCACAAATTCGAAGAGGTCTCATTATCACGCTTACGCTTAAGTGAAGTAACATTCATCACAGAATCATTAAGAGAGAGCATATAAAGCATGCCTTGCCGAGTAGCAAGACCGACATTAATCTCATTAAACTTGATCACACATTGTTTGTTGCCAAACTCACACACATGTCCCGAATCATCTAATGCTGAAACTGAAATTAAATTTCTCTTTAAACTAGGGACATAAAGGACATCATATAAACGAAGCTGGAAGCTTCCTGGCAACTCTAAGTCGAAGCTTCCAACGCCTTCAACTTCAACGGCCGTCCCATTAGCCACTCTTAGGTTTCGCTCCCCCCTTCTTATAGTTCGGATCGAACGGAATACCTGTAATGAATTAGAAATGTGCACGGTGGCACCTGAGTCAATCCACCAAGTATTAGGGGAAAAATCTGCTAAGAATAACTCATCAATGAAAGAAACAACATCAAACTTAATATTACCTTGTTGCTTCAACCATTCCTTAAAGCCTGGACAAGCTTTCTGGAGGTGGTTAGGCGAGGCGCAGAAGGAGCAGGACTTACCACCCTTAGACTGAGACTGGTGGTTCTTGAACTTGTTGTTGTTCTTCTTGGGAGCAAAGTTCTTGTTCCCTTTGTTCTTATGCTTCTTCTGGCCTTGCTTGCTGCTGCTAGCCTCATTCTGATTCTTAGGAGTGGAGTTAAGACTAAGGTTGCCAACCATGTTCACAACATCCTTCATCTTCTCAGTCTTAATACGCTCTTCTTCTTCAACACAGTAGCTGATTAATTCACTGATGGACCAGACGGTCTTGTTGGTGTTGTAGTTGATTTTGAAGGCGTTCAATGTAGATGGCAAGGACGTCATGATGAAATGAACAAGGAAACCGTCAGAGATCTCCATCTTCATATCCTTAAGCCTGTGAGCCATGTCACACATACCAAGGATGTGCTCCCTTATGCCAGTCTGTCCAGTATACTGAGAGGACACTAATTTCATGATGAGTGTACTAGCATAGGTCTTAGAGGAGCTCTTAAAGTTCTCCTCAATCTTAGCGAGGAACTCCTTGGCAGTGTAGTCAACCCCCTCTGAATTCTTAGTAGGAATGGCACCCTTGATGCCGGGGCTGATAGTGCCACTCATAATCATGAGAGCCATGCGGTTGGACTTTTCCCACTTCTCATAAGCAGGAGAGGCAGCCTGATCAGCAGCAGGAGCAGCAGGCCTCTCCTCCCTTAGTGCCACATCCAGATTATTCCATGCCAAGCATGTGGTGACCTTTCCTTTCTAGTCCGGGAAGTTTGCTCTATTGAGATTCTCAATGTTGCTAAGGTAGGAAGCAGCAGCATTGACGTTCGTCACTGAAAATAAGAGAAAACTTAGCTTAGTAAAATATACAATGAAATGCAAAATTAGTGCATGATAATAACCCTACGTTGGTCTGATTAAAATCACGCAATTAAATCTCAATTTGCATCACCGTTGGGGAAAACAAACGAAATTTGTCTTAATACTCATGATTAAACAACGTTGGTCAGAAATAATCACAAGTTTACTCTAAACAAACTTCTCGTTGGTTCCATTTATTTAGAGGCATCTCAAAGTATATTGGTGGATTTAATTACTTAAATGAATAAAACACCAACAATATATAAACTTAAATATACTGAAAATTAACTCATCTTAAACTGAAAAATAGTGGTACTAAATACTTAAAGAAAATGCCACGAAAAAATATCTTAAACTTGAGCTAAATTTGAGGCAAATTCATACTGAATTCTTACTGAAAAAATGTTCAAAACATTTAACCGGAGCGCGCGCGCGGCCCAGAGAAAATCCGGCCCAAAAATTAATTTTCGCGCGGCCCAAACTGAAGATACATGCGCGCCCGCACGAAAATTAAAGCGGCGAGCCGCTGGGCCGACGAAGCGGCCCAACGCGGCGTCCCGCGCGGCGCGAAAGTAGCCGGCCCGGCCCAGCCGCGGTTCGATCACGCCCGCGCTCATCTGAGCCGTTGGATCGAGGAGGAGGGAGCGGACGGCGTAGATGAGCCCGGCGCCGATTAAAACCGCCGCCGAAACCCTAGCCGGCCCATTTCTCACTCTCTTCTCCCTCTCTCGCCTCACTCCTCACCGTCTCGCGACGAGAAGGGCGACGACGCCGGAGCGCGACCACGCCGGCCGGCCGCCGCGGCGCTGCGGGGAGGTGCTCGCCGGCGCACGCGTGCGAAAGATCGCGCGCGGCTCCGTCGAGCATCTCCACCGTAGTGCCCTCAGGCGAGCCCGTCGCGCGCGAACTGAAGCACGACGACGGCGACTCGGTGGCGGCCCGGTGACGACGACGGCGAGTGCCGTCCGTGTCCCGGCGTCCCGCGCGGCGGATCTGATGCCGCGCGGCCGGATCTGATGCCGGCGAGGTGCGCGCGCGTGGCGGCGACCTCGTCGGCGGCCGGAGAGAGAGTGGCGCCGGCGCGCGTGCTGATGGAGCGCCGGGAAGGCACTCGCGCACGCCGGCGTCAAGCTTAATCGAGGTAAATGCTCGCTGACTTAGGGTTAGGGTTAGGGTTAGCGCGTGTGTGTGTGTGATCGGTGTTTCTTTTGCAACCCTTTTCTAATTCTGAACAATGTGACATGGCGATCTTAAAAGATTAAACTTACTGCTTAATGAAACCCTAACTGCTTAATCATGAACAAAATTAACTTAATTACTTAATTAACCATTAAAGCATGACTAATTTAGCATAACAGTGCATTAATCTAATTAACTTAATCATGATTACTTTCTGCGATCATTAAAAACATGAACGAGAAGCACTGATCTAGTCATCTGAGACTTAATTAAACGCTAAAACATGAAACTTAACTGAGATCGAGACTAAAACTGATTGATCTAGGCATGAGATCGTGATTGATCTACTAAAACTTAGGTAAAACAACATGCTAGATCAAGATCATCACCACTAACTTGAACTAACCGATCCTTAACTTAAGCAATTCGTAGGCGATCTAAAGCGACTAGGATTGGCTAACTGATACCAATTGTTAGATCAATTAATCTTAGATCCAAACATGACTGAACAGGATCACTAGTCTAGCAATAGATCAAGTCCTAGAATAACTAATCTAATGCGGAATAGGTAGATCGGATAGCATACCGGCTGCGGTGGTGTCCATTGCAGTCGGTGAGGCGGTGATGACGTCGATGACGAGGGCGCTGTCGGGGATGTAGCGTAGCTTCTCCTTCAGCGTCCTTTGGCGATGGCGGAAACCCTCCGGGCGGTAGCGACACTGCCCGGGGCGAGGAACTCGTGCTTCCAGACCTTCCAGAGCGATTAGGTGATCGGTAGGGTGGAAAGATGACGTTAGGGAAACCTGGGGGTACCCCTCTACTTATAGGTTCGCTCTGTAGGCCCGGGGCCGAGTCCTAGATGGAAACAGATCGATTTTGCCTCCCGATCAAGGCAGAAACGACCCCTAATTTGCTTCCCTTTTATTTGTTATTCTGTTTTATTTCTTTCTGTGTTTATCTCTCTAATAACAGAATTGTTGTCCCGCAGGTCAACACAAAAGGAAAACTAACACCCCATTCGTTGCAGCCCTCGCGGTCGCGCCTGCGGTGCGGCCGCGGCGCAGCCACATCGGCGAACTTCTATGTCGGGCGGCATGCATGGTACGGCCACGGCAAAGGCTGGCACGAATCCTTGCTGCCGCTCCGACGACGGTTGCTGCGAGTGCCAGCACCGCGAATAATTACGGGTAGCACTCGCTGGCGTATCGAGCTCGGAGGGAGCACGGCGCCGGGCATGGCGAGGATGCGCGGAATGCTGCACGGCGCGAGCAGGCTGGAGCACGACACACGCCCTATGCTATCTGCTGCAGTAGGTGGTTCCTACGGCCACCGGCGGCTGCATACTCGGCGGCGCCGTGGCGCGCTCTGCTACGATCCTCGTATCTCCGGCGCGCAGCCCATCATCAACGAGAACGGCAGGGGAGCAGGAACGTGGAAAGGATCCAAGCTACCTTGAATCAACCGCGTTCATCTTGCCCGCACTTGCCCCGGTTGGGAGAGACCCAGGGGTACGTGGTCGCTGTTCGAAACAACGACCGCCCGGTCGCTGTTTGAAACAGCAACCACCCCGGCCGGGGGCGGCATTGCCAGCGAGAGTCACGCGGCCATGATCGCGAGCTCCAAACGCTGCTACGTATGCGTATCGGTGGCGGTGCAACGCCTCCCCCACCGCGAGGGGCCTCCGCGTCGCTTAACACCACCGCATCCCCGTCCCCAGCTGCTCGTGAACCGCGATCTCCCTACCCGTTGGGTACGTACTGGCTGTCGCACCGACGGTTCTCGGCGCCCGTGGTGTCCGGCCTGGCGCAGGGCAGCGGCGAGTACTCCGCCCAGCGCATGTCAGCGTGGGGACGCCGCCCGCGCGCGCCGGCTCTCCTGGTGCTCGACAATGGCGCGCGGCGACCCCGTCTCTGTCCAGTGCACGCTCTGACGAGACGCTGCTACGCCTACGCGCAGTCCAGCCCCGCAGGTTTTTCGACCCGCGCCACCCCCCTCCCACGCGGCCACGCCGCCCCGTTTTGCGGCCGCCTCGATTCCGGCATGCTGCCTTTCCCCGCCCGAATCGCGCGACGCTCGCCTTCGCTCGAGGCGTGTCCCGGTGCGTGTGGTCGCGGCATCCAAGGGCCCAATTATAAGGCGGCTGAGTGATCTCATGACTTGTTTCGCTGCTCGTCTGCTTCCATGGCTCGGCATTGCAAACTTGCTCTTCGGCTCCAAAATTGTGAAAAAGGTGCTCGTCCAGCTTCTCATACGCTCGGTCCTTGTGCTCGGGCTTGGCGTGGCTCTAGCCCACCAAATCAGTGTGGTGCGCATGTGGTTCAGAAGCTTGGCTCGCGTCTGGGAGGATCAGCTACACGAGTAGGCAGGCTATCGGGGTAAAGTGAGTTGGACACATTGTTTTAACGTTAGTGGTAAAGAACCGGGAGAAGTAACTGGCTAATTAACTCTGTTGTGTATAGTATGTGTTATGCGTTATGTGTATGCTGTGAATGTTGCCTGCTTGGGCATCGGTTGGTACGTAGCCGTCGGTGACAACAAAGATGGTGCTGACATGACAATAATTATCAAGTCTCCAGAGATCAGGAGTCTTAATCGGTCTCTTTTCTTTTGTCGCTGAAAGATGAACGACATGCAGATTATTTAACTTGAGATCTCGCTCTCACAGTCTATTGTTGATCTATAAAATGTTTGTCTATCCGTCACCTCTGCGACCTGCACGGCATCCTTCCTTAAGAGTTAAGACTCACGGAATCGCCGTGCGCTCTCTTCTTCTATCGATCGGCGGCACGTCAACAAGTGACGGGGACGCCGGAGTGTGTTTGCTTGCCTGGAATTTCCTCTTGGCATTGAGCACGAAGGTGTAACTTCACTGACGGTGTCCAATTAACCTCGTTTAATTTCCAAATCCCAGGTCAAAGAATGGGTACCAGCTCTGCTGCTAGCAAGAAGTGGCAGGGCCCCAGTTGGATGCCTCAAAAGGACGGAATGCGTTTCCATCAAAAAAAAAAAGAAAAGGACGGAATGCGTGGAACAGAAGACTGACGAAGTGATCAAGACCGATCGAGTCACTCCATGATGAAAACAAGCACTCTACTCGGAACGAAACGAAGCTGCTAGAAGTATATAGTCATGTAGGAGTACTAGCTCTCTCTTGTGGGGTCCTGCGATCGATGGTGTCTCATTTTCTGTCGATCTGGAAAGGACTTGGGAGCAGTTGGGTGCGATGCAAGTTTTCAGAATTTTGGGTCAATGGGTCGACCCAAAACTCCTTTAAATGAACTAGCATGCACCCTTATCCTCTTGATTTAGTACAAACAAATGAACTAACCACCTGACCCACATTACCCATTGGGTACCCACCTGCATCCTTATGCTTTATGCCGCTGTGCTCAAGTCCAATCTCTGTAGGATACACTGTTCTCTTTTTTTTTTTGATCATCAAGCATGCTCTATTTATTCATGACGGATCGGTTCAGCCAGATCGCGAACCAACAAGTTTGTTACAAAGACAGGGAGGGGATCAAGCCAAACATTCGACTGATCCGGGTCCCAGCTCAAGCTAGAGCGAGCAAGTTCATGTGCACAAATATTACAAGACCTGGGGGCATACAAAATAGAAACTGACGAAAATTGGGAGTGGATTAAGTCCCTGGCCTCCTTATACATCATGCCTCCTGGCGAGAAATCAAAGCCATCCGATTGGAGAGCAGCAATTAGATTCATCGAGTCTGACTCCAATAACACATTACTGATCCCTTGTTCCACCATTGCTTGCAAAGCCGCTAAGCATGCCTGTGCCTCTGCACATGCAGCATCATGTACAGCTGCTAAATTCCCAGCTCCCGCCATCACCGCCTGGCCATCATGGTCCCTAACAACAAAGCCCCAACCTCCCATTTTCCTCGTTTCAATAAACGCACCATCAAAATTAGCTTTCAGTATATCCGGTGGTGGCGGCGTCCATTGCTTCTTCTCCTTTAGGCGTTCCATCTTTTTCTTCCTGAGACTGACAATATCAGTCATGAGGACTGTTGCTGAATGCACAACTTCACTGGTTGACAGCATGCGCTCTCCTGCATTCACTTTATTACGCGCATTCCACCAGGTCCAGAGCAGGGCCATGATTTTTATTTTAGTGTCAGGCTCCATCTTCAGAATAGCAGTGACTACCTCTCTTGCCGACCTCTTCTCCATCAACTGCACTCTATGTTCTTCAAGAAGAGACTCCTGCCAACACTTCTTCACAATTTTGCATTTGAGAAAACAATGGCCCCCATCCTCATTCAGTCGCAAACACACCGGACACCTAGTATCAGTGTCCATACCCCTTCTCTGAATATTCATCCTCAATGGTAAACTGTCATGAGCCAGACGCCATATGAATTGCTTCAGTTTTGGCGTGCCTTCAGATTTCCAAATTTTATTCCAGTCTAAAGTATCCCCAGCATTATGTGAAGATGACCCTCCTGTCTGCTTCTTCGAGTTGCGCTCAACTTTATCCTCTAGAGTATGATAGGCAGACTTGACTGTGAACATTCCTTTAGGATCAAAATGCCATGCAAGAGTATCCTCTCTATTTGCGTGCACTGGAGTAGCTAAGATATGTTGCACATCCTCCTCCCAGAACACATCTTTCACTAATTCTTTATCCCAATCACCAGTAGCAGGGTCAATAAGCTCACTGACCTTTGATAGCAGAGTTTGGCCTTTTGGTGTAACTGGTCTTCTTGTTACGCCATTAGGGAGCCATGGATCAAGCCATATATTAATATTTTCACCACCCCCTACTCTCCAGATTAATCCCTCCTTCGGAGCCTCAATGCCTCTCACAATGCTTCTCCATGAATAAGATATGCCCGGTGCTTCACTTGCATTCAGAACATTTCCATCACTGAAATATTTAGCCTTTAGAACTCTTGCACATAGTGAGTCAGGAAACAACACCAGTCGCCATGCCTGTCTAGCCAGCATAGCTAAATTAAACAAGTGTAGATCTCTATATCCCAATCCCCCCTTCTTCTTGCGCTTACACAAAATCTCTCTTGACAGCCAATGCATCTTATGTTCTTTATCCTGGTGAGACCACCAATATCTACATATCATGGCACTAATATCGTCACAGAGAGTTTTTGTTAAATCAAAGCAGGACATAGCATAGGTGGGTATAGCTTGAGCGATAGCTTTAATTAGTACTAGGTGAATTCCCCGCGCGTTGCTGCGGAAATTCGAAGAGTATTGTAGTAACATTTGGTTTAAGGTGAAACAACAATTTGTAATATAATGATCGACATAACTGATGTATCTGAAGCTAGCCAAATTGTATGTTATTTTGAAATGTTAGATATATTTTTCGCAAACTATGGATTTTTTTTTTACCATGGCTGGTGTAGATATTGTTGCTTTTCTGCAGCAAGTAGGAGAGAAGATTGGGCCAGGTTTGCAACAGGCATCTTTCTTTTTGTCAGACCAGGTTAGCAACAGGCATCTGTGATAATCATGAAAATATATCGATATCACATAATATCCGAAGGAAGGAAAATAGCTTACAGAGTGCGAAAACCTATCTGAAGCAACTCTCGCTGTGTTATAAGTATTTTAGTTCTTTGATGAACCTCATGGGCAATACTGTGACCGCTGAGGAGCCAAAGAACCAACCCTGACAGAACTCTTTCACAATTGGGGGTAGTATATAAGTTGTTAAATAACTTAGAAAATAAAGAAATTGTTGCCTAAAGGTCAGTGAATTAATGTGATTGGACCTTTATTCAAGATAGCATGAAGTGAAAATCTGCTATCCTGTGAAATCTACTTTCAAGGAAACCAAGCATGTATACTGAACTTTGCATGTTGGTGCACTGTGTTACTTACATGAATGATGAAGCACAAAGCACTGGCTATCTTCAGAAATAACATAAGTATATGATTCTGTAAATATTGAAGATGCAAACCATTACAAAATGCAACTGTATGCTCTGGACATCGAACCAAACTGAGATGCAATATCAAACCAAACTTTGGCTCAGAGGAAGGGGGAGCAAAGTGATTGAAACACTGGCTGTGATGGTTACATGCAAACAGACTTGAGCTGGCTACCTGCAGCCAAATTTGTGAAGTTGAAACCTGAAACAGATGCAGAACATGTGAAATATATACATCAAATATCCTGGTTCTCCAAATTACGCAGGGCACCTGTAACTGTGCAGTTGTGATTATAAGGACTCTGACCTCTTCCATTGAAAAGATTAAGGAAACTATATCAGAAATTTAAAATCAGGACTAAATGAAATTATTCTATACTACGTATGAATTTCTGCACATATGAGCAGAAGGTAGTGATAGAGCAGAGTACAACTGACAGAATATATATGGATAGTGAAAGCATAGCATAGCTGACAGGAAATGGATAATCAAAAGGGACATGAACATGTGCATATTGAAACAGGGAGGACAAAATCCATTTAAAAAATGATGAATCTGAGCAAAGATTTAAAAAATTTATATGAACCATCAAGTGGGAGCTGGAAAAATATAAGGAACTGAACAAATATATACTGTAATGTAGAAATTGTAATCTTTGCTAAAATAATGAATGCAAGCAAATAAACTGAACGTCGAGGCTACATACCTTAGAACAATCAAAATTGCTGATGGTAGTAGAATCCAATTGAAGAAGAATCTTACTTGGCTAATGAGAGAAAGTAACCTGCATGTCATGATAACAAAAAGAAAATTCCAGTAAATTACTGGGATCTGAGTAGGCAACGGCAAGAGACAAAAAAAAGGGCATGGACATGCTAAGACTGATATAGAGTAACAACGGGAGCAATTACTTAGATTCATCGTGTTTAAATGGATTCACCGTGAAATCATTCCGTGCTACATATGAAAACATGAAGCTCTGTGCTTCGGTCATAAGAACACAAATAGAATATTTGGACCAATGTACAGATATTGCAGTTTATTAAAAAAAAAAAGGTTCAGGTGTAGAAGGGGGAACTTACTCCCGTGGGCAAGAGATGAGATGCTGGACTTTACCTGGGGCAGGTGGCTAGACTGGGTGTAGCAGATGCACAATGCAGTAGAAAACGAATGGTATGATGCACAGGTGGATGGGGGTAGAAGAGTGAACAGAGGAGCGGAGCAGGAGGAAGATGTCCCTCAACGGACACAAATACGGCGAGTGTGAATCAATTGAAGGTAGCAAATGCAGAATTAAAGAGGAAAATAGAGGTGAATTGTAGTGGGTAATCAATTGGAGGTAATACTTCAAATGCAAAACTGAAGAGAAAACTTAATGCGTGTTGGGGGGTGCAGAATTTTGAGATCATGTGGCGGAGGATGCGGGGCTGGCAGTTTCATCTCTAGGTTGAATGCAGGAGGAAGCCTAACAGACATAGCTGCTCGGTGGAGTAGGGTGGAGAGAGGGCTCGCGTCCATGGCTGATGGCTGCTGGGTGAAGCTTGGAAGGAAATATGAATAATGTGTCAAATGGGACTGAGCGTCTTTGAGGAGCAGCACACCAGGGGTACAGGAGAATTTGCCAGCGGCGCAGCTTGTGGGCGACAGATGTTTGGGATTGGTCACCGGCAGCGCTGAGGTCGGGGTGACCGGTGTCTGGAATGGTGAGACCTTGAGGCGACCGGGTGGGGAAGACGAACTCAGATGGATGGCTGGATGCAGTTCTGGGTGTTAGATCTGACGACTGAGAAATAAGAATGACGTGGACGCATGAGAGTTGAGCTTTAGAAAGATTAATTGCACTTAGTGGGTATGACCTTTATAGATATTATAGATTTCCTTCCCAGCTTTAGAGAGTAGTTTCTCCTTCCACCCCTGTAATCTCTTCCATACTTTTTTCCTTTAGATAAGCAAAAGTTTTGCTTATTGATTTACCCATATAGACCGGAAGACCCAAATACTTCTCATTTCTGGCCTCCGTACTAATATCGATGGTCCCTTCTTTATCTCAGCAAAAATGGGAAAAACGACTCGCTACACATTCGTCCCCGTTTAAGCTATCTTTGGTAATCATCGCATATTCTCGTCATTTTATTTATTACTTGCCATGAGTGGCAACCATCGCATATAATTCTCGCAGCTAGCCATACAGTACGCTTGGATTGTTAATTCAGCACGATCAACATATACAAACCAAAGAGACTGAGACACTCATTTCTCAGCCACTCCCCAAAATCCATCGCGCAAGACATGGCTTCAGCTAGTAGTAAGCAAAGCAAGAAGCTGCGCATCGTGCTCCTGCCGTTCCTCGCCACCAGCCACATCGGCCCTTTCACAGACTTCGCCTTCCACCTCGCCGCGGCCAGGCCGGGCGTCGTCGAGGCCACCGTGGCCGTCACCCACGCGAACGCCTCCGTCGTCCGGTCCGCCCTCGCGCGGCGCGGTCCAAGCAGCGGTGTCGACGACGTCGCCGTCGAGGTGGCGACCTACGCGTTCCCGGCGGTGGACGGCCTCCCGCCGGGGGTCGAGAGCCTCTCCACCGTCGCGGCCGCGGACGCATGGCTTGTCGACGCCACCGCCACCAACGAGAAGCTGATGCGACCGGGGCAGGAGAGACTCGTCAGAGAGCTCGCCCCCGACGCCGTCATCACCGATATGCACTTCTTCTGGAACGTCGACGTTGCTGCCGTCGTCGGCGTACCATGCGTCACGTTCCACGCCATAGGTACGTTTCCAACGCTGGCAATGTTGAACCTCCTCAGTGCTGGCTTTCATGGCACCACCGATGAGACGGTGACTGTTCCTGGGTTTCCAAGCCCAGACATACGGGTCCCTGCGACTAGGGATGGCAATGGGTACATTACCCACTGGGGGGCGGTAGAATGTCCTCATCCCCGTCTAGAGTTTTATACACCGTCCCCATCCCCAAACCCACCTGGGGACTCAAATTTTCTCCATCCCCACACCCATATGGGTGTGAGTACCCATCGGGTTACCCATACTTATTAATTGGCATCACAAAAATTAACATCTAACTGCATATAGTAACATATCAGAATGATTAAATTGTTCAAAGGTAAATAAACTTAACCACTCAAACGCTAATAGTTCACACAATCAAACGCTTATAGTTCATGACACTTGACTTGGGAATATTTCACACAAGCAAACACCAATACTTCACAATCACACAAACAAACGCTAATAGTTCACACAATCAAACGTGTGTGAATATTTAATTAGGCTTCGATGACCCCTCCTTTTTACTTATATACCTCTGATGGACTCGCGTGTCATAGATTTCGTGGGGCCCCATGGGTAAATGGGTATGGGTTGCAGGAGAATGGCCCCATACCCGTGGTACCCTATGGGTGACAAAAATGCCTATTAACAGACCCATAGGGCGATAAATAGGTCCAAACCCACACCCTAATAAAGGAAAAACCCATCGGGTATCGGGTCATGGGTACCCATTGCCATTCCTACCTGCGACGGAGCTGCCGGAGTTCTTGAGGACCCAACAAACAATTGACCGTGCCACCGGCGAACGAACGGCGTCGGCGCAGAAGAGATGTCTGGGACTTGCCGTGAACACTTTCTTTGATCTAGAGCATAGGTACTGCGACATGTGGGTGGGCAATGGCTACGTGAAGCGCACCTACCTTGTCGGCCCCCTCTTACTGCCGTTGCCAACGGCCGGAGCAAGCACGATTGACTCGCCGTGCATCCGTTGGCTGGATACGAAGCCAGCTCAGTCAGTAGTGTACCTGTGCTTTGGGAGCTTGACACACGTCTCGGAGGCTCAACTCCAAGAGCTGGCTCTCGGGTTGGAAGCTTCCGAGAAGTCATTCTTGTGGGTGGTCAGGGCTGATACATGGATGCCACCGGAGGGGTGGAAGGAGCGTGTGGGAGATAGGGGGATGGTCATCACAGGATGGGCCCCACAGACGGCGATCCTTGCGCATTCGGCGGTAGGGGCATTTGTGACACACTGTGGATGGAACTCGGTTCTCGAGACGGTAGCAGCTGGTGTGCCGGTGCTAACATGGCCAATGGTGGTCGAGCAGTTCATCATCGAAAGGTTCGTGACAGAAGTGCTTGCAATTGGGGAGCGGTTGTGGCCGGAGGGAGCCGGGGTGAGGAGCACGAGGAGTGAAGAGCATGCGTTGGTTCCCGCCGAGGCGGTGGCGCGGTCGGTATCTAAATTTATGGAGCCTAGAGGACAAGGGCACATGGCGAGAAATAGGGTAAAGGAGCTTTCCATGAAGGCTCAGGCAGCCATGGCAGAAGGTGGCTCTTCTCACCTCCATATGTGCCGTTTGATTGATGATCTTATGGAAGCAAGAGAAGCTGTTGTAGGAAGCACAGAACAGTGGCATCCGTGGGGATCGAATACAGTTGGTTGACAATTGAGCTAGCCTGCACCGGCACAAACGTGCATCTTATGTATAATTTACGCTTTATTGTCGTATATGTACCTACAGTACAACTGCATCAACAGCTACCGTATCAATTCGTACTTAAGTGTTGAAATATCTTTTCTTTTGAATCAGCAGACAAACGTGCTTGCTCCTTGCTGGTGTGCTTAGTTTCTTCTAGCGAAATTCTTGTAAGAGTGTCTTTTGTTCTTCTTAATGCAAAGCAGAGCACCTGCGGTTTTATGTAAAAAAAAAAAAGAGTGCCTTAATCACAGGCTTCTTCCTCGGCGTTGGCCGCCCTGCCTGCCGTGGTCGAGTTGTGGACGATGTTGTGGACGTGCCGAGCAATGGACGACGCAAGGCTGAGCCACGCCTATGACTGGATGCCCCGCATTAGGTCCCAGCCTCCTTCGCTGTCTCGCTCCCACCCCCGCTGGCGGAGCTGCGTGTGGGCGAGATGCGGCCAGGCAGAGAGAGGGAGGAGGGGAGGGGTGACGTGGCACGTGGAGTCCATGGAATGGGGATGGACTATTGAGGAATTGTTGTAGTTACAACGGGCATGTTAAGACATGTTAATTACCTATTATTCTTAGCAAGTACTCTTTCGGTTTTAAATTGTTGACGTTTGACTATTTTTGAGCTACGTTTGACGATTCGTCTTATTCAAAATATTTAAAAAGTGATCATAGATTTTGTTGTGATTAGTTTTATCACTAAAAGAAATTAAAATATAACCTATAATTTTGCATATTTAAGCCAATATTTTGAATAAGTCGAACGGTCAAACGAAACGTAAAAATAGTCAAACGTCAACAATTTAAAACCGGAGGGAGTAACAGGTGACGGGCAACATCTAAGTCCGCCATTTTTTACATCTTCATCTTAAATTGTGCATGGTAAAGAATGACGGGCTTTGACGTCTCGTCACCTATTCTCTTTCAAGTGTGGGGCCACAAATGCTCTCAACTTTTTTTTAAAAAAAAGAAAAAAGGGGGAAAAGGTCTGTCTCTCGCTATACATTTCGCCCGTTGTTTAAGCCATCTTCTTCATTCGGCAACCATCGAGCTGTCAAATTCTCGTCAATTTATTACTTGCCACGAGAAGCACAGCCACACTCTTGAATTGTTAATTCAGCACGATCAATATATTTAAAGCATTGCCGATACACCCATTTGTCAACCTCCCCAAAATCTATCGCCAAGGAAATGGCTTCAGCTAGCAAGCAAAGCAAGAAGCTGCGCATCCTACCCATGCCGTTCCTCGCCACCAGCCACATCATCCCCTTCACCGACCTCGCCTTCCATCTCGCTGCGGCCAGGCCGGACGTCGTCCAGGCCACCGTGGCTGTCACCCATGCGAATGTCTCAGTCGTCCAGTCAGCCCTCAAGCGGCGCGGACCAAGCTATGCCGATGCCGCCATCGAGGTGGCAACCTATGCGTTTCCAACGGTAGACGGCCTCCCGCCCGGGGTGGAGAACCTCTCAACGGTTGCGGCCGCAGATGCGTGGCGCATTGATGCAACTGCCACTAATGAGAAGCTAATGCGGCCAGGACAAGAAAGTATTATCAGAGAGAGCTCGCCAGACGTCGTCATCATTGACGTGCACTTCTTCTGGAACATCGATGTTGCTACCAACCTCGGCGTGCCGTGCATCATGTTCCACGTCATAGGTACATTTTCGACTCTAGCCATGTTGAACCTTCTGAATGCTGGAGTTCATGACACCACCGACGAGATGGTTTCAGTTCCTGGGTTTCCGAGTCCAGATATACGGGTCCCTGTGACGGAGCTACCGGAGTTCTTAGGACGCAACAAATAATTGACTACTCCACAGTTCATCGAATGTTTAAGGAGGTGAAATGATGTTTTGGACTTGCCGTGAACACTTTCTTTGACCTAGATCATGGATATTGCGAGATGTACACACACAATAACCTCACGAAGCGTGCATACTTTGTAGGCCCTCTTTCACTGTCGCCGATGTCGACTAGAGGCAGCACGCATGACTCACAGTGCATCCATTGGTTGGATACAAAGCCACCTATGTCAGTTGTGTACTTGTGCTTTGGGAGCTTGACTCACATATCAGAGGCTCAGCTCCACGAGTTGGCTCTCGGGTTGGAAGCCTCTGAGAAGCCATTCTTGTGGGTGATTAGGGCTAATACATGGATGCCACCGGAGGGGTGGAAGGAGCGTGTGGGTGATAGGGGGAGAGTCATTACGGGCTGGGCCCCACAGACGGTGATCCTTGCACATTCGGCGGTAGGAGCATTTGTGACGCATTGTGGATGGAACTCGGTTTTGGAGACGGTAGCAGCTGGTATGCCGGTGCTGACATGGCCAATGGTGGTCGAACAGTTCATCATTGAAAGGTTCGTGACGGAAGTGCTTGCAATTGGGGAGCGGTTGTGGCCGAAGGGAGCCGGGGTGAGGAGCACGAGGAGCGAGGAGCATGCATTGGTTCCTGCCGCCGCGGTGGCACGGTCAGTGGCCATGTTCATGGATTTTGAAGGGCCAGGGCACATGGCGAGGACCAGGGTAAAGGAGCTATCCGCGAAAGCGAAGGCAGCCATGGCAGAAGGTGGCTCCTCTAACCGCGATTTACATCACCTTATTGATGATCTCATGGAAGAAAGAGAAGCTTTTGTAAGTAAGACACAATAGTCGTAGCTGCAGGGATGGAATACAATTGGTTCATCATCTTGTTCTTGTGTATAATGTCTTATTTTCCGTCTAGTACCAAGTATTGTACTACTATCGATCGGTTGATTTGTACTTATATGTCTTTAAATATTATTTTTTAATCAGCTGAGACAAGCATGTTTGTGAAAAAAAAAATCAAGAAGCAGAGTCATCACGTTCGCTCTTAAGACGTACAAATTACCACATGAATAAGAAAAAAAAATATCAACCGCTACCATTATAAAAAAATAGTAACCCAAAATATCTCTCATATGTTAAAATTTACCCACGCTACCATTACCTAAAACCTACCCTAAAGTCTATGGGAGCGTCTATTTTTCAGGCGATTGAAAATAGGGTAGTCTTTCAGTCGATGAACAACAGTCATCAGATCTTCATCCAACGGTCCAGCACCTTTCTTCAACCTCCAGCCCAACCGTTCTCTCTCTTCCCACAGAAGCAGCAAGCCGGAGCTCGCTCCCCCGCCTCCCGCCCTCCTCCGGCCGTCCCTGGCGGCGTCCCCGCCGCCGAGTCCGCACGCGCTTCCCCCGCCGCGCTAACCTGTCGGCACCGCACTCCCCCACCGCCTCCGCCGCCACGCTAAATACTCGGGAGCTCGACTCCAATCTATGTCTGAAGGAGGAGAGGGGGAAGTCGGGGATACAAACCCACGCAGCTAAACACTAAATTCTCCGATGACGATGACGGCGCTAAATTCTCCGGCGACGATGGCGGCGCTAAAATCTCCGGCGAGTGGAGGAAGACGAGCTCAGGCGCGTTCACACGGTCGACTGAAACATTCGACGATTTCAGTCGCTTGATACATAGTAAATATGAAAGTCTATACCTAATAAGTTTGTAATGAAGCCGTCCGTCAGCCCAGCAGGACAAAAACACCGCCGGACGCACGATTCGGCATCCACGGTCGTCCGCCCTCGCGTCCGTTTGTTAACCAAGGTCGTCGGACCAGTTTTTTCGTCCCTCTGCCGACCCGCTGATTGTCCGTAGAGTCCGTTTCAAGCTCGTTTCCTCAACGCAGCCGTTTCCAAAAACAAAATCAGCTTTCTCGGCACACACGTCCATGTCCTTCGCCAGCAGTCCGAATAGAAACCCTCGAGCGCGCAACCCATCATTGCAGCGGCGTCCACAGACGGCGTCTCCCCCGCAACGCTGCAGCTATCTCATCGCCAACAAAGCCTCCGCGGCAAGGAGTGTGAGAGTCGTTGTGATCTTTCGGCTGCCTTGAATGCCTCTGTTCTCAGTCGCGTTGCCCTCCAAAATACAAATCTCGTGACCAGGTCAACTTCTGCTTCCTCGTAAACCTCGTCCCAACCAGCTTAGTTGTCATCGTTACTAACAACTAACAAGCAGCTAGCTCTAACTCTACATCAATTAGTAAGCTGCATATAAGGTTGTTAGCAAACAGCAATGATTTTGTTACTTTACAAAAGTTATTCTTAGTCACTAATAGCGATGATTGCCTTGTCTCAGCCTTGAAAATCCAGGCTTTTTCCCGGATCTATGATCACCTACACATTAGTCGTCTTTTCATCCGGTTGAAAAATTCTAATTCTATTGCGTCATGAAACACGAAGAATGTCATCTTCAAATCATAGAAATTCTCAAGAAAATAGCATCTGACCTTTTTATTACATTAATAAATCTACAGCGTCACATCAAAGAAGGTAATTTGTGTGCAAGAACCTTTTTAAAATAGACATTGCTAAATGAATTGGTGCTAGATAAATGAATCACCCTTTTATTGATTAGTACAACAAAATTTCAAAACCCGTAGCAACGCACGGGCAAATTTGTAGTACTTCTATATGTTTCCGTGGTGCGTGGGAACATCCACGAGCGCCTCTCTAGCAGCTAGCATTACGTCAACTTCCTATTGGACGTTTTATATAACCGCTTAGCCTGTTTGGATTGTCAATTCAACATGAAGGCAGTTTTATTGTCTAAAATAATGATCATTAATTTCTTAAAAGTAATGATAGAGCGACGAGCCCTAACCCAACCAAACCAATAATATTGAACAAATTATTTACTAGACTAATAAACAGCAAGGATTAATTAGACTACTATTTTATTTATGAAAAGAACCACTTATTACAACACTATTAGCTATTATTTTGGACACTAAAACTATTGGTAAACTATGGCTGGGGAATGTATCATTTTCTGTCGATCTGGAAGATTAGCTTATTAGCCTCCTTGCAAGCAAGGGAGTAGTTGGGTCGGCAGTCCATGTCCTAGGCATTTTTTATGATACCTAATGTAAAAGGCCAAAAACGACTCGCTCGCATATCCTCGCCATTTTATTACTAGTACCGTGAGAAGCACGCAGCTCCACTTGAATCGTTAATTCATCACGATCAACGTATACACACCAATACCGACACACTCATTTTTCAACCTCTCCCAAAGTCCATCGCGCAAGCAATGGCTTCAGCCAGTAACAAGGAAAGCAAGAAGATGCGCATCGTGCTCCTGCCATTCCTCGCCACCAGCCACATAGGCCCCATCACCGACCTAGCCATCCACCTCGCCGTGGCCAGGCCGGGTGTCGTCGAGGCCACCGTGGCCGTCACCCACGCGAACGCCTCCGTCGTTCGGTCTGTCCTCGCGCGGCGCAACCCAAGCCATGCTGACGCCGCCACCGTCGAGGTGGCGACCTACGCGTTCCCGGCCGTGGACGGCCTCCCGCCGGGGGTCGAGAGCCTGTCCACCGTCGCGGCCGCGGATGCGTGGCGCATCGACGCAACCGCCACCAACGAGAAGCTGATGCGGCCGTGGCAGGAGAGCCTCATTAGAGAGCTCGCGCCCGACGCCATCATCACCGACATGCACTTCTTCTGGAACGTTGATGTCGCTGCTGGCCTCGGCGTGCCATGCATGACGTTCAGCCCCATAGGTACGTTTTCGACGCTGGCCATGTTGAATCTCGTGCACGCCGGCGTTCACGGCACCACCGATGAGATGGTGACTGTTCCCGGGTTTCAAAACCCGGAAATACGGCTCCCTGTGACAGAGCTGCCGGAGTTTTTGAGGACCCAACAAATAATTGACCTTCCCACCTTCGATCGAATGACGTCGTCGAGGAAAAGATGTCTAGGACTTGCCGTGAACACTTTCTTTGATCTAGAGCACAACTACTGCCACATGTATGTGCGCAACGGCTACGCGAAGAGCACTTATCTTGTCGGTCCCCTCTCACTGCCGTTGCCATCGTCCGGAGCAAGTAGCACGAGTGACTCACCGTGCATCCGTTGGCTGGACACGAAGCCATCTCAGTCAGTTGTGTACCTGTGCTTTGGGAGTTTGACTCACGTCTCGGAGGCTCAGCTCCAGGAGCTGGTGTAAGGATCGTGTGACCGAGAGGGGGGGGGGGGGGTGAATCGGTGCACTCTAGAATCTATTTCCAAACACTTACACCCAAACGACTCCTAGTGAGTAGTTCTAGTAACAAGGTAAAGCACACTAAGGAGTATCCTTAACCTATATAGCTAGTGCATATAGATAACGCAATCACACCACACTAGCAACCTAGCACAAGATAGATATATAGCGGAAGACTTAAGCTAGGCAAGGCAAGGAACAAGATAACTAGAGACAAAGGCAACCAAGATACTAGGCACACTAAGTAGAGTCCTTAGAGCTATTAGATAGGCTATAACAAGTAAGCACACGAGCAAGGCAATCAAGCAAACCTAGTGAAGCTAGTAGGTACCAAGGTAAATACACAAGCAAGGTAAGAGCACAACTCAAGTACTACAAGCAATCATATGAAGTGCGATAAGTAAATGCGAGTAGTAAAGGAGAAGGGATAGAGAATGCTCATGATGTTTTCCCGTGGTCTCGGAAGGATGGCGCCTTCCCCTACTCCACGTTGGGTCACTCCCGCCGGAGTCTCGACCCCGTCCCTCCGCTCGATGGCGATCCCTCCTAGAGCACACTTCACCCTCCGAGTGAAGTCGCGGGCACGTCCCGCCGGGCTCGATCCCGGGTACTCTTCCGGAGGTAAGGCTCCGCACTTGATGCGTGCCAAAGGGCGCTCCACTAGTGATGCTTCTTTCGCACGGGAAGCTCCAAGACCGTGTACAAACTTGTGTCGACTTCCACAATCTCCTTGGACAGCTCAACACCGACGCCTAACCGGTCTAGGCCTTGCCATAGACCAAGAGTAACAGCCCTAGATGACTCTCTCAAGCCCACACTAGCCTAGAGATCAAAGGATGCAACTTGCTACTCTCTCAAGCACTAGGATCACTCCAAATCCCTTTCAAGTGCTTCACACATCTCCCTCTTGGCTTCTTGGCAGCACCTCCCCTCTTTCCTGGGTCCAAGAGCACCTCAAAGAGGTAAACAACCGACTATATATAGGCCTCCAACCTCAAACTAGCCGTTGTCCAAAAGTACCCAGTCTGCGTAAGGACCGTACAATAGGACCGTATTGTCCGGTCTCCATCTGACCGTATTGTCCGGTCTCTACCAGACTGGCGTCCGGGGAGTGCTGTTCATCATCTCAAACCAGACCGTATTGTACGGTCCCTAGGACCGTATTGTCCGGTCTCCACTTCTTCTTCAGCCAACAGACACTTCTCCTTCTCTGTTGCTCTTCTCCTGTAAGACCGTATTGTACGGTCTCCATGACCGTACCATCCTGTCAATTGTCCGGTCTTCATTCTTCAACTTCCAGAAACTTCAGCTTCTCTGTCTGGAACACTCCAATAGAGACCGTACTGTCCGGTCCCTAGGACCGTACTGTCCGGTCAACTGTCCGGTCTCTATTTCTCCAACTTCCAGAAACTTAAGCTCTTCTGTCTGGAACTTCTCTGTAGACCGTATTGTACGGTCTCCATGACCGTACTGTCCGGTCTCCTCTGCCTTCGCAGCTTCGATCTTCTTCTTGATCTTCTTCTTCAACACTTGATCTTTTTGGTTCCTCCAACTCTCTTCTGCCACCCTAGCCCCTGAGAGACTCACCATGCATCCAATGATCTCTATAACTAGTGTGTACTAAGAGAACCACCTCGAACCCTCTTGATAGTCCGGTTTTTCCTATGGACTCAAGCTAACATCTAACCAAGCAACACCCGCTTGGATCTAGCATGTCCTTAGCCTTGATCCATGTCTTCTCCGCGACTCCATCAAGTCCGTTCTTGTGTAGATGAAGGCAACCAATCATCCTTGTGAATAAGTTCATGGTGTGTTGGCGTTCACCACCAACGGACGGAGCTTTCTTTATATGTGACCTATAAGATCTCACAAAGAGTGTTAGTCACATTCATGGTTCTCATCCTATCACCAAAACATTCATACCTTGGGGTTTCCCTAGCTCCAATGGTCATGAAGCTTACAATCTCCCCCTTTTTGGTGATGGATGACAACCATGATAAAAATGATCGAGAAGATAAAGAATGCAATGACAAAAGCCAAGATAAAAACGCAACTCGATCAAGACACTAAACAACAAGTATATGATAGAGAGATAGTTACCTTGTTGATTAGGTCGAGGCAAGTCATAGCTCAAAAGAGTCACAAGTTAGAGCAAAAACTCATATCACAAGTGAAAGAAAGCACATGGAGCTATGACAAGCAAAGGTTGCAAGGGGTTTACCTTCATACCTACTTTGTAGAATTCCGCTCCCCCTTGACAAGTGCACCAATCTCAAGATTGTGTGAAGATCGATCATCTTGATCACTTGATCTTCATTCGCGCACACTCCCCCTTGAGACGGCATTTGCTTCTTCTTCATCACCTCAAGATTGTGCGAAGATCGATCGTTTGATCACTTGATCTTCTCTTGTACAAACTCCCCCTTGAGGTGACATCTTCCAACTCATTGTAAGTCCGAACTCTTCTTCCCGTATTCTCCTCCGCTCGAACTCTTCTCCCCCCATATTCTTGCTCGATCATTAAGCCCAACTCTTCTCCCCCTTTGGCATCTATCACTCAAAAAGAAATTCTTCCAAGGGAGAAAAGGTTAGTGTAAATGTATGAGACGAGTGGGAAAATGAGTTACTTGATTTGGCGTGAAGCTCCCCCTTGATCCGTGATTCTCCATCTCCCAACAATTATCCCTACACACATTCTCAAAAGAATATTGTCTTGAAGTACATAGGGGTTAGTTGATGATGATGGAAATGTATGAACCCTTAGACTTTGAGCCGCGCAAGTGGATTTAACCTTGGAGCTCAAAATTCTTGGTTCAATGGGCATGAAGCTCATATAGCATTGCTATAAATTCATCATAGGAGGTCATATACTCATATTGTGAATAAGCAACTCCCCCTAGATGGGTGCTCGGCGCCGAGACACTTATGCAAGATGCATGATGCGAATGCAAGGAATGATAAGTGTACAATGCATGATGCTATAAGGGTAAAACAAGAGAAAGCTAAGAGCGAAGTTACCAACAACAAGTTTGAGCCCTCCATGAGCTTGATCACAACAAGCCATTCTTCAAAGCCTCGGGAGCCAAGTGCCACCAATCCCAAGCTTAACCCATGCTCATTGCTATCTCAAGAAGGTTAGTTGTCGGTCCTACAAAACAAGAAGAACACACAAAAACAACAACACAAACAAAAACAAGCAAAGTATATATACATATATACATATGTAAGCTCAAGGATATCAAGTGAAGTCGGAGAGGTCGAGAACATTGAGTTCTCCCCGGAGCTTACAAAAGGTCTTCTTGTCAAGTGGCTTGGTGAAGATGTCCGCCAATTGTTCATGAGTCCGAACACCAATCAATTCAATATCCTTCTTGGCCACATGATCTCGAATGAAGTGATGCTTGACTTCAATGTGCTTGGCATGGCCGTGATCACCCTTGTTGAGAGCCATATTGATAGCACTTTCGCTATCACAATAGAGAGGTACTTGCCCATAAGATAATCCATAGTCCAATAGGGTTTGCTTCATGTATAGGAGTTGAGCACAACAAGCACCGGCCGCCAAATATTCCGCCTCCGCCGTAGAGATAGCCACACAATTTTGTTTCTTGGAACTCCATGAGATGAGTGATTGTCCAAGAAATTGGCATCCACCGGAGGTACTCTTTCTACTCACTTTGCATCCGGCGAAGTCCGAGTCCGCATAGCCAACAAGTCCAAAGTCCGAGCCTTTTGGATACCATAGGCCCATTGTAGGAGTGCTCTTGACATACCTAAGAATTCTTTTCACGGCACTCATATGGGACTCCTTGGGGTTAGCTTGATAACGAGCACAAAGGCACACACTAAACATGATATCCGGTCTAGATGCGGTAAGGTAAAGAAGTGAACCAATCATAGAACGATAGAGTTTAGGATCCACCGGTATACCTTTTACATCCACATCAAGAGGGACACTTGTAGCCATAGGTGTGTCGTAGGACTTGGAGTCTTCCATGCCGAACCTCTTAAGAAGATCCCGAGTGTACTTCTCTTGGTAGATGAACGTGCCCTCCTTCATTTGCTTGACTTGAAAACCGAGGAAGACATGAAGTTCACCTATCATGGACATCTCAAACTCTTTCTTCATAAGAGCACGGAACTCATCATTATAGATTTCGTTAGTGGAGCCATAGATGATATCATCAACATAGATTTGACAAACAAAGAGATCATCACCAACATGCTTAGTAAAGAGAGTGTTGTCGATACTACCGATCTTGTAGCCCTTGGTGATGAGATGATCTCGAAGTCGTTCATACCATGCTCTTGGTGCTTGTTTGAGTCCGTAGAGAGCCTTCTTAAGCTTGTACACATGGTCCGGATGCTCGGGGTCCTCGAAGCCGGGAGGTTGCTCTACATAAACTTCTTCATTGATTAGTCCATTGAGAAATGCACTTTTCACATCCATTTGGTGAAGTTTAAAATCAAAATGAGAAGCATAAGCAAGAAGTGTTCTTATAGCCTCAAGACGAGCGACGGGGGCAAAGGTCTCGTCAAAGTCGACGCCTTCAACTTGAGAGTAGCCCTTCGCCACAAGTCTTGCCTTGTTCCTCACGATTGCTCCCTTCTCATCTTGCTTGTTCTTGAAGACCCACTTAGCGCCAATGACATTGGATCGCTTGGGCCGCTTCACCAACTTCCAAACATCATTCCTCTTGAAGTTGTTGAGCTCCTCTTGCATGGATAGCACCCACTTGTGGTCTTTCAAGGCTTCCTCGATCGTCTTCGGCTCTAGGGTAGAGACAAAAGAGAAGTTCTCAACAATGTTAGCTTCATCAACATAATTTGGCTTATATTGACTTCTCCTAGTCTTTAACCCTTGAGAAGGACTCCCAATGATGAGATCACGTGAATGATCTCGAGCAATGGGTTTGTGCTTCCTTGAAGGTTCTTGTCGAGGAGGAGGAGGAGCCGGCGAAGTGTCTTGCGCATCTCTTGCGGCTTGCTCCCTTGAGATGTGAGTGTCTTGTTGTCGAAGAGGTGAACCCGAGCCATCATCTTGAGTTGAAGTAGATTGTGCTTGTTCTTGATTGCTCGGTGAAGCTTGGCTCGTAGATGCATGAGGTAGACTTGATGGCGCTTGTTGCGGTTCATTTGGAGTAGCTTGACTCGAAGATGCTTGTTGCGGTTCGCTTGGAGTAGCTTGACTCGAAGATGCTTGTTGCGATCGCTTGAAGGTGCTTGATGTTGTTCACTTGAGGGAGAGCTTGGATTTACTTGAGATGTACTCGTAGAAGCTCCATTTGATGAAGTTGTTGGAGGAGGTGTCGGAGGTTCATCTTCACGAGGAATAACTTCACCAATGGGCATGTTCTCCAAAGCTTCCTCCACGGGTTCATCACCTACAATATGAGAAGAAGGAGGGTCTCTTGAGACCCGTGAGATTCATCAAATTGCACATCATAAGTTTCTTCAACAAAGCCGGTAGAGGTGTTGTAAACCCGATAAGCCTTAGCCGAGCCCGAGTAACCGACAAGAATGCCCACATCGGTCCTCTTCTCGAACTTGCCAAGTCTTTCCCTCTTCTTGTAGATATAGCACTTGCAACCAAACACTCGGAAGTAGGCAACATTCGGTCTTCTCCCAACAATCACTTCATATGGAGTCTTGTTTAGCAACTTGTGAGGATAGATCCGGTTAGAGGTGTAGCATGCGGTGTTGATAGCTTCCGCCCAAAACTTCTCCGGAGTGTTGTACTCATCAAGCATAGCACGAGCAAGAGTGATAAGTGTCTTGTTCTTCCTCTCAACAACACCATTTTGTTGAGGAGTGTATGTAGCCGAGAACTCATGCTTTATGCCAACCTCATCACAATAGTCTTCAATGATAGAGTTTTTGAACTCCGTCCCATTATCACTCCGAATCTTCTTGATGCGATGCCCATACTCATTTTGCACTCTTCTAGCAAACTTCTTGAATATCCCAATTGCTTGTGCCTTGTTCTCAAGAAAGAATACCCAAGTATATCTTGAGTAGTCGTCCACTACCACCAAGCAATAGAGATTCCCACCAATGCTCACATAAGTTGTAGGCCCGAAGAGATCAATGTGTAAGAGCTCGAGAGGTCTTGAAGTTGACAAGAAATTCTTGGATGGATGAGGTGAAGCCACTTGCTTTCCGGCTTGGCATGCACTACATAGCTTGTCCTTCTCAAAGGTGACATCCTTGACTCCTCTCACTAGCTTGTTCTTCATTACACGCTTGAGTTGACCCATACCAATGTGAGCAAGCCTCCGATGCCATAGCCAACCTAGAGCGGACTTAGTGAAGAGACAAGTGCTAGGGGCAACAATGTTAGTCTCAAAATCAACAACATATAGATTATTATGACGAAAGCCCTTGATAGTGAGACCCATAGCATCATTATGAAGAACCACCCCATTAGCATCAAAGTTACAAGAAAAACCAAGATCACATATTTGAGCAACGGATAGAAGATTGAAGTTTAGGGACTCAACAAGCAATACATTAGAGATAGAGAGGTCATTTGAGATAGCCACCTTACCAAGACCTCTCACCTTGTGCTTGGAGTTGTCCCCAAATGTGACCTTGTCATGATCTTCATTTTCTTCCAAGTTGGTGAAGATGGATGAAGTACCGGTCATGTGTTGAGTGCATCCACTATCCAACACCCAATGTTTGCCACCAATCTTGTAGTTCACCTTGGAAGTAGCCATCAAGCAAAGAGGAGTGTTAGTATCATGAGAATCAATTGACATATCATTTACCTCTTGCTTGCTCTTGATGTAGGCCATAGGAACTCCATTGAGAAAGTCCAAGTCCAATGCATCCAAGGCGTCAATCATTGCCTTGGTGACTCCATTGTGTCTCCACATGGTCCGATCAACACCCATGTGTACGACATGAGTTCCAAGTTGAAGACCTTGAAACCTTCCCACTTCTCCACTAGCATTGAAGTACTCAAGAATGTTGTAGATTTGATTCTCATAGGATAGTGCCATCAAGATCATGTCCTTGAGAGTCATACCACTAATATCATCATTGAGATCATTTAGAATGTGGACCTTCCTATTGTATGGTAGCATAGAGATCACCGTGTGAATAGCATGCTCATCACTAATCTTGTCTTCACCTTCAAAAGAGTTCACTCTAGCCACCAACACAAGAAGTCTCTTCCAACAATCAAGCCAAGACTCTCCATCTTCCCTATAGAACACATCATACATGTCGAAGAGGTGATAGTGAGGCCGATCGGCAAGATCCGGCTCATACAAGATGTAGTATTCTTCAAAGAGGGATGGCAAGATTTCTCTCTTCATGTGATATTCCTTGATAGGCTCCGGCTCATCATCACTAGCACTTGAATAGTCATCATCACAATAGAAGACGGGAACTCTATCATCTTCTTCTTCCTCATCATCACTTGGGGTCTTGAATGTGTTAGAGAGCAAAGAGCGAGCCCTTCTTCTTGTGACGATCTCAATGACTTGCTCAATTGAATATGACTCAAGCTCAAAGCTCTCAAACTCAATGTGATCACCATACTTGTCCTTCGGGAGAGCATCAAGAAACCTTCTAAGACCTTGACCCTTAGTGACTATCCAAAGCTTGTTCTCATTTATCCTCTTGATGAGAGAATCCATCCGAAGAGCAAACTCAACAAGATCTTCATTCGGCTCCATAGAGATGTGGTCCAACTCATCACATAGCTTGAGATATCCATCCTCTTGATCCCGAGAAGAAGAACCTTCACCAACACGAGATGATGATTGAGCTTGAGGTAGAGGTTGAGCTTCAATGTGTTGATCTTCACTTGCATGAGAGATATCCTTGCCCTTCTTGATATCCTCCTCAAGAGAGGAGAGAATAGCAACCACCTCATCGTAGGGCATGTTCACAAACTCATCCACTCGAGCAAAAGCAAGAATACCAAACCGCGAGAGTGGTAGAGATCGGATAAGCTTCTTCACAACATGCTTGTGCATAATAGATGGATAGCCTCGTGACATGAGTTTCCTAGCAAGAACATACAAGCGAGATGCGAAGTTAGTGATATCCTCATTATCATTCAAAACAAGCTCATCATACTCATCACGCACACCATAGTAGGAAATGTCATTAAGCACACAATCATAAGGCTCAATCAAGGTAGAGGCGATGGAAGTGTTAGAAACGTCATCATGAGTGGACTCCATTTTCCCACACGCAATCCCGGTCACGACTCAAGGCGGTAAAGCCCTAATAATGAGCACTTGGCTCTGATACCACTTGTAAGGATCGTGTGACCGAGAGGGGGGGGGGTGAATCGGTGCACTCTAGAATCTATTTCCAAACACTTACACCCAAACGACTCCTAGTGAGTAGTTCTAGTAACAAGGTAAAGCACACTAAGGAGTATCCTTAACCTATATAGCTAGTGCATATAGATAACGCAATCACACCACACTAGCAACCTAGCACAAGATAGATATATAGCGGAAGACTTAAGCTAGGCAAGGCAAGGAACAAGATAACTAGAGACAAAGGCAACCAAGATACTAGGCACACTAAGTAGAGTCCTTAGAGCTATTAGATAGGCTATAACAAGTAAGCACACGAGCAAGGCAATCAAGCAAACCTAGTGAAGCTAGTAGGTACCAAGGTAAATACACAAGCAAGGTAAGAGCACAACTCAAGTACTACAAGCAATCATATGAAGTGCGATAAGTAAATGCGAGTAGTAAAGGAGAAGGGATAGAGAATGCTCATGATGTTTTCCCGTGGTCTCGGAAGGATGGCGCCTTCCCCTACTCCACGTTGGGTCACTCCCGCCGGAGTCTCGACCCCGTCCCTCCGCTCGATGGCGATCCCTCCTAGAGCACACTTCACCCTCCGAGTGAAGTCGCGGGCACGTCCCGCCGGGCTCGATCCCGGGTACTCTTCCGGAGGTAAGGCTCCGCACTTGATGCGTGCCAAAGGGCGCTCCACTAGTGATGCTTCTTTCGCACGGGAAGCTCCAAGACCGTGTACAAACTTGTGTCGACTTCCACAATCTCCTTGGACAGCTCAACACCGACGCCTAATCGGTCTAGGCCTTGCCATAGACCAAGAGTAACAGCCCTAGATGACTCTCTCAAGCCCACACTAGCCTAGAGATCAAAGGATGCAACTTGCTACTCTCTCAAGCACTAGGATCACTCCAAATCCCTCTCAAGTGCTTCACACATCTCCCTCTTGGCTTCTTGGCAGCACCTCCCCTCTTTCCTGGGTCCAAGAGCACCTCAAAGAGGTAAACAACCGACTATATATAGGCCTCCAACCTCAAACTAGCCGTTGTCCAAAAGTACCCAGTCTGCGTAAGGACCGTAAAATAGGACCGTATTGTCCGGTCTCCATCTGACCGTATTGTCCGGTCTCTACCAGACTGGCGTCCGGGGAGTGCTGTTCATCATCTCAAACCAGACCGTATTGTACGGTCCCTAGGACCGTATTGTCCGGTCTCCACTTCTTCTTCAGCCAACAGACACTTCTCCTTCTCTGTTGCTCTTCTCCTGTAAGACCGTATTGTACGGTCTCCATGACCGTACCATCCTGTCAATTGTCCGGTCTTCATTCTTCAACTTCCAGAAACTTCAGCTTCTCTGTCTGGAACACTCCAATAGAGACCGTACTGTCCGGTCCCTAGGACCGTACTGTCCGGTCAACTGTCCGGTCTCTATTTCTCCAACTTCCAGAAACTTAAGCTCTTCTGTCTGGAACTTCTCTGTAGACCGTATTGTACGGTCTCCATGACCGTACTGTCCGGTCTCCTCTGCCTTCGCAGCTTCGATCTTCTTCTTGATCTTCTTCTTCAACACTTGATCTTTTTGGTTCCTCCAACTCTCTTCTGCCACCCTAGCCCCTGAGAGACTCACCATGCATCCAATGATCTCTATAACTAGTGTGTACTAAGAGAACCACCTCGAACCCTCTTGATAGTCCGGTTTTTCCTATGGACTCAAGCTAACATCTAACCAAGCAACACCCGCTTGGATCTAGCATGTCCTTAGCCTTGATCCATGTCTTCTCCGCGACTCCATCAAGTCCGTTCTTGTGTAGATGAAGGCAACCAATCATCCTTGTGAATAAGTTCATGGTGTGTTGGCGTTCACCACCAACGGACGGAGCTTTCTTTATATGTGACCTATAAGATCTCACAAAGAGTGTTAGTCACATTCATGGTTCTCATCCTATCACCAAAACATTCATACCTTGGGGTTTCCCTAGCTCCAATGGTCATGAAGCTTACAGGAGCTGGCTCTCGGGTTGGAAGCCTCCGAGAAGCCATTCTTGTGGGTGGTCAGGGCTGATACATGGACGGCACCGGAGGGGTGGAAGGAGCGTGTGGGAGATAGGGGGATGGTCATCACAGGCTGGGCCCCACAGACGGCCATCCTTGCACATCCGTCGGTAGGGGCATTTGTGACACACTGTGGTTGGAACTCGGTTCTGGAGACGGTGGCGGCTGGTGTGCCGGTTCTGACATGGCCAATGGTGGTTGAGCAGTTTATCACCGAAAGGTTTGTGACGGAAGTGCTCAAGATTGGGGAGCGGTTATGGTCGGAGGGAGCCGGGGTGAGAAGCACGAGGAGCGAGGAGCACGATTTGGTTTCTGCCGAGGCGGTGGCACGGTCAGTAGCTAAATTTATGGAGCCTATAGGACAAGGGCACATGGCGAGAAATAGGGTAAAGGAGCTTTCCATGAAGGCTCAGGCAGCCATGGCAGAAGGTGGCTCCTCTCACCTCCATATATGCGGCTTGATTGATGATCTTATGGAAGCAAGAAAGGCTGTGGTAGGAAAAACAGAATAGTGGCATCTGTGGGGATCGAAAACAGTTGGTTGACAATTGAGCTAGACTGCGCATCTTATGTATAATTTCTCCTATTTGAGCTACAATTGTGCATCTTATGTATAATTTCTGCTTTATTGTCGTATATAAGTAGTACATTACAACGGCATCAACACCTACCGTGTTAATTCGTATATAGGTGTTGAAATAGCTTTCTTTTGAATCAACTGAGACAAACATGCATGCTTGCTCCTTGCTGGTGTGCGTTAGTTTCCTCTAACGTACCCTCGCAAAAAAAAAAAGAGTTTCCTCTAACGTAAATTCTTGTAAGACTACTTTTCTTCTTCTATGCAAGGCAGAGCATTCTTAAATGAAAGAGCAGTGCTCCTGCTCCTCTTTCGAAAAAAAAAATGCAAGGCAGAGCATCTGCGGTTTCATGTAAAAAAGAAGAAGAGAGAGAGACAAACATGCTTGTGGAAACAAGATGGTGCGCGAATTATGGCATCTTCTCGTAAGAAAAAAATAAATGGGAAGGATAGAGCTAGATGCAAGCCTTTGACTTTTCAGTGCGTCCGTCGTTCATCTCTGCATTTTTGCGCATCCCCGAGTGCTGCGTCGTCGAAGCTCTCCGTGACAACGTTAACGGTGAGGGTGCTCTTTCTCGAAAGAAAAAAACGGTGAGGATGCTCCACGGTGAGACGAGCATCTTGCGTAGAGTGTGCAGAGCTCTCCGTCACCCTGCGAATACAACAATTATAGCCTTTTATGATCATGAATTTATGACGAAAATCTCATCGTTGAATCTGTGTTGCTAATTACCTTCTGTGACACAGTTTGAGAAGAGGAAATTAAGAAAATGAATAACATGACAAGAGCTCACTAGAAGAATTAGTATCCGCTGTATCCCTAATGATAGTGTGGTTGTTTAAAGATGCATAGCAATACAAGTTAAAATTGACTAATTAATACGTTTCGCAAAAAAAAATTGACTAATAATTTTATATCCTTACTATCCGTATTCCAAACAACACAAAAAATGAACCTATTTTCTGAGCTAAACAAGTAGAGGTCTATGCTTAAACTAAAAAACTGCAAACTCAGTGATGCAGATATTTTTAGTATTATTTAACAAGAGATCAATGTACTAGCCGCACAATTGCACGGGTGTCATGCTAGTGAAAACTGTTAGCCGTAGTCTTGTGCACCCGATACATGTAAACGTTGCCTGGGCAGTAGTGTCTCGTCGCTGTTGAACTGGAAAGGGCTTACAATAAGGCCTCCTTGCAGATATGTTGTAGGAGTGGGTGCGTGGGTGGGCGATCCAAGTTCTAGATTTTGCCGCTGTTCTCAACTCTGGAGGATACGTTGTCCTCCATCTTCGATAAAATACCGAGGGTCCCAACTTCTTTTTTGAAAAATAAAAAGGGAAAATGTTTGCCTCTCGCTGTACATTTCGCCCGTTGTTTAAGCCATCTTCTTCATTCGGCAACCATCGAGCTGTCAAATTCTTGTCAATTTATTACTTGCCACGAGAAACACGCAGCCACACTCTCGAATTGTTAATTCAGCACGATCAACATATTTAAAGCACCACCGATACACCCCTTTGTCAACCTCCCCACAATCTATCGCCAAGGAAATGGCTTCAGCTAGCAAGCAAAGCAAGAAGCTGCGCATCCTGCTCATGGCGTTCCTCGCCACCAGCCACATCATCCCCTTCACCGACCTCGCCTTCCATCTCGCCGCGGCCAGGCCGGACGTCGTCCAGGCCACCATGGCTGTCACCCATGCGAATGTCTCAGTCGTCCGGTCAGCCCTCAAGCGGCGCGGACCAAGCTATGCCGATGCCGCCGTCGAGGTGGCAACCTATGCGTTTCCAACGGTAGACGGCCTCCCGCCCAGGGTGGAGAACCTCTCAACGGTTGCGGCCGCAGATGCATGGCGCATTGATGCAACTGCCACTAATGAGAAGCTAATGCGGCCAGGACAAGAAAGTATTATCAGAGAGAGCTCGCCAGACGTCGTCATCACTGACGTGCACTTCTTCTGGAACATCGATGTTGCTACCAACCTCGGCGTGCCATGCATCATGTTCCACGTCATAGGTACATTTTCGACTCTAGCCATGTTGAACCTTCTGAATGCTGGAGTTCATGACACCACCGACGAGATGGTTTCAGTTCCTGGGTTTCCGAGTCCAGATATACGGATCCCTGTGACGGAGCTACCGGAGTTCTTAAGGACGCAACAAATAATTGACTACTCCACAGTTCATCGAATGTTTAAGGAGGTGAAACGATGTTTTGGACTTGCCGTGAACACTTTCTTTGACCTAGATCATGGGTATTGCGAGATGTACACACACAATAACCTCGCGAAGCGTGCATACTTTGTAGGCCCTCTTTCACTGTCGCCGACGTCGACTAGAGGCAGCACGCATGACTCACAGCGCATCCATTGGTTGGATACAAAGCCACCTATGTCAGTTGTGTACTTGTGCTTTGGGAGCTTGACTCACATATCAGAGGCTCAGCTCCACGAGTTGGCTCTCGGGTTGGAAGCCTCTGAGAGGCCGTTCTTGTGGGTGATTAGGGCTAATACATGGATGCCACCGGAGGGGTGGAAGGAGCGTGTGGGTGATAGGGGGATAGTCATCACGGGCTGGGCCCCACAGACGGTGATCCTTGCACATTCGGCGATAGGAGCATTTGTGACGCATTGTGGATGGAACTCGGTTTTGGAGACGGTAGCAGCTGGTGTGCCGGTGCTGACATGGCCAATGGTGGTCGAACAGTTCATCACTGAAAGGTTCGTGACGGAAGTGCTTGCAATTGGGGAGCGGTTGTGGCCGGAGGGAGCCGGGATGAGGAGCACGAGGAGCGAGGAGCATGCATTGGTTCCTGCCGCCGCGGTGGCGCGGTCGGTGGCCAAGTTCATGGATTTTGAAGGGCCAGGGCACATGGCGAGGACCAGGGTAAAGGAGCTATCCGCGAAAGCGAAGGCAGCCATGGCAGAAGGTGGCTCCTCTAACCGCGATTTACATCACCTTATTGATGATCTCATGGAAGAAAGAGAAGCTTTTGTAGGTAAGATACAATAATAGTCGCAGCTGCAGGGATGGAATACAATTGGTTCATCATCTTGTTCTTGTGTATAATATCTTATTTTCCGTCTAGTACCAAGTATTGTACTACTATCGGTTGATTTGTACTTATATGTGTTTAAATAGCATTATTTTTTAATCAGCTGAGACAAGCATGTTTGTGAAAAAAAATCAAGAAGCAGAGTCATTACATTCGCTCTCAAGACGTACGAATTACCAAATGAATAAAGAAAAAAAATCAACCGCTACCATGATAAAAAAAAAGTAACCCAAAATATCTCTCATATGTTAAAATTTACCCACGCTACCATTACCTAAAACCTACCCTAAAGTACTTCTATATGTTTCCGTGGTGCGTGGGGACATCCACTAGCACCTCTCTAGCAGCTAGCATCACGTCAACCTCCTATTACAACGCTTGGCCTGTTTGGATTGTTAATTGAAATGAAGACAGTTTTATTGTCTAAAATAATGATCATTATTTTTTAAAAAATAATGATAGAGACGAGCCCTAACCCAACCAAACCAATAATATTGAACAAATTATTTACTAGACTCATTAATAAACATCAAGGATTAATTAGACTACTAATTTTATTTTATTTATGAAAAGAACCACTTATTACAACACTATTAGCCATTATTTTAGACACTAAAACTACTCGTCTATGGCTGGGGAATGTATCATTTTCTGTCGATTTGGAAGATTAGCCTATTAGTCTCCTTGCAGGCAACGGAGTAGTTGGGTCGGCAGTCCATGTCCTAGGCATTTTTTATGATACCTAATGTAAAAGGCCAAAAACGACTCGCTCGCATATCCGCCATTTTATTACTAGTACCGTGAGAAGCACGCAGCTCCACTTGAATCGTTAATTCATCACGATCAACGTATACAAACCAATACCGACACACTCATTTTTCAACCTCTTCCCAAAGAACATCGCGCAAGCAATGGCTTCAGCCAGTAACAAGGAAAGCAAGAAGATGCGCATCGTGCTCCTGCCGTTCCTCGCCACCAGCCACATAGGCCCCATCACCGACCTAGCCATCCACCTCGCCGCGGCCAGGCCGGGCGTCCTCGAGGCCACCGTTGCCGTCACCCACGCGAACGCCTCCGTCGTTCGGTCCGTCCTCGCGCGGCGCGGCCCAAGCGGTGCTGACGCCGCCGCCGTCGAGGTGGCGACCTACGCGTTCCCAGCAGTGGACGGCCTCCCGCCGGGGGTTGAAAACCTCTCCACCGTCGCGGCTGCGGATGCGTGGCGCATCGACACAACCGCCACCAACGAGAAGCTGATGCGGCCGCGGCAGGAGAGCCTCATTATGCTTCGTTTGGCATCAAGGGACAGGAACCCACGTGTGACCAGAACCACGGCGGGATTGGGTTGACCCCGGTGCGCACACCCGATACGCTCGTGGATTAGGAACCAACATGTGCTAATACACGCGAGCGCTTGGCTGACGCCGAGGTTTCTGCGTATCGGCGTGGATTGCTCAATCGTTTGATCGCACAGCTTGCATGCCTCCACAAATACAACAAGATGCAAATTTAAAATTATATCTTCTCACATGCTGAGACAACAATACTTCTTTTGCATACAGACATGTTACAAGATTCGAATTTGTAAAATATGGCTTTTCTAAATAACAGAAGCTTAGGTTGCCTGCCTAAATAGTTAACATCACACGTCTAGCACTAGTCTGATGTCAGACTGCCTGCTCAACACATAATTACACAACAGTTCATTACCACAGTATCACTTTGATCTTCAAAATAGAGAACTAAATAAACATGCCGTGAACAAATCATCTGCTAGCAATCCACGGCATTCCAATTGCTCCCAACTCCAATCTACAGGTCCTCTTCCGATTCTGAAAAAGAGACAGATCTCAGAACCCAAATGAATGGATGACAGCAATCCAAGTGATGGACTAAAGTTTTCATAACACAAAACAAATGTCTGATGGCAAAAAGATAAACTGCCACGCCTACATATCATTTGCACACTGCAACTACTAGAGCAAAGTATTGGTAAATCATCACAAACAAGTTGGCAATGGTGGTACATGAATCACACTCTGCAGCCAAAAAAGATGCATGCATGCTCCTATTTTCAGTAAGCAAACTGAGTGAGTGTTACGCCAGCATTGAAATCTAGACTGAGTACATTCATATAGTAGGCAATCCCCCAAAATTTAGACTGAAGATAGTAGATTCTTCAAGCAGAAGCTAGATCAGAATCACACTAGAAAATGACTCCTAAAGAAAAGTGATATGAGACAACAAACCTTGCTCCTTGGACGCCAATGACTAGTTATGAGAGTAATCCTCCCACATCTGCAATGCAATTGCATCTCTCACAGCATTCCCATTTTCATATAGTAGGCAATTCAGAGAATTCAGGCTGAAGGTAGTAGATTCTTCAATCTGAAGCTAGATCAGGAACAAGAATTAATCATATAATCCATGGATGCTAGATCTTCACTGCATCTATCCAGGTTCAGTAATAAAGTGTGTTTTTTTTTTTTTGTTCATGGACTGTACAGAATTGCACTAGAAAACGACTCATACGGAAAAATGATATGAGACAACAGACCTTGCTCCTTGGACGCAAATGACTGTACAGAATCTCTTCTTGTACTACTACTTAACAGACATAAACTAGGTAAGAGGAACAACATTAATTCATCATCATCCTCTTCCCTCCTCCTAATCGCAAGCTCCCTTCTCGATTCCATTCTGCTACTGTAACATCCCAAATTTCAAATCAAAAATAAAATGGAATAAAAATCACTCCGATTTTGAATTTTGTTTATTTCTTTCCTCCACATCAAATTTTAGAAGTAAAACTAACAAAAGTAATTCAAACTTAGTGGAATCTGAAATTTTCAAAATATAAAATCTATGCTCAAGTGTATGTTTACATTTAATATTTACTAAAACTTTGAACTTTGGAATTTACAACGAATTAAAATTCCTATGTTGAACCCTAGTAAATTCACCTCGGATTTAAAATCTTGAATTTAAAATTTGCACAAATATCACCATATGCATTTTTGGTTTTACTGGTTTTATTTGGAGTGCCTTGTTGTAGTTGATCCCTTTTCAAATTTGAATTTCATTCAAATTTGAAGTCTCCCAAATCCTAGAAAAGAATAAACCTATTTCCTATCCCTAACCCCTCCTGGGCCCGCTCCTCTCTTTCTCCCGCTCGGCCCAGCCCAACGCGCCTTCCCTCTCTCCTTTCTTTTTCTTTTCTCCTTTCCCGGCCGCAGCCCACTTCGGCCCACCCCGGCCTGGCCCGGCCCAGCCGCTGGCCTTCTTCCTCCTCCAGCTCGGCCGAACACGTCCGCCGCCGCCGCCGCCGACGTGCCGTCGCCCTCCAGCTCAGCTGCCACCTCGGACCTCGCCCCGTCCCTTTCTTCGGCGCTGTAGCCACTCCTCCTTGACGTCACCAAGTCACAGTGTTGCGGGCGCCGCAATTTTGGACGAAGTCGCCGCCGCCATCTTTGACCTCGCCGCGAAATATCTCGCCGTGGATAAGGTCGCGCCGCATTCGCTGACCGGAGTAGCTTCGCGGCGACGACACCTCCTCCCTCCGCCTATATATAGGCCACCTTCCTCTCTCTGCCGCGACCTTCTCCCCTTCTCCCCTCCAAACCCTAATCTCGCCGGCCGCCGCGTCGATCCTCATCGCCGAGGCCGCTCCGAGCTCGATGAGCTACTGGTAAGCACCCTGGGCCTTCCCTCTCCTTTCCCCGGCTGCCCGTTCCTTCTCTCCTCGTCCGAGCCGAGCTTCCACCGTGCGCCGCCCATCGCCGTCGCGCCACCTCGACGCCGGTCACCTTCCCGACCGCGTCCCGCTCGCCTGAGGCGCGCAACACCTTCCTCGCAGCCGCGCGCATCCCACCGACCGCTCGCACTCGCTCAAGCATGCGCGCGCGCACTCCCCTTCGCGCGCCGCCGCCTTGCCCAGCTCCGGCAAGCCCTAGTCGTCTCGCTCGTCGTCCTCATCGACAACATCTTCCTTGAAATGCCATCGCATGTAGAAGCCCGTCGTGATGAGGACATCACCATGCTAGACACGCACGAACCGGCCTCACCACCGAGTTTCAAGTCGTCATCAAGTTGCCCTTCGAGTTGGATTCGGATTCCAGGAGCACCTTCCACTAAAACGGGCGCCCCGGTCACATACGGACTCGGATTGGGACGTTCTTTATATGGATGGAAAGCTAAGAAGATAAGCTTTCCAACGGATCCAGTCGCACATCTAAATTCCATCTGAGTCGACGGGAATCGTCGAAACATGTCAGCGTCCAGAAACTGTTTCGGTGCTGCGTCACCGTTTTTGGCCTTTGGGCCATGTATCGTGTCTTGGCCCATTAGGGGCGCGTCCTTAGGGTTTTGCACGACCCTAAACTCTATATTATCAGTAGCCGCCGCCACATTAGGATTCGGGTTTTGTTTAGTTGAGTTTTCCATCGAGAAACTTGAGTTCATCGTTGTATCTGTGGCGACAAGTCCTTATACATTGATCCAGGGCCCCTGTTCTTACTCTCCTCGACTGTGTCGATTAGTCCTTTCGAATCGAGTGTTTGAACCTCTCTTGTGATTCGCTTCAATTCATATTTGCAATTTCAGATTGCGTGTTTACACTTTCTTGCTTGCGTTCTCGATTCGTCTGCAGGAAAAGCCTTATCGGCGAGGTCAATCAAGTTGTGCTTGGTTGATAACCAACGGAGCAGTGGTGTAGCGGTTGCAGGGTTCGAATCGGGTTGATTTGAAGCCGGATCGTCAACGTCGAGTTCTCCAATTATCGAGTTTACCTCTACCTCTCGGAAGATCGGGCCTAGTCCTCATCAAGTGGTATCAGATTTCAGGTTTCCCGTGAGGTATTACCTTTGTTTTTTCCCTTCGATTCGTTTTGCGTCATATACCTAGAGTCCACAAAAAGCCTATAAAAAAAAATCCCCAGTCCTAGAACCTCTTTTAGCCTTTGCAATTTCGTTTCAGATTCGCTTTGTTGAGTTTGTGTTCGTGGTCGAGTCTTGTTGCTGGTTAGTGTGTTCGCGTCGTAGTTCAATTCGCCCCGTTGCTGTGTTTCCGCCGCTATCCTATCCACTTTTCCCCAGATTACAAGTCGTGCCACACATTACTCGACTTGCCCTCGCCAGCCGCCTTGCGTGAACTCTCGCCGTGCAAGCCCTAGATAGGTTGCAAGCCGCCTTGTGTTCATCGCTTTGCATCGCAGCCCCCCTTGATTCATATTGCAAATCCTTTGCTGCTGCTTGTACCAGGGATACTTTGCCCTAGCTGTGATCCTTTGCTCTGCTGTGATCTGTGCCGTGGTTCAGGGAAGCTTTGCCCTAGCCGCCGTCGCCTTGTCTGCCGAGTTGTGCCTCTCCGAAACCATAACTTGACATACCCTCGGTAAAACGGGCATAACTTTTCGCTCGGAACTCCGTTTTGGCTCAATTTTTACAGCAGTTCCTAACTCCGAAACGCCAAAATCAACTGGCCATAGGCCTGTTGGGGTTCGGAATCAAGGTCAAAAAAATTCAGGAAAATAAAGAAAAAAATCGATTTCTGAGATTTTAGGTTTTTGGAGAATCTTCTTTTTTTTCTGTAGGCCACACCTTAACTCTGTTTGAGCTGATACTTTGTGGTGTTCCTACTTTTGTGCTTCTGGTTAAGAGAAAAATATCAAAAAAATAACAGAAAAAGAAACATTTGAAGCATTGTGATTCCTACTAGTGCCTTTTTGCGCTAGACGACAAAACAGGAGGCATTTGGGTGCTGTTTTGCTTATTCTGTGAGTTCATCCATTGTCATTGTTACCATCTTGTTGTGCTACGCCTAGGACACGTCTTAGCCAGCAATTGTGACTTGTACTTTGGACACTTATTGAACTTTGCTAATCTGCATTCGTATTTTGCTAATCCTTGCTACATATTGTGCCTGTCCCAAAGCTCCACATATACTTCTGTCAGCACAGGTTCTGGTCCTTGCAACTGTTACACCCAGCTCAGCAACTGATTGTACCGTCCTGTTGGATTTGGTAAGAATACTTGCAAGACGGTGGTAAGCCGCTTGAGATTTTGCATTCCACCCTCACCACCATTGTGTTAGTTGATAGGGATAATACTTTTGTGTTGTCTTCTGCTGTCTTCTAACCATGTCAGCGCCAGCGGCCGAGGAGTCCCCCACGGACTTCAACGAATGTGTCTCTAAGGCTGAGCTTCAAAAGTTTGCTTCAGATCAGCGCAAGTTCATGACTGCGAGGTTTGATGAGATGATGGGCCTCCTCAACGGGCTGGTGACCCGAGTTGAACATCTTGAGCAACAACCTCCACCTGTGGATGATGATCGTGACGCTCACCGCCTCGAACGCAATCGTATCGGTATGGGAGGTAATCGTGGTAACAATGATTTTGCTAAACCTAAATTTTCCATGATTCCTTTTGCGGGTAGTGCTGATCCTGAGGAGTATTTGAATTGGGAACTTGCTGTCGAACAAAAGTTTAATTCTCATTTGGTTCCTGCTGATCATAGAGTTAGACTTGCTACAAGTGAATTTACTAGCTTTGCTCTGTTTTGGTGGAATGATATTTGCACTGCTGGTAATGCTGCTGCTGTGCCTCAAACTTGGACTGTTTTAAAACAGCGTATGAAGTCTCGTTTTGTTCCTCCTTATTACCAACGTGATTTACGTTTGAAGTTGCAAACTTTAAAACAAGGTGATAAAAGTGTAGAGGAATATTATCAGAAATTGCTTATAGGACTAGCACGTTGTGGTATTCGTGAGGATGATGATGAAAGTAGTGCTAGATTCTTTGGTGGTTTGAATCGTGCTATACAGAATATTCTTGACTATAAAGATTGGACTCGTTTTTCCCAATTGTATCATCTTGCTCTTAAGGCAGAAGGAGAAGTACAGGGACGTCGCCAAGATCATTCTTCTTTCAGGTCCAATACTGGGCGAACGTTTCAGCAGCGTTCTGAAGTTGAGAAGCCGAAGGCGCCTGTTGTTGCTAAGCCTTCAGCAACACCACCTGCTCCAGCGCCCGCTTCTGAGGTAAGTAATGTGTCTACTGTGCAGGCCCAACAAAACAAGAGGTATGAAAAGGGTTCTTCAAGTAGATCGACCAATATTGTGTGCCACCGCTGCAAGGGTATGGGACATGTCATGAAGGATTGTCCAAGTACTCGCGCTTTCATCGCTGCACCTGATGGCAACGGATATGTAAGTGCTAGTGATGTTGAAGATGATTTGGCTCTTGCAACTAACCCTGCTGCAGATTCAGACGACGACGAGAGTGTGCATATTGATTCTTTGGCTGCATCGGCGGGCTTCCTGGCTCTTGTGCAGCGTGCTTTGAGCACTCAGGTGGAACGTGAGGACGAGAAGCTACAACGCAAGAATTTGTTCCACATGTATCTCATCGTCAAGAACTATCGTGCTCTCACCATAATTGATAGTGGGAGTTGCAATAATTTGGTGAGTTCAGATTTGGTAGAAAAGCTTGGTTTGCCAACACGTCCGCTTTCTCATCCCTACCACATTGAATGGTTGAACAATAGTGGTAAGGCTCGGGTAACTAAAACTGCACGCATACAATTTTCTGTTGGCTCTTATCATGATTCTGCTGATTTCGATGTTGTGCCTATGCAATCATCCTCTTTGTTGTTAGGACGACCATGGGAATTTGATAATGATGTTGCACACCATGGTAGAACTAATACATATACCTTCATGCATAAGGACAAGAAAATTACTCTGCTTCCTTTGTCACCCACTGATATTAGGAAACATTTTAAAGAGCTTGCTGAACATGCTAAGACTAATAGTGTTATTGCTAGTGACACATCTTCTACTGCTAATAATAAAGGAATTAAATTAAAAGATGGTGTTTACCTTGCTACTACATCTGCTACTGCTGATTTATGTGATAATCCGGATGCCCCATGTTATACTATGCTTGGTCGAGAATCTTGTTTGCTTACAAATGATCCTATCTCTCGCACTTTGCATCCTGTTGTCACTAACCTTTTGCAGGAGTTGGATGGTGGGATGGAGTCGAGGACGACTCCAATTCAAGAAGGGGAGGATGATGAGGACATCACCATGCTAGACACGCACGAACCGGCCTCACCACCGAGTTTCAAGTCGTCATCAAGTTGCCCTTCGAGTTGGATTCGGATTCCAGGAGCACCTTCCACTAAAACGGGCGCCCCGGTCACATACGGACTCGGATTGGGACGTTCTTTATATGGATGGAAAGCTAAGAAGATAAGCTTTCCAACGGATCCAGTCGCACATCTAAATTCCATCTGAGTCGACGGGAATCGTCGAAACATGTCAGCGTCCAGAAACTGTTTCGGTGCTGCGTCACCGTTTTTGGCCTTTGGGCCATGTATCGTGTCTTGGCCCATTAGGGGCGCGTCCTTAGGGTTTTGCACGACCCTAAACTCTATATTATCAGTAGCCGCCGCCACATTAGGATTCGGGTTTTGTTTAGTTGAGTTTTCCATCGAGAAACTTGAGTTCATCGTTGTATCTGTGGCGACAAGTCCTTATACATTGATCCAGGGCCCCTGTTCTTACTCTCCTCGACTGTGTCGATTAGTCCTTTCGAATCGAGTGTTTGAACCTCTCTTGTGATTCGCTTCAATTCATATTTGCAATTTCAGATTGCGTGTTTACACTTTCTTGCTTGCGTTCTCGATTCGTCTGCAGGAAAAGCCTTATCGGCGAGGTCAATCAAGTTGTGCTTGGTTGATAACCAACGGAGCAGTGGTGTAGCGGTTGCAGGGTTCGAATCGGGTTGATTTGAAGCCGGATCGTCAACGTCGAGTTCTCCAATTATCGAGTTTACCTCTACCTCTCGGAAGATCGGGCCTAGTCCTCATCAAGAAATGATGAATCTGGCCCAGGTGGGGTTGGATGAAAAGCCCGACACACCGATCCGGATTCCCCGAATCCCGCAATCTTAGCACCGACAGCCGAAAATACGACACACCGATCCGGCCTCAGGAGTCCGACCTGAACCTCGGCAACCTTAGCACCGTACTCCGGCGCACCCCTCGGGGAAAGGCCCAATCACCCCAAAGACTAGTCCGATAGGGGAGGGGTGGCTCTCCCTTTTAAGGTGGCTTCCTCCTCCCAAGCTAAGCAAGATGGGATTATTCTGAGGCTCACACGGTCGCCGCCCGACTACAACTGAACCACTAGGGCCTTTCTTGTTGCGTCTTTGCCACGGGGTATTAGTGGAGGATGTCCTCATCATTACGGTCGCCGCCCGACTACAACTGAACCACTAGGGCTTTTCTTGTTGCGTCTTTGCCAGCGGGTATTAGTGGAGGATGCCTCATCATTCCCACCCCCTTAAACAAGGGCCAGCTCTGATACCAAATGATGCATCCGGCCAGGTGGGGTGGCCGAGGCCCAATATTAAGGTTGTCCGGGACCCAACAGTTCTTATGAGCACCACTCGGGGAAAGGCCCAATCTCCCTAAAAGACTAGTCCGATAAGGAGGGGTGGTCTCCCTTTTAAGGTGGCTTCCTCCTCCCAAGCTAAGCAAGGTGGGATTATTCTGAGGCTCACACGGTCGCCGCCGACTACAACTGAACCACTAGGGCCTTTCTTGTTGCGTCTTTGCCAGCGGGTATTAGTGGAGGATGTCCTCATCACGTCGTCCAGTCCTCGTCAGCCCTAGGCCACCGTAGTCGCCGTCGGCGAGGTTTCCGGCCAAGCGCCGCCGCGGCGCACCGCCCCGGCTCACCGTGCGCCGGCCGTAGACTCGGTCCACACCCCCATGAACTCGGTCCACAGATTTTCCAACAGAAGAATATTTCCAGAAATCCAGGAAATCCCCAGCCCTGTACATTTTACATATAAGCCCTCTAGTTTATTCTATTTCTGTTTAGGTCCTGCAATTTTACAGAAACACCCCTATACTTTCCCATAATTACCTTTTAGCCCCTACCTTTTACACCAAGGTCCCTAAACTTTTCTGTAATTACAGATAGGTCCCTAGAACTTTTCTGTTCTTACAGATGAATCCCTATAACCTTTCTGTAATTGCAAACAAGCCCCTAGAATCTTTAAACACCCATATCTTTTCCATCCGAGCTCCGTTTTGAGCGATTCTCGCGCCCACGTGTTCGTAGAAACGCGTAGTATCTTTTGGTACTATCTTTGGAACTCCACACCAGATCTGCAAACCCTCATACCCGAGTTTCCCTCTCGCTCGACAAATCCCATCTCGATAAATCATTCGCCGCTAATCTCGCACAACACAAATATTCTTTCGCTTTATAATGTTGAACCTAGCCAATCTCGCCGTATCGTTCCAACATCGTTCAATCAAACCTAATCCCATGTTGCCACTAACTGCCACCTTACCTTATGGATTTATCGATCTTGTGTTTGTGAGGTCTTTCATTGGAACTTATTGGAATTATTGCTCATTGCTATTTCAATTGCCACCATGCATTCATATCATGCATGCATGCCTAGATTATAGACGCATCTGCATCTGCACATCCTTTCCCCGAACCACCCATGTCCTTTAATAGAAATAACTTAGAGTTTTATATAATAGATATGCACGCAATCACCATCAGTAAAGCATGTGCATCTCATCATCCTCAACCTAAAGTTTTCAGTAAATAAAGTTTCATGCAAAACCTTGCACCCCGTTTCTTTTAAGAGAAACTAAATAATTAATAGTTTGTCTAGGTGAATATGGCCCTTATAAGGCCATGAATGTAACCTGTAATAAATAATCTTTCATAAATAAATATGCATTGCATAAACATAGCCGTTCTTCTTGGAGTTTTATCGATTCTTTTTGGAGTTAATTGGATCTTGTTGGTTCTTTTCGTTCTTTATTTCTTTTGCGGTAGTTTATTTATACATTATATTTCTATGCGCTAGCTTACGTGAGATTCGAGGAAAAGCCAGAAGAATTCAAGGAAGATCTAGAAGATCCAAGCTTCGAGGATGAGTTGAAGAATCGAAGCCCGAGGACGAGTCAGAAGATACAAGCTTAAAAGGAGGACTTGAAGACATCGACTTCGACAGAAGAATCTAAAGACCAAGTATTGGAAGATTAGGATAGCGCTTTCAGGCAAGCTCTACTTCTCCTTGATCATGATTGAACCTACTGTTTTCGCAATGCACCTATATTGCCTATTCTCGTACTATGCATTACTTGTTATTTTACTGATTGTGTAGTTATGGTCCTATTTGCTTACTGCTATTAATGCCACTATTTAGGCATTAATACATAGATCCTTGTTTACCCTTGTTTACCTGCCACCTTGATAACCTTAGGATAGTTCCATCATTTCTATGATGGCACGATCACCTTGTTACTAGATTGCTTAGGACCCCTCGCAATGTTCTACATTGCCACACCTTACTCACTTATGTACTTTTACAAATGTGTGAAATGAGTTTGGTGGTGTGCGTAATATATGGGATTGGGAGTAGCACAACCGTGTTAAGTGATGATGATGGAGACAGTGATGGGATGGTTGGATTGCGGGCAAGGCCATTAGTAAGTGATTGATGGCGTGATGGATTGTGTAATAGTCCCCTAGTGTGGGAGACATGGTGCTTGCCCGGCCACATAAGGACCGGTTCATTCAACCTTTAACAAGATGATTCTCGTACAACCACGGAACCTGTATGGGAAGGACTTACCCTACCTTCTTGGTGCCTACCACTTTGATCCACCTGGAGGGCAGTAGCGCAAACGAGCAACCAGGAGAAGACTCCGGAGTTTGTATTGCTTAGGAGCTCCGGCCCGAGATCCCCACATTAAATGTGCTGTGGTTCCACATGAAGACTATTGTAGTCTCATGAAAAGCCCCTGGGTTGGTTCGTAGGTGGCATTGTGCGTGGTACTCGGAGAAGATGGGCTAGGCGTTACGTATCCTCTAGCTAAGGGTGCGTAGCCCGTGGGGAAAGATGTACAACCTCTGCAGAGTGTAAAATTCATCCGGATGGACGTTGTCACGGCATATGACGCATCTTTGTTGAGCTTCGATATGATTAGCCACCTCTCATTCCTTGAAGTGTGAGTGAGCAGTAGTCTGCTCGTGTTTTGGAAGTGATGGCATGGATGCCGGGTCGGTATGACCATTGAGGTCAGAAGGCCCAACTAAAACTTGGGAACTGGCGGGAATGCTTCATACTCCCCCAGGGCCAACCAACTAAAATATTGACAGTTACTTCTCTGTTTTATCTAAGAATTCCTTCATATGCTTTAGTGAACCTTGCATAAAAGTTGCTTGCTGCAAATGAACCATACAGCCTATTCCTTGCTAAGACCAAATATGCATATATTTATACCCCTTGTGTAGTGTAGGGCTTGCTGAGTACCTTATGTACTCACGTGTTTGCAATCGTTGGTTTAGTAGGTGAAGACTTCGTAGATGACGACGACGATTGGGTTTTCGGTTCTGCTTCTCAAGTTTGCTTGTGGCGTTGGGCCATGGTTTCCGCTGTCTGCTTCACCGTTAGTTGGCCGTATTGACCTGGATAGTTTTGAATCCTTGTCGTACCGCCACTAAGGGTCTTATATCAGGTATCTTACTTATTTACCTATTCGAAGTATGCTTTTGATTATCATATCTGTGTTCTTGTGCGTATCAGCTACTGATCCAGGGACTGATACAGGATGCACAGTAGATTCCAGAAATGGGGTCTGACAGCTACAAAGTAACTTAGTAAGGTTAGTGTAGCAGTCAACCCTGTTTTACACCAGAGACATTTACTTTTAGTACGTCTATACACAAACGACCTATACTCTATTTAAATATGCCTATATGACATGTATAAGTATTATGTATAAAATGCTACATTGTAGAACAGTAAATTGCTGAACTTATAACCAGGTTGATCTCAATTTGGAGTGGCAAGAGCACTGCAAACTAGTATTGTATATGAAACTGTTGAGATAGAAGACCAAAATTTTAGTTAATCAGTATTTGCATACTAGAATGAACCGAACAATTCAAACTGAAATGAAAAATTGAGATTTCAGTATTGGAAACACTATGTTTATTGGCCTAATGGAAAAACTGTAATTCAGTAATGCTTTCTACCTAAGAGGTGGGTCATTTTCTCTTTGTTTTCTACTACCTCTCACTGATGTAATATAGTATATGCCAGACAAGGAATAACAGAAAAGAGTCAGCACAGGTGAAGTTCTCCTATACTTTACAATCACATGCTACAAAAAGAGAAATATGAATTTTGGTTATAGTCAGATCGAACCAATCAGCTAATCAGCAACACATGTTCTAATCACACATGCTACCATAACGCAACCAATAGATATTTCAATCAAACGAGTGGGAAAACAATTAGACACTTGTTCCATTCTAGAAGATGACGAACAATGATTCAGGTTCAAACAGTGGGAAAGAATAAGAAACAAGGGCTGCAAGAAACAAGGCAAGCACCTGGAGGGGAGGGTGACGATGAGGAAAGCTTCCTGGTGGCGACGCTTGTGATTAGAGGCGTCACTTGGAGGAGTGCTTCACTCGCCTACGAGGATGTTCATCGCGGATCTATCACAAAAAAGAAAAGGATTCATTAATCAAACCCTAGGGTGAGGAGAAAGAGGGGAGGGGAGGGGATGTGAGTGGAGGGGAGGAGAAGAAAGGGTCGCACCATCGCTGGAAGAAGCGTCGTCGCCGCGGTTCGTCGCCGTCGCAGGCAGGTGAGAAGGAGGGCGCCGTCGCCGTCGGGAGAGAAGGAGAGCGTGAGCGAGAGAGACGAACAGTTCCCGGCCTTGGATGGAGTTGGTGGATTCCCACGCCGATCGGCGTGGATCGGGCGTGGGCTGGGCCAATCCACGCCCAAGCCAAACGCAAGTTTTTCTGGGACGGGAACTTCGACCTCGCGCGTGTGGAGATCCTCTCCGCGACGTGGATTGGGCCGGAATCCACGCCAACCCCTGCCTATCCAAACGAGGCCTTAGAGAGCTCGTGCCCGACGCATCATCACCGACATGCACTTCTTCTGGAACGTTGATGTCGCTGCTGGCCTCGGCGTGCCATGCACGACGTTCAGCCCATAGGTACGTTTTCGACGCTGGCCATGTTGAATCTCGTGCACGCCGGCGTTCACGGCACCACCGATGAGACGGTGACTGTTCCCGTGTTTCAAAACCCGGAAATACGGCTCCCTGTGACAGAGCTGCCGGAGTTTTTGAGGACCCAACAAATAATTGACCTTCCCACCTTCGATCGAATGACGTCGTCGAGGAAAAGATGTCTAGGACTTGCCGTGAACACTTTCTTTGATCTAGAGCACAACTACTGCCACATGTATGTGCGCAATGGCTACGCGAAGAGCACTTACCTTGTCGGTCCCTCTCACTGCCGTTGCCATCGTCGCCATCGTCCGGAGCAAGTAGCACGAGTGGCTCACCGTGCATCCGTTGGCTGGACACGAAGCCAGCTGAGTCAGTTGTGTACCTGTGCTTTGGGAGTTTGACTCACGTCTCGGAGGCTCAGCTCCAGGAGCTGGCTCTCAGGTTGGAAGCCTCCGAAAAGCCGTTCTTGTGGGTGGTCAGGGCTGATACATGGACGGCACCGGAGGGGTGGAAGGAGCGTGTGGGAGATAGGGGGATGGTCATCACAGGCTGGGCCCCACAGACGACCATCCTTGCACATCCATCTGTAGGGGCATTTGTGACGCATTGTGGCTGGAATTCAGTTATGGAGACGGTGGCGGCTGGTGTGCCGGTTCTGACATGGCCTATGGTGGTTGAGCAGTTCATCACCGAAAAGGTTCGTGACAGAAGTGCTTGCGATCGGGGAGCGGTTGTGGCCGGAGGGAGCCGGGGTGAGGAGCACGAGGAGCGAGGAGCATGAGTTGGTTTCTGCCAACTGCCAAGGCGGTGTCGCGGTCGGTGGCCAAGTTCATGGAGCAGGGCATATGGCGAGGGCTAGGGTGAAGGAGCTCTCTGCGAAGGCGAAGGAAGCCATGGAGGAAGGCGGATCCTCTTACCGCGATTTGCGCCGCTTGATTGATGATCTAATGGAACGACGAGAAGCTGATGTAGGTGAGATACAATAGTGGCAGCTGCAGGGATCGAATACAACTGGTTCACAATTGAGCTACGATTGTGCATCTTGTGTATAATTTCTAATTGTCCGTCTAGTAACAAGTGTTGCAACACTACGGAAGTGTTGAAATAGCATTCTATTAGTACCAAGCATGTTTGTGAAAACGATATAGATTGGAAAAATTGGTAGTACAAGCCTTTGGGTTTTCAGAGTGCGTCTGTTGTTCATATCTGCATTTCTGCTCATCCAGAGTGATGCGTCGTCGAATCTCTTCGTTTACAGCTCTAACACATGTTGAGACGAGCACCTTGCGTAGTGTTCATCAGAGATCAGAATCTTACATCTCGACCAGTTTTTTCTTTGTCGTTGCAAGGGAAAATAGGAAGTCGTACAAGCCTTTGACTTTTTTCAGAGTACGTCTGTTGCTCATCTCTGCATTTGTTGGCATCCTCCAGAGACTCTCGAGTCTCGACCAGAGTGCTGCGTCGTCGAATCGTCCGTGACAATGGTCCAGGCCTCCAGGGACCAGGGTGCTCCACAGCACGGTGAGGTGAGAAGTGAGAACCTTGCGTAGTGTTGAGAGATTAGAAGCTTGAGTCTCGATCGGTTTCCTTTTCTTTGTCGTTGCAAGGGAAACATCGAATTAGTTAAACTTTAATCACACCGTCACCGACGTCTATCTGATCGCATCCCCAGTCGATATCTCTGCTACATGTAAGCTTCTTCCTCCTTCTGTACTGTCAGTAACAACGCATCGCGCTCATACAATCGCGCTCATACATAGCCTTACTGATTGAGGCAAACAACTCACCACCGCTTCATTCCGAACCCAGAGAAACCGACCAGAGAATCGTCAATGGCTCCACCTGCTGATGAGCAAAGTCAAAAGATGCAGATCCTGCGAATTTTTTTTCAAAATAATATTATTTTATTTGGAATTTACAAACATAATGACAAAATCGAAAAAATTACAGAAATAATATCCTTTGGTACGTTGGACGCACGAAAATTGAATTTTCGCACGTTGAGCGCACGAAAATTCAATTTTCGTGCATTGAACACATGAAAATATTAATTTTCGTACTTTGAACATACGACAATATAAAATATGCTATAGAATCCTATTTTCGTGTGTTGGTTGCACGAAAATTAAGTTTTCGTGTATCCAATATGCGACAATAGGTCCATGTGCAATAAAAAATGAAAAAAATGATGAAAATACATATTTAATAATTTTAGTACGTTGAATGCACGAAAATAGGAAATTAATTTTTTTTTCCAACATGCAAAATCGATTTTAGCTATTTTATGATGAAAGCCTTTACTTTGTTAAGTTACACAAGTTTTTCTATCGTTAGGAAGGGGGATTCTTGCACAATGGAACAAGGAAAAGTGTTGTGTATTTTTCCATGAGATAAGCTGCACATATTTTTCTATTTTTTAACACAATTTTGGTGATTTATGCTAGGTTGTCAAAGAGAAGATATGTTACATTATATGTAACAAAATATTTTATTTTTTCAAGCAATAGGATGTATAATAAAAAAATCCTTTTTTTTCAAGTAATAGGCTGTATAACTTTTTGGATCAGGTATTAAAATAATGTAATCACATCTTCTCTTTGATAACCTAGCATGAATGTACAAAAATGGTGTTGAAAAATAAAAAATACGTAACTTATCCCATGGAAAAATAGACAACATTTTCCTAGTTCCATTGCGCAAGAATCCTCCTTCCTAACGTTAGAAAAACTTGTGTAACTTAACAAAGTAAAGGCTTACATCATAAAATAGATAAAATCGATTATGCATGTTGGAAAAAATTAATTTCCTATTTTCGTGCGTTCAACGTACTAAAATTATTAAATATGTATTTTCATTAATTTTTTCATTTTTTATTGCACATGGACCTATTGTCGCACATTGGATACACGAAAACATAATTTTCGTGCAACCAACACACGAAAATAGGATTCTATAGCATATTTTATATTGTCGTACCTTCAAAGTACGAAAATTCATATTTTCGTGTGTTCAATGCACCACAGGGTATTATTTCTGTATTTTTTCGATTTTGACATTATTTTTGTAAATTCCAAATAAAATAATATTATTTTGAAAAAAAATTCCAGATCCTGCTGATGCCTTTCTTCGCCACCAGTCACATCGGCCCCTTCACCGACCTCGCCGTCCGCCTCGCCGTGGCCAGGCCCGGCGCAGTGGAGCCCACCATCGCGGTCACCCCGGCGAACGCCGGTAGTCCGCTCCACCCTCGAGCGGCACGGCCCCGCGGCGAGCGGCCTGGTCAAGATCGCCACCTACCCGTTCCCGGTGGTGGACGGCTTCCCTCCGGGCGTCGAGAACCTCTCCACCGCCGGAGCCGACGCGTGGCGAATCGACGCCGCCGCCACGAACGAGGCCCTGACGCGGCCGGCGCAGGAGGCGCTCCTCAGGGAGCGGGCCCCCAACGCGGTCGTCACCGACTTCCACTTCTGCTGGAACAGCGCCGTCGCCGACGAGCTCGGCGTGCCGTGCGTCACGTTCAGCGTCATCGGGCCCTTCGCGTCGCTCGCCATGCGCCTCCTCGGCGGCATCGTCAGAGACAGGCACGAGGTGGCCGTTCCTGGGTTCCCGGCGCCGGAGATACGGATCCCAGTGACCGAGCTGCCCGAGTTCTTGAGACGCCCGGGCAAGCTCGGCGACAGCCCGCAATGGGAGCGTTGGCCAGGTGCTTCGGCGTCGCCAAGAACACGTTCGTGGACATGGAGCCGCAGTACTGCGAGATGTACGTGCGCAGGGAGTCCGTGAAGCGCGGCTACTTCCTCGGTCCCGTCTCGCTGCCACTGCCGCCGGCCGGGGAAGAAGGCACCGGCGAGTCGCCGTGCCTCGAGTGGCTTGGCTCGAAGCCGAGCTGCTCGGTGGTGTACGTGTGCTTCGGCACCTACGCCGCCATCTCGGAGGAGCAGCTCCGGGAGCTGGCGCTCGGGCTGGAGGCGTCGGGGAAGCCGTTCCTGTGGGCGGTGAGGGCCGACGGGTGGTCGCCGCCGGAGGGGTGGGCGGAGCGCGTCGGGGAGAGGGGGATGCTGGTCCGGGGTGGGTCCCGCAGACCGCGGTGCTGGCCCACCCGTCGGTGGGCGCGTTCCTACGCACTGCGGGTCGAGCTCGCTGCGCTGGAGGCGGCGGCGGCCGGCGTGCCGATGCTGACGTGGCCGCTGGTGTTCGACCAGTTCATCGAGGAGCGGCTGGTGACGGAGGTCCTCCGGATCGGGGCGCGCGTCTGGACCGGGCCGCGGAGCACGAGGTACGAGGAGAGGGAGGTCGTGCCGGCAGCGGCCGTGGCGCGCGCGGTGGCGACGTTCCTGTAGCCCGGCGGCGCGGGGGAGGCCGCGAGGGCCAGGGCGCGGGAGCTCGCTGCGAAGGCGCACGCTGTTGAATTATTGGGCCTTTTATTAAGCCCATAATGGAGCAATAATTCTATTTAGTCTAGGCCCATAATTAGTGCATTAATGGTTTAGTCCCACATGGGATTCCTACCATAGATAGACTCGACTTATTAGGTGGATTTCCGGTTGATCCCCTAGAGAAGTTGAGAGAGGCTAGTGGTGAACCACACGCGCGCGCGCGCCGCCGCCGAGCCGAGCCGAGGCGAGGCGTGGCTGGCTGGCTGCTGGCTGGCGGCGTGCGGGCGGCGGGGGCGTGGCGTGGCGGGCGGCGCGTCGCGTCCGTCCGTCATGGAAGTTTTGATATATTGAAACGGTGCGTCCCATACGAATCGACGCCTTTTCGCTACGAAGGAGTCACGCCTGTTCGTCCTTACGGAGGCGTCACGTCTGTTCGTTCGAAGGGGTCACGTCTGTTCATTCGAGGGGTCGCGTCTGTTCCGTTTCTATATATAGCGCCTTCCCGGGATCGATCGATTACTCTCGATCATACGCTCACTACTCGTTCCATCTTCCGCCGCCGTTGCTGTCAAAGACATCTCCGTCCCGGACTTCTGCGCGCACAGAATCTGGGAGAGCAGGCCTCCGAAACCCCGTTCCGTAAGCGACATCTGCCGGGTGTGCGGGCGATCAGGTTTTTGGGGAGCGACTACGCGACTGCTCGATCGACGACTACTTCCCGGTGCGCGGTGGTTCTGCACTGCGTACAACGTCCTGCATCGACTGAGATCGACTACGTCGAACAGACTCAAGAACGATGGTTCTTGGGAATGGATCTTCTAGCGCTTCAGGCGCTGGATCTTCCTCTGGGTACGTTCCTGAATTACTGTTCAGTTTGTTCATCGCTATCACAACTTTAGGGATTTTCTGGATTAAATTACTTAGGAATTTGCCTAATTTCTTAACAATCCAAAAACCTGATGTTAGGCAATTTTCTGTTAGCGGTTTTGCTGCTGCACTGAAACCGAACGCGTTTGATGGGTCTTTCTATAAGAGGTGGCGTGCGCAGATGGTCCTGTGGCTTACAGCAATGAACTGCCATCACGCCGCGAACGGTAGGCCAGAACAGTTCACTCCAGAGGAGGAGGAACGGTTCAATATGGCTGATAATCTGTTCAAAGGCGCCGTGATTAGCGCTCTTGCCGATATGTATAAGGATTCATACATTACGTGCACTTCTGCGAAAGAACTATGGGATGCTCTGGACGCTAAGTTCGGTGTTTCTGATGCCGGTAGTGAGTTGTATATCATGGAGCAGTTTTTTGACTACAAGATGGTTGAGAACCGTTCTGTAGTTGAACAGGCTCATGAAATACAAGCTATGGCAAAAGAACTCGAACATTTTCCATGTGTGTTGCCTGACAAGTTTGTGGCTGGCGGTATTATCGCTAAGTTGCCACCTACTTGGAGGGATTTTGCTACCCAACTGAAACATAAGAGACAAGAGTTTAGCGTGTCTAAAGACTCTAAACTCATTGGGTCTCTTGATGTTGAGGAAAGGGCGAAAGCAAAAGACACACGTGGAAAGAGCGTAGGAGAACCTTCTAGTGCCAATATGGTGCGAAAGAATAACCCATCAAAGAAGAAGAAGAAGGGGGCTGAGAAGCCTAAGCAATCAACCACTTTTAAGAAGAAAAAGAGCAAAGACAGTGGCTGCTTTGTTTGCGGTAGCACTGAGCATTGGGCAAGTGAGTGCCCAGACCGCAAATTTAAGCAGGAGAAGAAATCTGCAAACGTGGTCATTAGCGAGACTGGAGGGACTTCTGGGTACGGTAATTCTACACCCATTGTCCTTTCTGTTTGTCAAACACCTGAGTGGTGGATTGACACTGGGGCTAATGTACATGTGTGTGCTGATATCTCTTTGTTTTCTTCTTATCAGGCCGGGGTAACAGGAGACTTGTTGATGGGAAATGGGTCACATGCTCGTGTTCTTGGTGTTGGTACGGTCATTCTGAAGTTTACTTCGGGAAAGACGGTGCTATTGAAGCACGTGCAGCATGTCCCCTCAATCAAAAGGAATCTTGTTAGTGGCTCTCAATTGTGTCGAGATGGTTATAAAATAGTTCTTGAGTCTAATAAATGTATACTTTCTAAGTATGGAACATTTGTTGGAAAAAGCTATGATTGCGGAGGCTTGTTCCGCTTTTCTTTACTTGACATTGGTTGTAATAAGGTTGTGAATAATATTCTTACTTCGAATGAGTCGAATGTTTGGCATTCACGACTTTGTCACATTAACTTTGGTTGTATGACGCGGCTAGCAAAACTGAATTTAATCCCGAAATTTGACATGGTCAAAAGTTCTAAGTGCCATGCTTGCGTGCAATCTAAGCAACCTCGCAAGCCTCACAAGGCTGCGGAGGCGAGGAACTTAGAGGCATTAGAACTTGTTCATTCCGATCTATGCGAGATGAATGGTGAATTGACTAGAGGTGATAAAAGATACTTCATGACTCTCATAGATGATTGTACTAGATATTGCTATGTGTATCTGCTGAAATCCAAAGATGAAGCTTTGCATTACTTTAAAATCTATAAAGCTGAAGTAGAAAAACAACTAGAGAGGAAGATGAAACGTTTAAGGTCTGATCGTGGTGGAGAATACTTTTCTAATGATTTTTCTGAATTCTGCGTGGAACATGGTATTATTCATGAGAGGACACCGCCTTACTCACCTCAATCCAATGGGATTGCTGAGAGAAAGAACCGGACTCTAACTGATTTGGTTAACGCCATGTTAGAGACAGCGGGTCTTTCTAAGGAATGGTGGGGTGAGGCGATTTTGACAGCATGTCATGTCCTGAATAGAGTTCCCACAAAGGATAAAGAAATCACACCATTCGAGGAATGGCATAAGAAAAGATTAAATCTCTCATATTTGCGTACTTGGGGTTGTTTGGCCATGGTGAATGTGCCAATCAATAAGAATCGCAAACTTGGACCTAAAACTGTTGATTGTATCTTCCTGGGTTATGCTATGAACAGCGTGGGTTATAGATTTTTGGTAGTAAAATCTGGAGTACCTGACATGTTGGTCGGTACAATTTTGGAGTCCAGAGATGCTACATTCTTTGAGAGTGAATTTCCTTTCAAAAATGCACCTAGCACATCTAGTCATGAATCTACATTACCCTATGAGCATTTCATTCCGATAACACAAAATGAGGAACCCCCTGTGCACATTCCAGAGGAGGATGACAATCTAGTCACCCGTAAGGGTAAGAGACAAAGGACTGCAAAGTCTTTTGGAAATGACTTTATTGTGTACCTCGTGGATGACACTCCCAGAACCATTGAAGAGGCACTTTCATCTCCCGATGCCGACCTTTGGAAGGAAGCAATAAGGAGTGAAATGGATTCAATCATGTCTAATGGTACTTGGGAGCTGGTCGAGCGTCCTTACGGGTGCAAACCTATAGGATGCAAATGGGTGTTCAAGAAAAAGTTTAGGCCTGATGGTACGATTGAGAGGTACAAGGCAAGGCTTGTGGTGAAGGGATATTCACAGAAAGAGGGTGAAGATTATTTCGACACCTACTCACCTGTTGCTCGTTTGACTACGATTCGAGTATTACTTTCCCTAGCAGCCTCACATGGTCTTCTCATCCATCAGATGGACGTTAAGACAGCTTTCCTTTATGGAGAGTTAGACGAGGAGATCTATATGGATCAGCCGGATGGGTTTGTAATAGATGGTCAAAAGAGTTTGGTGTGTAAGTTACTGAAATCCCTGTATGGCCTCAAACAAGCTCCTAGGCAATGGCACGAGAAGTTCGAAAGGACTTTGATATCGGCTGGCTTTGTTGTGAATGAAGCCGAAATGTGTGTACTATCGGTATGGTGGGGGCGAGGGAGTCATCCTGTGTCTATACGTTGATGACATACTGATCTTTGGGACCAACCTTAATGTGATTAAGGAGGTCAAGGGCTTTCTGTCCAACAACTTTGAGATGAAGGATTTGGGAGTAGCAGATGTTATTCTTAACATCAAGCTACAAAGAGAAGGCAATGGTGGGATTACTCTTTTGCAATCTCACAACGTAGAGAAGATCTTGAGTCGCTTTGGGTATAGCGATTGTCAATCTGCTCCCACGCCTTATGATCCTAGCGTGCTATTACGGAAGAACCAAAGAATAGCAAAGGATCAATTGAGATATTCCCAAATCATTGGTTCGCTTATGTACCTGGCTAGTGCTACAAGGCCTGATATCTCGTTTGCTGTGAGCAAACTGAGTCGGTTTGTGTCAAAACCGGGAGATGATCACTGGCGAGCTCTTGAGAGAGTAATGCGCTATCTGAAGGGTACTATGGGCTATGGCATTCACTATTCTGGGTACCCGAAAGTACTTGAGGGATATTATGATGCAAACTGGATATCCGACGCTGATGAGATGTATGCCACAAGTGGATATGTGTTTCTACTTGGAGGTGGCGCTGTTTCCTGGAAGTCTTGCAAGCAGACCATCTTAACGAGGTCAACTATGGAAGCAGAACTTACAGCTTTGGATACCGCCGGCCTTGAGGCTGAATGGCTTCGTGATTTCCTTATGGATTTACCGGTTGTTGAAAAACCAATACCGTCTATTTTCATGAACTGTGACAATCAGACGGTGATAGTCAAAGTGAACAGTTCAAAGGATAACATGAAATCCACAAGGCATGTGAAAAGGCGGCTGAAATCTGTCAGAAAATTGAGAAACTCCGGAGTTATGTCGTTGGACTACGTCCATACATATAAAAATCTGGCAGATCAATTTACCAAGGGACTATCACGTAATGTGATAAATAGTGCAACGAGTGAGATGGGCTTGAGACCCACTTGATGGGCTGTCATAGTGGTAACCTATTCTATGTAATCGGAGATCCCGTGAAGTAGAATGGTGAAACAAGCTAGTGACAGTTTGAGAGGAAAGGCCCTTGACTGGTCTATCTCAGATGTACTTCTTTCCTAGAGAACTGTAAGTCAGGCTGGTTCATTAACCTTAATGTGTTCATAGTGGCTTATGAGAAGCAAAGATATCGTCCTACAGGATATCTTTAAAGAATACACCTATATGAGTTCGACTGCTAGTCACAGTCTATGAGATGGTGGGGATATCTAGATACTCATGAATGGGCCAGAAGTATGACTTATATGCTTCAAACAGAGGGGATGCTTTTGGCAACCTAGTATCGGTAAAGGACTTGGGCAAAGCTCTTTCGCACAAAACTGACAATTCAAGGCATAGTCCATTGTTCAATTGTGAATGAGGTGTAACCTTTGTTCTAGATGGAAGTTCAACTTAACAGTCTCCATCGAAACACCGGTATATTAAACGAGAGGAAGATAAATTTGAATGCATTCCTTATGAGCTCTAGACTTGGTGGGGATTGTTGAATTATTGGGCCTTTTATTAAGCCCATAATGGGGCAATAATTCTATTTAGTCTAGGCCCATAATTAGTGCATTAATGGTTTAGTCCCATATGGGATTCCTACCATAGATAGACTCGACTTATTAGGTGGATTTCCGGTTGATCCCCTAGAGAAGTTGAGAGAGGCTAGTGGTGAACCACACGCGCGCGCGCGCGCCGCCGCCGCCGCCGCCGAGCCGAGGCGAGGCGTGGCGTGGCTGGCTGGCTGGCTGGCTGGCGGGCGGGCGGTGCGGTGCCGTGCGGTGCATGCGGGCGTGGCGTGGCGGGCGGGCGCGTCGCGTCCGTCCGTCCGTCATGGAAGTTTTGATATATTGAAACGGTGCGTCCCATATGAATCGACGCCTTTTCGCTACGAAGGAGTCACGCCTGTTCGTCCTTACGGAGGCGTCACGTCTGTTCGTTCGAAGGGGTCACGTCTGTTCATTCGAGGGGTCGCGTCTGTTCCGTTTCTATATATAGCGCCTTCCCGGGATCGATCGATTACTCTCGATCATACGCTCACTACTCGTTCCATCTTCCGCTCGCCGTTGCTGTCAAAGACATCTCCGTCCCGGACTTCTGCGCGCACAGAATCTGGGAGAGCAGGCCTCGGAAACCCCGTTCCGTAAGCGACATCTGCCGGGTGTGCGGGCGATCAGGTTTTTGGGGAGCGACTACGCGACTGCTCGATCGACGACTACTTCCCGGTGCGCGGTGGTTCTACACTGCGTACAACGTCCTGCATCGACTGAGATCGACTACGTCGAACAGACTCAAGAACGATGGTTCTTGGGAATGGATCTTCTAGCGCTTCGGGCGCTGGATCTTCCTCTGGGTACGTTCCTGAATTACTGTTCAGTTTGTTCATCGCTATCACAACTTTGGGGATTTTCTAGATTAAATTACTTAGGAATTTGCCTAATTTCTTAACACACGCGGCCGTGGCTGAGGGCGGCTCGTCGTACCGTGACCTGCACCGCCTCATTGATGATCTGATCGAAGCTAGATCGGCTGCCGGCGGAACAACCTCGCCGTCCGCCGCCCCCGTGAAACGAGCAGGGCGTAGGTGCCAGGCCGCACGCATGCAATCAGTTGTTGTCTCCACTCTCCAGTGATTAAAGTCTACAAACGTAGTTGTCTTATTGTACGAGATCAAAAGAGCGGTTAGTATGTTTGGTTGTATCTGAAAAACACCACGTCAGACCTCCATTTGCATATCACTGACTAAATTTGGTAGTGCGTCGAAATCCCCCGGACACTAATGAGGGGATAAGCATAAATCGATCAGGAGCCAAAAGGGGAAGCAGCGAGCATTCAAGACCACAAGAACAACTGGACAACGTCCACCAATTCAAACATTACCAAGTTGTAGGCAGGGGATTGGTACCCAGCAACACCACGGCGCCGGAGATTAATAGGCACGGGGCACATGGAACGGCGCAGGAGACGATCTTCCTACAAAATTAGGGGCGGTGGAGCTGCAGCAGATCTTGATACTCATCACTACACTGGGTCCGAGTATTTTACCTAAAATGTCTACAGTATCCCAGTACAGGCTGCGGGTGTTCTATCATTTTCCGGTTCGTATTGTTGTTGCGGGGACAGCGCGCACGGATTTTGGTGACGGCGATTCGTGGCTGCATGTGTAGGAGCACGAGTACATATGTAGCCATATGAGAGGAACCAGCTGCAGCCATCAGCGGAAGCCTGCTGAATATAGCAGCCGAACAGATGCGGCGGCATCGTAGCGGCAGCAGACAGGAGTAGTAGCGCTGGAAAGGCATGGTGAATTGATGTGCATCCCTGGAAAGGCATGGTGAGACTCTCGTCAGGTAACCTATCGGTCATACGAATGGATGTTCTCTGATATGAAAACACTGGATAGCTAGGCATGGTGAGACTCGTTCGCACGCATGAAGCTGGGCCTTGTTTGCTCGTCACGTGCGTTGGATGGATGGAGGAGGCCGTGGCCGGCGGTTGCTCAGGGCGGTTCGGCGGTCCGCACGGGCCCGTCGAGCTGGCTGACGGAGGGCCGCCGATCGACGACGCTTGGGGATGCACGGTCCCCCGGCGGGCGGCACGACATCGGATGGGAGAGCCTTCCTGATCCGACTTTGGTTTGAAGGAATTTCATAGAAAAAAATAGGATTTGGATTCCTATAAGAATTGGTACTGTAGCATCTTTTGGTTCACAGGACTTGTTGAGATTTATGGGCTTTTAAGCCCATAATAGAGCAATAATTCTATTTAGTCTAGGCCCATAATTAATGCAATAATGGTTTAGTCCCACATGGGATTCCTATCATTAATTGACTCGACTTATTAGGCGGATTTCCGGTTGATCCCCTAGAGAAGTTGAGAGAGGCTAGTGGCGAACCACACGCGCGCGCGCGCGCCGCCGCCGCCGCCGCCGAGCCCGTGCCGTGCCGTGCCGTGGCGTGGCTGGCGGGCGAGGCGTGGCGTGGCGTGGCGTGCGTGCGCGTCGCGTAAGGCGTCGCGTCTGTTCCGTTTCTATATATAGCGCCTTCCATACGCCTGAAACGTTCGCCCACTCGCACTCGCATTCCATACTTCCGCTCGCTGTTGCCTTCGAAGACTTCTCCGTCCCGGACTTCTGCGCGCACAGAATCTGGGAGAGCAGGCCTCCGAAACCACCGATCCGCAAGGGACATCTGCCGGGTGTGCGGGCGATCAGGTTTTTGGGGAGCGACAACGCGACTGCTCGCTTTCGATCGACTTCTTCCCGGAGCGCGGCGGTTCTGCACTGCGTACAACGTCCTGCATCGACATGGTTCTTGGGAATGGATCTTCCAGCGCCTCCGGCGCAGGATCTTCCGCTGGGTACGTTCCTGATCTTATGTTCAGTTTATTCATCGCCATCACCTTGTTGGGAAATTTATGGATTAAATTAATTAGAAAAATGCCTAGATTCTTAACAATCCAAAAACCTGATATTAGGCAATTTTCTGTTAGCGGTTTTGCTGCTGCACTGAAACCAAACTCTTTTGATGGGTCTTCCTACAAGAGATGGCGTGCTCAGATGGTCCTGTGGCTTACAGCAATGAACTGCTATCACGCCGCGAACGGTAAGCCAGAACAGTTCACTCCAGAGGAGGAGGAACGGTTCAATATGGCTGATAATCTGTTCAGAGGCGCCGTGATTAGCGCTCTTGCTGATAAGTATAAGGACTCATACATCACGTCCACCTCTGTGAAAGAACTATGGGATGCTCTGGACGGTAAGTTCGGTGTTTCTGATGCCGGTAGTGAACTGTATATCATGGAGCAGCTTTTTGACTACAAGATGGTTGAGAACCGTTCTGTAGTTGAACAAGCTCATGAGATTCAGGCTTTGGCAAAAGAACTCGAACCGTTTCCATGTGTGTTGCCTGACAAGTTTGTGGCTGGCGGTATTATCGCTAAGTTGCCACCTACTTGGAGGGATTTTGCTACCCAACTGAAACACAAGAGACAGGAGTTTAGCGTGTCTGAACTCATTGGGACTCTTGATGTTGAGGAAAGGGCGAAAGCAAAAGACACACGTGGAAAGAGCGTAGGAGAACCTTCTAGTGCCAATATGGTGCGAAAGGTTACCTCGTCAAAGAAGAAGAATAAGGGGGCTGAGAAGCCTAAGCAATCAACCACTTTTAAGAAGAAAAAGAACAAAGATGGTGGCTGCTTTGTTTGCGGGAGCACTGAGCATTGGGCAAGTGCGTGCCCAGACCGCAAAGTTAAGCAGGAGAAGAAATCTGCAAACGTGGTCATTAGCGAGACTGGAGGGACTTCTGGGTACGGTAATTCTACACCCATTGTCCTTTCTGTTTGTCAAACACCTGAGTGGTGGATTGACACTGGGGCAAATGTACATGTGTGTGCTGATATCTCTTTGTTTTCTTCTTATCAGGCCGGAGTGACAGGAGACTTGTTGATGGAAAATGGGTCACATGCTCGTGTTCTTGGTGTTGGTACGGTCATTCTGAAGTTTACTTCGGGAAAGACGGTGCTATTGAAGCACGTGCAGCATGTCCCCTCAATCAAAAGAAATCTTGTTAGTGGCTCTCAATTGTGTCGATATGGTTATAAATTAGTTCTTGAGTCTAATAAAAGTATACTTTCTAAGTATGGGACATTTGTTGGAAAAGGCTATGATTGCGGAGGCTTGTTCCGCTTTTCTTTACTTGACAATGGTTGTAATAAGATTGTGAATAATATCCTTACTTCGAATGAGTCGAATGTTTGGCATTCACGACTTTGTCACGTTAATTTTGGTTGTATGACGCGGTTAGCAAAACTGAATTTAATCCCAAAATTTGACATGGTCAAAAGTTCTAAGTGCCATGCTTGCGTGCAATCTAAGCAACCTCGCAAGCCTCACAAGGCTGCGGAGGCGAGGAACTTAGAGGCATTAGAACTTATTATAAGCTTCATGACCATTGGAGCTAGGGAAACCCCAAGGTATGAATGTTTTGGTGATAGGATGAGAACCATGAATGTGACTAACACTCTTTGTGAGATCTTATAGGTCACATATGAAGAAAGCTCCGTCCGTTGGTGGTGAACGCCAACACACCATGAACTTAATTGACAAGGATGATTGGTTGCCTTCATCTACACAAGAACGGACTTGATGGAGTCGCGGAGAAGACATGGATCAAGTCTAAGGACATGCTAGATCCAAACGGGTGTTGCTTGGTTAGATGTTAGCTTGAGTCCATAGGAAAAACTGGACTATCAAGAGGGTTCGAGGTGGTTCTCTTAGTACACACTAGTTATAGAGATCATTGGATGCATGGTGAGTCTCTCAGGGGCTAGGGTGGCAGAAGAGAGTTGAAGGAACCAAAAAGATCAAGTGTTGAAGAAGAAGATCAAGAAGAAGATCGAAGCTGCGAAGGCAGAAGAGACCGGACAGTACGGTCAAGGAGACCGTACAATACGGTCTACAGAGGAAATCCAGACAGAGAAGCTCAAGTTTCTGGAAGTTGAAGAATAGAGACCGGACAGTGGACCGGACAGTACGGTCCTAGGGACCGGACAGTACGGTCTCTATTGGAGTGTTCCAGACAGAGAAGCTGAAGTTTCTGGAAGTTGAAGAATGAAGACCGGACAGTTGAGAGGACAGTACGGTCATAGAGACCGTACAATACGGTCTTACAGGAGAAGAGCAACAGAAAAAGAGAAGTTTCTGTTGGCTGAAGAGAAGTGGAGACCGGACAATACGGTCCTAGGGACCGTACAATACGGTCTGCTTTGAAATGATGAACAGCACTCCCTGGACGCCAGTCTGGTGAAGACCGGACAATACGGTCAGAATGGAGACCGGACAGTACGGTCTATTGTACGGTCATCACGCAGACTGGGTACTTTTGGACAACGGCTAGTTTGAGGTTGGAGGCCTATATATAGTCGGTTGTTTACCTCTTTGAGGTGCTCTTGGACCCAGGAAAAAGGGGAGGTGCTGCCAAGAAGCCAAGAGGAAGAAGTGTGAAGCACTTGAGAAGGATTTGGAGTGATCCTAGTGCTTGAGAGAGTAGCAAGTTGCATCCTTTGATCTCTAGGCTAGTGTGGGCTTGAGAGAGTCATCTAGGGCTGTTACTCTTGGTCTATGGCAAGGCCTAGACCGGATAGGCGTCGGTGTTGAGCTGTCCAAGGAGATTGTGGAAGTCGACACAAGTTTGTACACGGTCTTGGAGCTTCCCGTGCGAAAGAAGCATCACTAATGGAGCGCCCTTTGGCACGCATCAAGTGCGGAGCCTTACCTCCGGAAGAGTACCCGGGATCGAGCCCGGCGGGACGTGCCCGCGACTTCACTCGGAGGGTGAAGTGTGCTCTAGGAGGGATCGCCATCGAGCGGAGGGACGGGGTCGAGACTCCGGCGGGAGTGACCCAACGTGGAGTAGGGGAAGGCGCCATCCTTCCGAGACCACGGGAAAACATCATGAGCATTCTCTATCCCTTCTCCTTTACTACTCGCATTTACTTATCGCACTTCATATGATTGCTTGTAGTACTTGAGTTGTGCTCTTATCTTGCTTGTGTGTTTACCTTGGTACATACTAGCTTCACTAGGTTTGCTTGTTTGCCTTGCTCGTGTGCTTACTTGTTATAGCCTATCTAGTAGCTCTAAGGTCTCTACTTAGTGTGCCTAGTATCTTGGTTGCCTTGTCTCTAGTTATCTTGTTACCTTGCCTTGCCTAGCTTAAGTCTTCCGCTTTCTATCTATCTTGTGCTAGGTTGCTAGTGTGGTGTGATTGTGTTATCTATATGCACTAGCTATATAGGTTAAGGATACTCCTTAGTGTGCTTTACCTTGTTACTAGAACTACTCGCTAGGAGTTGCTTGGGTGTAAGTGTTTGGAAATAGATTCTAGAGTGCACCGATTCACCCCCCCTCTCGGTCACACGATCCTTACAAGTGGTATCAGAGCCAAGTGCTCATTATTAGGGCTTTACCGCCTTGAGTCGTGACCGGGATTGTGTGTGGGAAAATGGAGTCCACTCTTGATGACGTTTCTAACACTTCCATCGCCTCTACCTTGATTGAGCCTTATGATTGTGTGCTTAATGACATTTCCTACTATGGTGTGCGTGATGAGTATGATGAGCTTGTTTTGAATGATGATGAGGATATCACTAACTTTGCTTCTCGCTTGTATGTTCTTGCTAGGAAACTCATGTCAAGAGGCTATCCATCCATTATGCACAAGCATGTTGTGAAGAAGCTTATCCGATCTCTACCACTCTCACGGTTTGGTATTCTTGCTTTTGCTCGAGTGGATGAGTTTGTGAACATGCCCTATGATGAGGTGGTTGCTATTCTCTCCTCTCTTGAGGAGGATATCAAGAAGGGCAAGGATATCCCTCATGCAAGTGAAGATCAACACATTGAAGCTCAACCTCTACCTCAAGCTCAATCATCATCTCGTGTTGGAGAAGGTTCTTCTTCTCGGGATCAAGAGGATGGATATATCAAGCTATGTGATGAGTTGGACCACATCTCAATAAAGCCGAATGAAGATCTTGTTGAGTTTGCTCTTCGGATGGATTCACTCATCAAGAGGATAAATGAGAACAAGATTTGGATAGTCACTAAGGGTCAAGGTCTTAGAAGGTTTCTTGATGCTCTTCCGAAGGACAAGTATGGTGATCACATTGAGTTTGAGAACTTTGAGCTTGAGTCATATTCAATTGAGCAAGTCATTGAGATCGTCACAAGAAGAAGGGCTCGCTCTTTGCTCTCCAATACATTCAAGACCCCAAGTGATGATGAGGAAGAAGAAGATGATGATAGAGTTCCCGTCTTCTATTGTGATGATGACTATTCAAGTGCTAGTGATGATGAGCCGGAGCCTATCAAGGAATATCACGTGAAGAGAGAAGTCATGCCATCCCTCTTTGAAGACTACTACAACTTGTATGAGCCGGATCTTGCCGATCGGCCTCACTATCACCTCTTCGACATGTATGATGTGTTCTATAGGAAAGATGGGGAGTCTTGGCTTGATTGTTGGAAGAGACTTCTTGTGTTGGTGGCTAGAGTGAACTCTTTTGAAGGAGAAGACAAGATTAGTGATGAACACGCTATTCACACGGTGATCTCTATGCTACCATACAATAGGAAGGTCCACATTCTAAATGATCTCAATGATGATATTAGTGGTATGACTCTCAAGGACATGATCTTGATGGCACTATCCTATGAGAATCAAATCTACAACATTCTTGAGTACTTCAATGCTAGTGGAGATGTGGGAAGGTTTCAAGGTCTTCATCTTGGAACTCATGTCACACACATGGGTGTTGATCGGACCATGTGGAGACACAATGGAGTCACCAAGGCAATGATTGACGCCTTGGATGCATGGACTTGGACTTTCTCAATGGAGTTCCTATGGCCTACATCAAGAGCAAGCAAGAGGTAGATAACATGTCACTTGATTCTTTTGATACTAACCCTCCTCTTTGCTTGATGGCTACTTCCAAGGTGAACTACAAGATTGGTGGCAAACATTGGGTGTTGGATAGTGGGTGCACTCAACACATGACCGGTACTTCATCCATCTTCACCAACTTGGAAGAAAATGAAGATCATGACAAGGTCACATTTGGGGACAACTCCAAGCACAAGGTGAGAGGTCTTGGTAAGGTGGCTATCTCAAATGACCTCTCTATCTCTAATGTATTGCTTGTTGAGTCCCTAAACTTCAATCTTCTATCCGTTGCTCAAATATGTGATCTTGACTTTTCTTGTAACTTTGATGCTAATGGGGTGGTTCTTCATAATGATGCTATGGGTCTCACTATCAAGGGCTTTCGTCATAATAATCTATATGTTGTTGATTTTGAGACTAACATTGTTGCCCCTAGCACTTGTCTCTTCACTAAGTCCGCTCTAGGTTGGCTATGGCATCGAAAGCTTGCTCACATTGGTATGGGTCAACTCAAGCATGTAATGAAGAACAAGCTAGTGAGAGGAGTCAAGGATGTCACCTTTGAGAAGGACAAGCTATGTAGTGCATGCCAAGCCGGAAAGCAAGTGGCTTCACCTCATCCATCCAAGAATTTCTTGTCAACATCAAGACCTTTTGAGCTCTTACACATTGATCTCTTCGGGCCTACAACTTATGTGAGCATTGGTGGGAATCTCTATTGCTTGGTGGTAGTGGACGACTACTCAAGATATACTTGGGTATTCTTTCTTGAGAACAAGGCACAAGCAATTGGGATATTCAAGAAGTTTGCTAGAAGAGTACAAAATGAGTATGGACATCACATCAAGAAGATTCGGAGTGACAATGGGACGGAGTTCAAAAACTCTATCATTGAAGACTATTGTGATGAGGTTGGCATAAAGCATGAGTTCTCGGCTACATACACTCCTCAACAAAATGGTGTTGTTGAGAGGAAGAACAAGACACTTATCACTCTTGCTCGTGCTATGCTTGATGAGTACAACACTCCGGAGAAGTTTTGGGCGGAAGCTATCAACACGGCATGCTACACCTCCAACCGGATCTATCCTCACAAGTTGCTAAATAAGACTCCATACGAAGTGATTGTTGGGAGAAGACCGAATGTTGCCTACTTCCGAGTGTTTGGTTGCAAGTGCTACATCTACAAGAAGAGGGAAAGACTTGGCAAGTTTGAGAAGAGGACCGACGTGGGCATTCTTGTCGGTTACTCGGGCTCGGCCAAAGCTTATCGGGTTTACAACACCTCTACCGGCTTTGTTGAAGAAACCTATAATGTGCAATTTGATGAGTCTCACGGGTCTCAAGAAGACCCTCCTTCTTCTCATATTGTAGGTGATGAACCCGTGGAGGAAGCTTTGGAGAACATGCCTATTGGTGAAGTTATTCCTCGTGAAGATGAACCTCCGACACCTCCTCCAACAACTTCATCAAGTGGACCTTCTACGAGCACATCTCAAGAGAATCCAAGCTCTCCCTCAAGTGAACAACATCAAGCACCTTCAAGTGATCCGCAACAAGCATCTTCGAGTCAAGCTACTCCAAATGAACCGCAACAAGCGCCATCAAGTCTACCTCATGCAACTACGAGCCAAGCTTCATCGAGCAATCAAGAACAAGCACAATCTACTTCAACTCAAGATGATGGCTCGGGTTCACCTCTTCGACAACAAGACACTCACATCTCTAGGGAGCAAACCGCAAGAGATGCGCAAGATACTTCGCCGGCTCCTCCTCCTCCTCGACAAGAACCTTCAAGGAAGCACAAACCCATTGCTCGGGATCATTCACGTGATCTCATCATTGGGAGTCCTTCTCAAGGGATAAAGACTAGTAGAAGTCAATATAAACCTAATTATGTTGATGAAGCTAACATTGTTGAGAATTTCTCTTTTGTCTCTACCCTAGAGCCGAAGACGATCGAGGAAGCCTTGAAAGATCACAAGTGGGTGCTATCCATGCAAGAGGAGCTCAACAACTTCAAGAGAAATGATGTTTGGAAGTTGGTGAAGCGTCCCAAGCGATCCAATGTCATTGGCGCTAAGTGGGTCTTCAAGAACAAGCAAGATGAGAAGGGAGCAATCGTGAGGAACAAGGCAAGACTTGTGGCGAAGGGCTACTCTCAAGTTGAAGGCGTCGATTTTGACGAGACTTTCGCCCCCGTCGCTCGTCTTGAGGCTATAAGAACACTTCTTGCTTATGCTTCTCATTTTGATTTTAAACTTCACCAAATGGATGTGAAAAGTGCATTTCTCAATGGACTAATCAATGAAGAAGTTTATGTAGAGCAACCTCCCGGCTTCGAGGACCCCGAGCATCCGGACCATGTGTACAAGCTCAAGAAGGCTCTCTACGGACTCAAACAAGCACCAAGAGCATGGTATGAACGACTTCGAGATCATCTCATCACCAAGGGCTACAAGATCGGTAGTATCGACAACACTCTCTTTACTAAGCATATTGGTGATGATCTCTTTGTTTGTCAAATCTATGTTGATGATATCATCTATGGCTCCACTAACGAAATCTATAATGATGAGTTCCGTGGTCTTATGAAGAAAGAGTTTGAGATGTCCATGATAGGTGAACTTCATGTCTTCCTCGGTTTTCAAGTCAAGCAAATGAAGGAGGGCACGTTCATCTAACAAGAGAAGTACACTCGGGATCTTCTTAAGAGATTCGGCATGGAAGACTCCAAATCTTACGACACACCTATGGCTACAAGTGTCTCTCTTGATGTGGATGTAAAAAGTATACCGGTGGATCCTAAACTCTATCGTTCTATGATTGGTTCACTTCTTTACCTTACCGCATCTAGACCGGATATCATGTTTAGTGTGTGCCTTTGTGCTCGTTATCAAGCTAACCCCAAGGAGTCCCATATGAGTGCCGTGAAAAGAATTCTTAGGTACATCAAGAGCACTCCTACAATGGGCCTATGGTATCCAAAAGGCTCGGACTTTGGACTTGTTGGCTATGCGGACTCGGACTTCGCCGGATGCAAAGTGAGTAGAAAGAGTACCTCCGGTGGATGCCAATTTCTTGGACAATCACTCATCTCATGGAGTTCCAAGAAACAAAATTGTGTGGCTATCTCTACGGCGGAGGCGGAATATTTGGCGGCCGGTGCTTGTTGTGCTCAACTCTTATACATGAAGCAAACTCTATTGGACTATGGATTATCTTATGGGCAAGTACCTCTCTATTGTGATAGCGAAAGTGCTATCAATATGGCTCTCAACAAGGGTGATCACGGCCATGCCAAGCACATTGAAGTCAAGCATCACTTCATTCGAGATCATGTGGCCAAGAAGGATATTGAATTGATTGGTGTTCGGACTCATGAACAATTGGCGGACATCTTCACCAAGCCACTTGACAAGAAGACCTTTTGTAAGCTCCGGGGAGAACTTAATGTTCTCGACCTCTCCGACTTCACTTGATATCCTTGAGCTTACATTTGTATATATGTATATATACTTTGCTTGTTTTTGTTTGTGTTGTTGTTTTTGTGTGTTCTTCTTGTTTTGTAGGACCGACGACTAACCTACTTGAGATAGCAATGAGCATGGGTTAAGCTTGGGATTGGTGGCACTTGGCTCCCGAGGCTTTGAAGAATGGCTCGTTGTGATCAAGCTCATGGAGGGCTCAAACTTGTTGTTGGTAACTTCGCTCTTAGCTTTCTCTTGTTTTACCCTTATAGCATCATGCATTGTACACTTATCATTCCTTGCATTCGCATCATGCATCTTGCATAAGTGTCTCGGCGCCGAGCACCCATCTAGGGGGAGTTGCTTATTCACAATATGAGTATATGACCTCCTATGATGAATTTATAGCAATGCTATATGAGCTTCATGTCCATTGAACCAAGATTTTTGAGCTCCAAGGTTAAATCCACTTGCGCGGCTCAAAGTCTAAGGGTTCATACATTTCCATCATCATCAACTAACCCCTATGTACTTCAAGACAATATTCTTTTGAGAATATGTGTAGGGATAATTGTTGGGAGATGGAGAATCACGGATCAAGGGGGAGCTTCACGCCAAATCAAGTAACTCATTTTCCCACTTGTCCCATATATTTACACTAACCTTTTCTCCCTTGGAAGATTTCTTTTTGGGTGATAGATGCCAAAGGGGGAGAAGAGTTGGGCTTAATGATCGAGCAAGAATATGGGGGAGAAGAGTTCGAGCGGAGAAGAGTTGGGAAGAAGAGTTCGGGCCTATGAATGGTCGTGGAAGATGTCACCTCAAGGGGGAGTGTGTACAAGAGAAGATCAAAGGATCAAGACGATCTATCTTCGCACAATCTTGAGGTGATAAAGAAGAAGCAATGCCGTCTCAAGAGGGAGTTTGTACGAATGAAGATCAAGTGATCAAGATGATTGATCTTCACACAATCTTGAGATTGGTACACTTATCAAGGGGAGCGGAATTCTACAAAGTAAGTATGAAGGTAAACCCCTTGCAACCTTTGCTTGTCATAGCTCCATGTGCTTTCTTTCACTTGTGATATGAGTTTTTGCTCTAACTTGTGACTTCTTTTGAGCTATGACTTGCCTCGACCTAATCAACAAGGTAACTATCTCTCTATCATATACTTGTTGTTTAGTGTCTTGATCGAGTTGCGTTTTATCTTTGCTTTTGTCATTACATTCTTTATCTTCTCGATCATTTTTATCATGGTTGTCATCCATCACAAAAAAGGGGGAGATTGTAAGCTTCATGACCATTGGAGCTAGGGAAACCCCAAGGTATGAATGTTTTGGTGATAGGATGAGAACCATGAATGTGACTAACACTCTTTGTGAGATCTTATAGGTCACATATGAAGAAAGCTCCATCCGTTGGTGGTGAACGCCAACACACCATGAACTTAATTGACAAGGATGATTAGTTGCCTTCATCTACACAAGAACGGACTTGATGGAGTCGCGGAGAAGACATGGATCAAGGCTAAGGACATGCTAGATCCAAGCGGGTGTTGCTTGGTTAGATGTTAGCTTGAGTCCATAGGAAAAACCGGACTATCAAGAGGGTTCGAGGTGGTTCTCTTAGTACACACTAGTTATAGAGATCATTGGATGCATGGTGAGTCTCTCAGGGGCTAGGGTGGCAGAAGAGAGTTGAAGGAACCAAAAAGATCAAGTGTTGAAGAAGAAGATCAAGAAGAAGATCGAAGCTGCGAAGGCAGAAGAGACCGGACAGTACGGTCAAGGAGACCGTACAATACGGTCTACAGAGGAAATCCAGACAGAGAAGCTCAAGTTTCTGGAAGTTGAAGAATAGAGACCGGACAGTGGACCGGACAGTACGGTCCTAGGGACCGGACAGTACGGTCTCTATTGGAGTGTTCCAGACAGAGAAGCTGAAGTTTCTGGAAGTTGAAGAATGAAGACCAGACAGTTGAGAGGACAGTACGGTCATGGAGACCGTACAATACGGTCTTACAGGAGAAGAGCAACAGAAAAGGAGAAGTTTCTGTTGGCTGAAGAAGAAGTGGAGACCGGACAATACGGTCCTAGGGACCGTACAATACGGTCTGCTTTGAGATGATGAACAGCACTCCCTGGACGCCAGTCTGGTGAAGACCGGACAATACGGTCAGAATGGAGACCGGACAGTACGGTCTATTGTACGGTCATCACGCAGACTGGGTACTTTTGGACAACGGCTAGTTTGAGGTTGGAGGCCTATATATAGTCGGTTGTTTACCTCTTTGAGGTGCTCTTGGACCCAGGAAAGAGGGGAGGTGCTGCCAAGAAGCCAAGAGGAAGAAGTGTGAAGCACTTGAGAGGGATTTGGAGTGATCCTAGTGCTTGAGAGAGTAGCAAGTTGCATCCTTTGATCTCTAGGCTAGTGTGGGCTTGAGAGAGTCATCTAGGGCTGTTACTCTTGGTCTATGGCAAGGCCTAGACCGGATAGGCGTCGGTGTTGAGCTGTCCAAGGAGATTGTGGAAGTCGACACAAGTTTGTACACGGTCTTGGAGCTTCCCGTGCGAAAGAAGCATCACTAGTGGAGCGCCCTTTGGCACGCAACAAGTGCGGAGCCTTACCTCCGGAAGAGTACCCGGGATCGAGCCCGGCGGGACGTGCCCGCGACTTCACTCGGAGGGTGAAGTGTGCTCTAGGAGGGATCGCCATCGAGCGGAGGGACGGGGTCGAGACTCCGGCGGGAGTGACCCAACGTGGAGTAGGGGAAGGCGCCATCCTTCCGAGACCACGGGAAAACATCATGAGCATTCTCTATCCCTTCTCCTTTACTACTCGCATTTACTTATCGCACTTCATATGATTGCTTGTAGTACTTGAGTTGTGCTCTTATCTTGCTTGTGTGTTTACCTTGGTACATACTAGCTTCACTAGGTTTGCTTGTTTGCCTTGCTCGTGGTCTCTACTTAGTGTGCCTAGTATCTTGGTTGCCTTGTCTCTAGTTATCTTGTTACCTTGCCTTGCCTAGCTTAAGTCTTCCGCTTTCTATCTATCTTGTGCTAGGTTGCTAGTGTGGTGTGATTGTGTTATCTATATGCACTAGCTATATAGGTTAAGGATACTCCTTAGTGTGCTTTACCTTGTTACTAGAACTACTCGCTAGGAGTTGCTTGGGTGTAAGTGTTTGGAAATAGATTCTAGAGTGCACCGATTCACCCCCCCCCCTCTCGGTCACACGATCCTTACACTTGTTCATTCCGATCTATGCGAGATGAATGGCGAATTGACTAGAGGTGATAAAAGATACTTCATGACTCTCATAGATGATTGTACTAGATATTGCTATGTGTATCTGCTGAAATCCAAAGATGAAGCTTTACATTACTTTAAAATCTATAAAGCTGAAGTAGAAAACCAACTAGAGAGGAAGATTAAACGTTTAAGGTCTGACCGTGGTGGAGAATACTTTTCTAAAGATTTTTCTGAATTCTGCGTGGAACATGGTATTATTCATGAGAGGACACCGCCTTACTCACCTCAATCCAATGGGATTGCTGAGAGAAAGAACTGAACTCTAACTGATTTGGTTAACGCCATGTTAGAGACAGCGGGTCTTTCTAAGGAATGGTGGGGTGAGGCGATATTGACTGCATGTCATGTCCTGAATAGAGTTCCCACAAAGGATAAAGAAATCACACCATTTGAGGAATGGCATAAGAAAAGATTAAATCTCTCATATTTGCGTACTTGGGGTTGTTTGGCCATGGTGAATGTGCCAATCAATAAGAAGCGCAAACTTGGACCTAAAACTGTTGATTGTATCTTCCTAGGTTATGCTATGAACAGCGTGGGTTATAGGTTTTTAGTAGTAAAATCTGGAATACCTGACATGTTGGTCGGTACAATTTTGGAGTCCAGAGATGCTACATTCTTTGAGAGTGAATTTCCTTCTAAAAATGCACCTAGCACATCTAGTCATGATTCTACATTACCCCATGAGCATTTCATTCCGATAACACAAAATGAGGAACCCCCTGTGCACATTCCTGAGGAGGATGACAATCTAGTCACCCGTAAGGGTAAGAGACAGAGGACTGCAAAGTCTTTTGGAAATGACTTTATTGTGTACCTCGTGGATGACACTCCCAGAACTATTGAAGAGGCACTTTCATCTCCCGATGCTGACCTTTGGAAGGAAGCAATAAGGAGTGAAATGGATTCAATCATGTCTAATGGTACTTGGGAGCTGGTCGAGCGTCCTTACGGGTGCAAACCCATAGGATGCAAATGGGTGTTCAAGAAAAAGCTTAGGCCTGATGGTACGATTGAGAGGTACAAGGCAAGGCTTGTGGTGAAGGGATATTCACAAAAAGAGGGTGAAGATTATTTCGACACCTACTCACCTGTTGCTCGTATGACCACGATTCGAGTATTACTTTCCCTGGCAGCCTCACATGGTCTTCTCGTCCATCAGATGGATGTTAAGACAGCTTTCCTTTATGGAGAGTTAGATGAGGAGATCTATATGGATCAGCCTGATGGGTTTGTAATAGAAGGTCAAAAGAGCCTAGTGTGTAAATTGTTAAAATCCCTGTATGGCCTCAAACAAGCTCCTAGGCAATGGCACGAGAAGTTCGAAAGAACTTTGATATCGGCTGGCTTTGTTGTGAATGAAGCCGATAAATATGTGTACTATCGGTATGGTGGGGGCGAGGGAGTCATCCTGTGTCTTTATGTTGATGACATACTGATCTTTGGGACCAACCTTAATGTGATTAAGGAGGTCAAGGATTTTCTGTCCAAAAACTTTGAGATGAAGGATTTGGGAGTAGCAGATGTTATTCTTAACATCAAACTACAAAGAGAAGGCAATGGTGGGATTACTCTCTTGCAATCTCACTACGTGGAGAAGATCTTGAGTCGCTTTGGGTATAGCGATATTCAATCTGCTCCTACGCCTTATGATCCTAGCGTGCTATTAAGGAAGAACCAAAGAATAGCAAGGGATCAATTGAGATATTCCCAAATCATTGGTTCGCTTATGTACCTGGCTAGTGCTACAAGGCCTGATATCTCGTTTGCTGTGAGCAAATTGAGCCGGTTTGTGTCAAAACCGGGAGATGATCACTGGCGAGCTCTTGAGAGAGTAATGCGCTATCTTAAAGGTACTATGAGCTATGGCATTCACTATTCTGGGTACCCTAAAGTACTAGAAGGATATTGTGATGCAAACTGGATATCTGATGCTGATGAGATGTATGCCATTAGTGGATATGTGTTTCTACTTGGAGGTGGCGCTGTCTCATGGAAGTCCTGCAAGCAGACCATTCTGACAAGGTCTACTATAGAGGCAGAACTTACAGCCTTGGATACTGCCGGCATTGAGGCCGAGTGGCTTCGTGATTTCCTTATGGATTTACCGGTGGTTGAAAAACCAATACCGTCTATCTCCATGAACTGCGACAATCAGACAGTGATAGTCAAAGTGAACAGTTCAAAGGATAACATGAAGTCGACAAGGCATGTAAAAAGGCGATTGAAATCTGTCAGAAAGTTGAGAAACTCCAGAGTTATTTCGTTGGACTATGTCCATACGTCTAAAAATCTGGCAGATCAATTTACCAAGGGACTGTCACGTAATGTGATAAACAGTGCATCGAGTGAGATGGGCCTGAGACCCACTTGATAGGCTGTCATAGTGGTAACCTGTTCTATGCGATCGGAGATCCCGTGAAGTAGAATGGTGAAACAAGCTAGTGACAGCTTAAGAGGAAAGACCCTTGACTGGTCTATCTCAGATGTACTTCTTTCCTAGAGAACTGTAAGGCAGGCTGGTTTATTAACCTTAATGTGTTCCTAGTGGCTTATGAGAAGCAAAGATATCGTCCTACAGGATATCTTTAAGGAACACACCTATATGAGTTCGACTGCTAGTCACAGTCTATGAGATGGTGGGGATCTCTAGATACTCATGAATGGGCCAGAAGTGTGACTTATATGCTTCAAGACAGAGGGGATGCTTTTGGCAACCTAGTATCGGCAAAGGACTTAGGCAAAACCTCTTTCGCACAAAACTGACAATTCAAGGCGTAGTCCATTGCTCAGTTGTGAATAAGGTGTAACCTCTGTTCTAGATGGAAGTTCAACTTAACAGTCTCCATCGAAACACCGGTATATCAAACGAGAGGAAGATGATTTGAGTGCATTCCTTATGAGCTCTAGACTTGGTGGGGATTGTTGAGATTTATGGGCTTTTAAGCCCATAATAGAGCAATAATTCTATTTAGTCTAGGCCCATAATTAATGCAATAATGGTTTAGTCCCACATGGGATTCCTATCATTAATTGACTCGACTTATTAGGTGGATTTCCGGTTGATCCCCTAGAGAAGTTGAGAGAGGCTAGTGGTGAACCACACGCGCGCGCGCGCGCCGCCGCCGCCGCCGCCGAGCCGAGCCGTGCCGTGCCGTGGCGTGCGTGCGGGCGCGTCGCGTCGCGTCCGTCCGTCCGTTATGGAAGTTTTGATATATCGAAACGGCGCATCTCAGATGAACCGACGCCTTTTCGTTACGAAGACGTCGCACCTGTTCGTTCGTTACGAAGGGTCGCGTCTGTTCCGTTTCTATATATAGCGCCTTCCATACGCCTGAAACGTTCGCTCACTCGCACTCGCATTCCATACTTCCGCTCGCTGTTGCCTTCGAAGACTTCTCCGTCCCGGACTTCTGCGCGCACAGAATCTGGGAGAGCAGGCCTCCGAAACCACCGATCCGCAAGGGACATCTGCCGGGTGTGCGGGCGATCAGGTTTTTGGGGAGCGACAACGCGACTGCTCGCTTTCGATCGACTTCTTCCCGGAGCGCGGCGGTTCTGCACTGCGTACAACGTCCTGCATCGACTAAGATCGACTACATCGAACATACTCAAGAACAATGGTTCTTGGGAATGGATCTTCCAGCGCCTCCGGCGCAGGATCTTCCGCTGGGTACGTTCCTGATCTTATCTTCAGTTTATTCATCGCCATCACCTTGTTGGGAAATTTATGGATTAAATTAATTAGAAAAATGCCTAGATTCTTAACAGGACTGTGGTGTAGGTAATTTGGAGGAAACTTTCCTTTGCATCCGATTGTACAGAAACGAAACATCCACTCGGAGTTCTTGAGACGCTACCTCCACAACGCCTGGATATGCTTGAGCTATGGAGAGTTTATTACAAACCAATGCCACGAACAAAGAAAAAAAACAAGACACAGAGCAGAGCCAGATGTTCTTTCATTTCGTCGATGTGACTATGGCATTATCCCCGCACCAGCGGTTCTTGATTCGACGAGATCATCAACGAGGCGAAGCAGATCACTGTGAGAGGAGCCACCATCTTCCATGGCGGCATGAGCCTTCGCGGAGAGCTTCTTGACCCTGCTCCTCGCCACATCTCCTGCCCCTCCAGGCTCCATGAACGTCGCTACCGCTTGCGCCACCGCCTCGGCAGGGATCAACTCGTTCTCTTCATACTTGGTGCTCCGAACCCCGGCACCCTCCGGCCACAGCCGCTCCCCGATCTCTAACACTTGCGTCACAAACCTCTCGGTGATGAACTGCTCGAACACCATAGGCTATGTCATCACCGGCACGCCAGCCACCACCGTCTCCAGGACAGAGTTCCACCCGCAGTGCGTCACGAACGCCCCTATGGCCGGGTGTGCCAATATCGCCGTCTGTGGAGCCCACCCTGTGACGACCATGCCCCTGTCCCCGACACGCTCCTTCCACCCCTCCGGCGGTGCCCATGAATCGGACCTGACCACCCAGAGGAATGGCTTTCCGGAGGCTTCTAGCCCAAGAGCAAGCTCGTTGAGCTGAGCGTGGGAGACGTGAGTCAAGGTGCCGAAGCACAGGTACACCACCGACTCGGCTGGTTTCTTGTCAAGCCAATCGATGCATTGCCAGTCGCCGCCGTTGCTGGATGTGGCCAGAGGCGGTAACGGCAATGAGAGAGGGCCGACGAAGTAGGCACGCTTCACGTAGCTATTGCCCACGTACATCTCGCAGTACCCATGCTCCAAATCAAAGAAAGTGTTCACAACAATTCCGAAGCATCTATTCTGCGCCGAATATATCCGATTGCCTATGGTGGGATCACTTACTTGTTGCATCCTCAAGTACTCCGGCAGCTCGGTAACGGGGACCCGTATATCTGGGCCCGAAAACCGAGGAACAGTGACCACCCCGTCGACGGCCTGATCGACGCCATCAAACAGCTTCAGGTGGAGCAGGGCCAGCGACGGGAAGGTCCCTACAGCGTAGAACGTGATGCACGGCACGCCGAGGTCGGCGGCGACATCTGCGTTCCAGAAGAAGTGTACGTCAGTGACGATGACGTCCGGCGAGCTCTCCCGGATGAGGCGTTCCTGCCCCGGCCGCATCAGCGCCTCGTCGAAGGCGGCGGCGTCGATGCGCCACGAGTCCGCGGCCGAGACGGTGGAGAGGTTCTCGACGCCCGGCGGGAGGCCGTCCACGGCCGGGAACGCGTAGGTCGCCACCTTGACGGCGGCAAGGCCGTTGGGTCCGCGCCGGGCGAGAGCTGACCGGACAACGGAGGCGTTCGCCGGGGTGACGGCGACGATGGCCTCGACGACTTCCGGCCTGGCTTCGGCGAGGTGGAAGGCGAAGTCGGTGAAGGGGGCGATGTGGCTAGCGGCGAAGAAGGGCATGAGAAGAATGCGGAGCTTCTTGCTCTGCTTAGGATTAGCGGAAGCCATTCGGGCTGTTTGACTTTGGCTCGACGCTTTGGCTTGGGGAACAGCTCTTGCGTTACACACGGAAGTAGACAAAGGACTTGAGAATAAGTTTGTACTTTGCTGTATTTATATAAGCCTTACAACTGCGAGCTTGGTCTCTGGCAGTTACACGCTTGGATTGTTAATTCAGCATGAGAAGCACTCTTATATACATATACAAATGAGAAGCATATACTCTTACAAATGAGAGCATGCTGAATTATCAATCCAAATCCTACATATGTTTTTTGTCGTAACCTATATTTTCAGATATTCCCGAAGACTTAGTTTGGTATTTTCCGAAGACTTGTATCGCACGAAAGGAAACTTGTAGATAGACTCCGAATCTGTTACTATAGATCGGAAGTCTTGTAGAATAAGGCAAGGATTCCTAGAGGCGGTAACAGGACTATAAATATACATGTAACCCTCCGATGAGAGGACATCGACAGACAATTACATCATACACACCACCATATTCAACACGATATACACTGGACGTAGGGTTATTATCCTCTGGGAGGCCCGAACTAGTATAAAAACTCTCCGCGCTCCCTAGATTGATTCCTCGATTGATCGTTGTTCCCCGAACCAACTATTTGCCGTTTTCTCGATTATTCGAGCGACGACAGAGGCGCGCCAGGTAGGGGGGCAGCGCTGAGGGTCCGTCTAGGAGATCAGATGATCATCAAGTCAAGAAGTCGCTGACGCATGCTGGAGATTTCGTCTCGCGCAATCGCGCGACATCATTAACCGGCGGCTGGAAGTCAATGATCTGGGCCAATTCGTTTCGTCTCGGAAGTTGGTGGTACAGATCAGCAAAGAAGTTAGCCTAGACAAGTCCAAGTGCGACTCGATTCCGTCTACGGGGATAAGAAGAAGTCTGGCTAAGATCGGCTGGGATGGATCTCGACGAGTTCTAGATGATTCTGTCGAGCACGTTATCGCGGGAATACAACTTCGTCAAGTAGATCAAACGGGATCGGAAGACCTTCCACACATGCGCACGCGTCAAACAAAAAACATCCTTCTCTCCCTTTAATTATGTTTTTCTTTATTGGTTTACGGTGGTTAAGCCAATCAATTTTCTATTCAATATTCGTTCTACGTGATCTTCCTTTTTTGCATGAACGAGTCGCACCGAATCAAGCTTCATGTGCTGATCGAAGACGCCATGCATGAAGTGATGAGGATCGGGTAGCGATCGACGGCTCAACGCGGACCTCGAGCTACTCTGAGGTTCTCGTCAAATCATGTCTGCAAGTCTTCGTCAAAGCGAGCAAAAGCAGCCATGCCGAAGACGACAACCAGGTCACCATGGGTCTTCGGGCGGGTCAGACCTCCTGATGAGGCCATACGAACACTGGCTATGAGCGGGTTGGACAGTAGCAACTGCCCGAAGGCAATGCAATGAGTACAACGTCATCATTAGCCAAATTCTGGAGATCGAGATCATGCATAGCACGCATACAGGGAAGATTATTACGTTTTATTAATTTTGTTTCGTTAATCGTCGGCGTGCCGATTTAATTATTATTTAGCATGCTCAAACTGTTCATCGTAATTATTTACACATGCTAATCGATGGCTTGTATTATTGGCTATTTATGTATGTACATGACATCTTCAAGATTGTTGGTGTGAAACTCGCCGAGTACCAGATGACCACATCGGAAGTTTCACGCAGTCCTGACTAGAGCGATGGAGAGATGACACCAGCTGACATCATTGGGTGTCCCGAAGGCGGACACCATGCTGTCGGTACCGGATCGTCAATTCCAGAAATTACGCTCGGGGGCTACTCAATAATCCTGAAGATCCCAAACCGATTATCAAGGCATCCAGAACAATTCCTTGAGCCATTTAGGCTCCAGATAAGCCAAATAAATCGCTCTCTTTTATTATTTTGTTCTATATTACATCTGCTTTTTTCTCTATATGCATATTTTAGCAATCATAAGTAGAGAGTATTGAGCAGCCTTATATTCATATTTTCTGCACGTGCTTTCAAGTAATTATTAAATATGCACTCATGTTAGCTGCATGATCAAGCACATCGCATAGCAGAAAGCTTTTCTTTATTACAGAACATATATTCTTGCTCGCTATCAGTAAATAGAGATTTCTCTATCTATATTTTCTAGCTGATCATCTAAGCAGGATATTTGTCTCCGGACACTTTATTGGTATTCTGGATATACATCCCTGGTATTTATTCATTATTGGGATTTTCAACCGGAATCATCAGGATTTTCATCCGGACTTTATTGATCGTCATTGGGATATTCATCCGGAATCACCAGGATTTTCATCTCTGGAATTTTATTAATCTTCGAAATATTCATCCAGAATCTTATTGTTAATTGAGATATTCATCTCTGGAATTTAAATTCACATTCAGTCATCTCTGACTACATGGGTATTCATTATCAGCCATCTCACTGGCCATCATATATTTATCTTCGGGCATTCTATTGGCTCTTCAAATATTTATTGACCAGATTCATCGACATTGATTATTGTTCTACGGATTATCGACTTTTCAGTCATATCAACTTCCATTCAATATGGAAAAGGCTGACCCAGGTCGGTCTACTAGTTTGGCTGGTGTCTTAGCCACATGAGGGTTATAAGGCATCGGTACGAACAGCCTTTTCAGGCAAAATTTCGTCATAAGGCTTAGCCACACTGTGGTTCATAAGTTAATTGACCACATGATGTTCTAGCGAGGGACCCTTAGCCTATGAGGTTAATAAGTGGCTCTCCCTAGGCTGGTTGCACGATCAACCACCCAACAGACTGCAAGTCTTATGTCATACGGTGCTACACGATAGCTTGCCGATGGTTCATAAGTTTCGTAAGTCTCCCCGAGTGTCTGAAGTAAGAGCCTTAGCCATCGAGTTATAAGTGCCAACTTCAGACCACGTTGCATGATCAACACTCTATATTATTTAGCTTGAAACATAACTTGCCAAGTGCAAAGTAAAATGTTATACAGCTAATCTGAATTCCTATCAAGGAAAACAGTCACTGACTGCCCCCAAGCTTCTGGCTAATCTCAAACGTAGCTTGCTATAAGCAAAGTTAAGCGTCAATGAGTTAGTTCTACATGTATTTACAATTAATAGCTAATTAGCTTGAAACATAACTTGCCCGGTGCAAAGTAAAATGTTATACAGCTAATTGGACTTCCTATCAAGGAATATACTCAGGATGCATCTCTGGTATTTATGTACTTACTAGAATGCGTATTTTGCAAATTTATTCTTTCCTGCATTCAACTGCATACAGAAAAGCAGGGGGCTACACATACATGCCCATTCTATGGATTTCATATTTTCATAAGAGTTGAAAAGATACGGTCAACAGAGATATGGTACAATCAAAGCAAGCTGGGCTTAAGACATACATTGATATTACAAGTCCAGAAGTTATATTCTTGAGAATTTATTGCCACCGAAGAATGAGTTCAAGCTGGTGGTTTTTTGGGTTTCAGCAGTTGCAAGTTCTGTATGAAGAAGAAATTTGTACAACAGCACTTTATCTCATTGAAGAAGACTGAGCTGTATTCACAAAAGTTCAAGTTAAGGAACGTCCAGGCTCAATGTGTCGCTCATGTATTCATCCTATCATTCGAAGATGTCGTGCCACGCTGTTGCACTCTAGGCCGAACTCCTGATTTTCAATCAGTCATGTGTGGCTCCAAGCTGCCACATTCTCATTTGTTCCAGAACACCTCGCGGAATTATCGTCGTTCACAGCTTGCCTGCTCGCTGAAGGACGCCGTTAACTATTTCGGCCATGAAGCAAGCAGGAGACCACACTCTCAAAAGCTTTGTTCGCGAAGAGTAATAATGATAGACATGAAGACTTATTTATCAACCAATCCATCTGGTTTGTTATTCATGTTGATGCAATAAGAGATTATTATTGAAGAAGATGTTGCTTATTTCTTGAAGAGACAAGCTTGACAGTCCTGACCACGTATGGAAGCGAGTGGCTCTAGCTGCCATGTATTTATCCCTTTCGGCATGGACTGAATCAACCAAGCTATGAAGAAGGTTCTGTTTTGAAAACTTCGGATGATGTGGCTCCTAGCTGCTACACGCTTGTTCATCTCAGAAGACAGCAATCAACATATTATGCGGAACACATATTTTTATTGATTTTCCTACAAGCAAGAACTTCGAGTTCTGTCAAAAGGCTTATAGGAGGATTAATTACAAGACTTCGGAAGAAGAGAAGCGGCTCCTAGCTGCCACTTATTTATTTCGGCTCAGATCAAGAAGATTGCAGAGTAGATGATGCTCATATTTCATCAGATTACTAAGCTCGGGGGCTTCGCCCGTTTTACCATTTGAAGACATCAAGATTATGCATGTTCGGAATTGCTGAATGGCATTCTTTTATCAGAAGATCTTACCTCCCAATACTGCCGATGACGCAACTACTAAGAAGAGTCTCTCTCCGAAGACTATATCTTGAAGATTATCTCTCGAAGACTATCTTCCGAAGGCTATCTCCCGAAGACTTTCTTCCGAAGACACATATTGACGCCTGTTTACTTGAAGGATTAATTCGTGAAGTCATACACGAGTATGAAGAATCTCCTGAAGAATATCTGAAGAATAAAAGGTCTATTGAAGAACATATCCCTTGTCAGAAGTTCACACAAAGATGGTAATCCCTTCGAAAAGAAGATGGATCTGCCAAGTGACATGTTCGGGGGCTTATGTCGTAACCTATATTTTCAGATATTCCCGAAGACTTAGTTTGGTATTTTCCGAAGACTTGTATCGCACGAAAGGAAACTTGTAGATAGACTCCGAATCTGTTACTATAGATCGGAAGTCTTGTAGAACAAGGCAAGGATTCCTAGAGGCGGTAACAGGACTATAAATATACATGTAACCCTCCAATGAGAGAACATCGACAGACAATTACATCATACACACCACCATATTCAACACGATATACACTGGACGTAGGGTTATTATCCTCTGGGAGGCCCGAACCAGTATAAAAACTCTCCGCGTGCCCTAGATTGATTCCTCGATTGATCGTTGTTCCCCGAACCAAATATTTGCCGTTCTCTCGATTATTCGAGCGACGACATTTTTTATATGTTGGTCACGGGCAAAATGAGAAGGACGCATAGACACGCTTGGATTGTTATTTCAGCATGATCAACATATATATATATAGAAAGGATATAGAAGTAAGCTTGTTAGCCTCCTTGCAGGCAAGGAGTAGTTGGTTCGGCAGTCCATCTTCTATGCCTTTTTTTATCATGGTGGTTGCGAGACTAGGATCATAGGCATAATCTCGCCATTGTATTACTCACCATGAGAGGCACGCTTAGATTGTTAATTCAGCACGATCAACATATACAAACCAGTTAAACAAGTAATTTGGTGCACATACAACTGCATTGTATTGCTTTGTATATAGAGTACATTATGGATTGGAATATAAGTAGTAAGAGATACAACAGAATATATAATTAAACAAATCACAACTATAGGTGATTCATTTCTATCTTATATTCGTGAATATCTACATGACAGGAACGGTACAACGGCCTGGAGATATGCACACTCATTTCTCAACCTTTCTGCGCTATAGGTGAAGATATGCTCCACACACTCATTTCTCAACCTCACCGCAAAATAATCGAAGTCTTGTCTCCAAGAACTTAATTTGCAACCGCTCGCGCCACCGCTTCCGCCGGCACGACAACCTTCCCCCCGTATCTCGTGCTGCGCGGCCCGCTCCACACCCCTCTCACCGGTCTCGAGGATGTTGGTCACCACCAGCCTCTCCTCGATGAACTGGTTGAACGCCAACGGCCACGTCAGCATCGGCACGCCGACCGTCGCCGCCTCCAGCATCGAGCTCGACCCACAGTGCGTCAGGATTCAGGAACGCGCCCACCGCCGGATGGGCCAGTATCCTGGTCTGTGGGGCCCAGCTCCGCACCAGCATCCCCGTCTCCCGGCCGCACGCGCTCCACCCACAGAAACGGCTGCCCGGCCTGACGCTTCCAGCCCGAGCGCCTGCTCCTCCGAGATGGGCAGCGAAGCGAATGTACCGAAGCAAACGTACAGCACTGAGCAGATCAGCTTCGAGTCAAGCCAACTGGATGCTCGGCGCCGTGGCGGAGCTGCTGCTTATTCCGGCAGGTGGCCGGTGAAGGCGGCGAGAGTGGGGCGACGAAGTAGACGCACTTGAGTTGCCCGTCGCGCTCGCACGCACGCTTCGTAGTACTGCTGCTCCATGTCGAAGAACGTGTACGTTCATGGCGAGGCCGAAGCACCGGTGCATCGCTTCTGCGCACGGATTTAACCCGTCGAGTTTCTCCTGGCATCTCAAGAACTCCGGCAACTCGATCGGCCAAAGGGATCCGTAATCACTCACGGACGAACACCTCTTGGGATTCAGGGTCCTTTCCAAATGGCGGCAGTGAGGCCGCGCGACGCGAGCATTGAGAAGGGGCCAGTGACACGGAACGTGACGCAAGGGACGACGCCGAGCTCGGCGGCGATGGCACCATCCCAAAAGAAGTGGATGTCAGTGACGACGGCGTCAGGGTACTGCGCCATGAGGATCGAGCACCCCCTGGGCCGGCCGCGCCAGGGCCTCGTCGATGCGCCACTCGTCGTCGACGGCGGCGGACAGGTTCTCGACGCCCGGCCGAGGGAGGCCGTCCACGGCCGGGAACGGGAACGTGGCAACATTGACCATGTGGCCGTGGCGCTCGAGTGCAGCTTCGTTAAGAGTGCTCCTGATCCAATGGGGGCAAACTTTTGAAGTGCCCGCCCAGATCGAACCTCCGAGCAAGTAGAGCAAATTTTCTCACTGGAACAAGCATTCTTAAAAGCTCTTTTAACCAAAAAGAAACATATCTGAGACAAATGACGAATTGAGAATTGTTGAAGCCAGTGCTAGTAAGGATGATGCTGAACCTGAACCGCATGATTCATCAGAACAAAATGGCCTTTGCGTATGAGATGGTTCAAATATGTTAAACTGGTGCAGTGTAGGATGGTTTGCCCTCAAAAGAAGACCGATGATTACAAGAGATATTCCATAAAGGCTGCTATTGGAGTGTCGTTCTCTTCTGAAGATTTTGCGCAGCTGAACTCTGAATTACCAATCAAAACCGTTTATAGTGTGCTTGTGCTCCGGAACTCTGACCGTTACAGTCAGTTCCATGGCAGAAGAAATTCGTGAACAAATTCCAAACCAGCCAGTCTCACAATCATGAGGCGGGATTGATCACTGATTCGCTTTTCTTCCGGTGACGTTGGACACCATCTCCCTGAGGAACCTAGCCGACTTGGTCACCGGCGAGTTGGCGGCCATGAGGTTGTACAGCATCGTCTCCACCTCAACGATCGTCGGCCGCCGCTTCAGCCGCGACACCACCCTGAACTCCCCCTCCTTCGCCGGGGCGTCGGCCTCCACCATGAGGACCCAGCTCTCCCCGCCGAACCTCCCGCCGTCGACGCACCGGAGCAGCACGCCCGTCTTCTTGCTGAGCAGGCCCCTCACCTCCAGCCCCGTGAAGGAGTACACCACGTCGAAGGAGGCCACGAAGCTCCTCGCGCCGGCGCCGCCGAACGCGTCGCCTTCCTCCTCCTCGTCGAAGCTCCACGCCGGGTTGAACAGGACCACGGGCTTGGGCTCCAGCGTGGCGGCGGCGGCCCTCACCTTGTCCACCTGCGACCGCGCCGGCGCCAGGAACACGGCGGCGTCGCAGGCGCTCAGCGCGTCCGGCGCCACCGCGTCCAGCTGCGCGTGCGCCGTCGAATCCCCCCAGCTGTTGTGCTCCCGCAGAGCCACGGCCACCTCGGCGGAGGGCCAGACGAGCAGCAGCCTCGCCGGCGCGCCCTTCCTCGACACGCCGGCGCCGGCCGAGAACACGTCGAACGCGAGGCGCGCGAGGGAGCCCGGCGAGTCGTCGACCACGGGGATCTCCGCGCGGAACCGGGCCTGCCGCTGCTTCTTCAGCTTCTTGAGCGGGACCGAGTTGTTAAGCGGCTTCTGCAGCGCGGTGGCGAGGCAGGACCGGGCCTGGGCGACGGCCTCCTCCCTCGAAGACGGCGGCGACGGCGCGGCCTCCGACGACGCGGACGCCGACGACTGGACGCGTTGCGGCCGCGGCGGCCCGCTGCGCACGAGGGAGACACGGGGAAAGGGTCGGCGCGGTGGCGTGGAGAGCGACGGGCGCGTCGGGAGTAGCGGGGGAGGAGGTTGGAGTGCAACCTTGGACGGAGGAAGGTTCAGGAGGTTGTTCAAGGCCATTGGCGCGGGAAGCGTCGCTGCAAGATGAGATAAGGTGTTATCTGCTAGACTGTTACATTGTGCAGTGACAGTGAGCGAGTTGGTCGAGCACGGCTTGGCCCTTCCCGGGACCTGGACTCCTGGAGTTGAGTCAGGCACTGAAGCGTGCGTAGAAGACGCTGCTACACCCTACTCTTAAATGAAGCAGCTGATACATTTCCATTGTGACTGCAGGCGGTTTTGCTATGTGATTTTGTGCAATATCCAGCTTCAGTTATGGAACGCTTGCTATTGTTCAGGACACTACTCTAGTCTGACTGAGATTGACTGCTGTATCAGCTGGGGCACATGATCAGGGTTCTTTGCTTCTGATAAACAGCTGGAATTCATCCTGATCACCTGATGAAAGCTTTGGACACAAAACAAAGCGTTAAGCAGAGAACTACCATTGGAATGTAACAGTACTAGCAGATCATCTCAGATCAATGATGGGTACATATTTTGTTACAGAAAATGAGCTGTAAAACAGGCACTGTCCGAGCCTCAACAGAGCAGCAGAACTCGATACAGTTTGTTCATTGCATCGCATATCCAATAACTTTGTTTAACAAATGTGATAGACAAAATTTGGATCATTACACTTCCAGTTCCTGAGCCATGCAGATGGGGTTTTCATCTTAGTTCAGAGAACAACGATTTCAACTTCAGTGCAAGAACAGATATTGGGCATCCTATGAGTAGTGGTAACAGATCTCAGTTCTCTGGAGGCATTGCAGGAGTACGCAGATACAAATAATACAATTTATAACTCAGATGAGATGCAACATAGTCACTTTCCATTGTTCAGGAGAGTACTCTAATTTGACTGATTGGGCCGCTGTTTCATCTGAGGGACAAAATCAGGGTTCTCTTATGATAAACAACTGGAATTCATCCTGATGAAAGCTTTGGACACAAAACGAAGCATAAGCAGAAACTACCACTAGAATGTAACAGATCTTCATCTTAGATCTACGATGGATACAAATTTCTGTACAATAAGTGAGCCGCAAAACAGGCAGAGATCAATGGCTGAGCCTGAGTGTCAGGTAGTTCAGAGCTCCCACTGAAGCAGCTCAACTCACTGTGTTTGTTCATTGCATCTAGAATACCCAATAACTTCTTACAAGATGGCATATATATGCAGACTGATACTTGGTGTTCCGGAATACAATTTAAATGGAGACAAAACTCGGGAACACCACAGTTGCAGTTATCAAGTCATCATGTGATTTTTAATCTTAGATCAAAATTAAAAAGAGGTAGAGTTTAGTAACAGATGATGAGCATCCTACGGCATGATGGTAACAGACAAAGAGAACACTAATCTGTTGGAAACGCCTGGAAAACGTTTCCTGCTGCTCCCATCTTGATCCCATGGAGACATTGCAAGAGTATGCATGTACAATTGTACATATCACACAAGTTGTAACTTATTGAATTATTATGCAACAATTGCATCTCATATGGGAGACAATGGTAAACAGTCACTTTTCTTTGTATGCAACGGTAATTAATATGGAAGTTGTCAAGCAATCTGTGAAAATCGTTTACTGGAGCAATAAGATTTCTGATGACCTGATGCCACGAGATGTCTTCAGAATCAAATATCACTAGTGTCACCTAGCTGAACTTTCCTTGGCCAAGCTCAAAATTACAGTAGTGTCTCATGCTTAACTAACTCTATTTTATTATACTACTATTCTATTACCTAGTAGCTCAGGCTGTGATGGGTTATGGGTAGAGTCGGTATGGAACTGCTGCTACAATGGCATAGACTTATTTTCTAATTCAACCTGACCTATTTAAGTGAACCCGAACAGGATAATCTTAGAGCAAAGGACAGACAAACCTCAAAAGGCCAGAATCAAGCATAGAACTGTTTCTTCACATCAAACAAATCTTTTACCACTAGCAAGATTACATGAAAACATTTCATTGCCAAGTGGCTGGAGCATGCAATTTAATATGCAAAGATATTCAATTTTAGATATAGAGATTTTTAGCGTTTCATGCCTTACAGTTTTTCCGAAACACTAGGGTACCTATCCTTTCAATCATTGAACTCCCGGTATATGGAGTTAGCAGTCTTTGTAGGATTTTAAATGGTCAGTTCTAATAATATGACACCACAGATGACACATGAACAACTTCTACTGAGCAATTCCCCATGAAACTGAACCAATCTTGGAAATTTCCCCATTTCCTCAATCATGCCGCACTACCCACAAATTTCAATGCTTTCTCCACGCAAGTTAAACTTGGACACACTAGTTTCGTATTTTTCATTTCATGTTGGAATTAGTTAAATAATTCCATCTGAAAAAAAGAGCAAACCTCCAAAATCAAACCATTAGCACGCCAAGCAGGCAAGCACACATGAGCATCCATGAGGATTGATATCAATCATCCAGGTTTTATTCGAAGAAATGCCTGAGCACCAGTATACACCCAAACGATACACCTTTCTACCTATGATATGAAACCTGGCATTCGAGGACAGCCCGATAAGTAAAGACGGCATGTACCCGGATTCGGTCTGCTCTGCTCTCTCCTCGCGCTCAGAACACGATGCGGAACTGCGGCGCGCCCTCGCCGGCGGCCGGCACCAGCTGCCAGCGGCACGGCTCGAGCTCGTCCGACACGGGGCAGTATCCCGCGAGCGTCAGGGCGGCGCCGGACTCCGCCGCCGACCCGAACTCGAAGACCGTGGCGTCTGACGCATGCCGCCGCACCTCCACCGCCCCATGCGCGCCGGAAGCCGCCGCGACCTCGGGCGCGGCGGTTCCCGCAGCCGCCGGCGTCGGCTGGCCCCGCTGCTCCGTCGAGCCGCCGCGTCGCCCTCCCCTCCACCACGAGAAGAGCCCCATCGGGAGGAAGACGACGTGGATGGATTAGGGTTTCGCGTTTGACGGACGTCCGGCCCATTTCGTTTGAGGCAGGGCGGGGCGTGAGCATTTCATGGGCCAGGCCGTTGAAAGCCTTGTTAGTTTGGGCCTGAAACTTCTCTTCATCGTTGCGGCCCGCTAATGAGAAAGAAAAAGAAAAAAGAAAAAGGCGGGAATCACATCGAGAGCATAGCCAGCCAACTCCGAACGGAATCGCTCATCCCATCCTCTACTTTCCCCAAAGGCCAGCTCCACCACCATCGCCTCCACCTCCGCCTCCGCGCTATAAACCGTCGCCCTGCTCGAGGCGCCCTCGCCGCGTCCGTCAACGCGCGCAGCAGCCATGCCTGGGCGGCGGGCGATCGAGGTCCGGCTGCAGCCGGGCGGCGACGCGGCGCCCAAGTGGCGCATGTCGCTGCTGGAGAACACGTTCAGCGCGTTCCTGCAGCAGGGCGCCGGCGCCGACGCCGCCGCGAGGGCCGTGTTCGCGGAGGGCTCCCTGTTCAGCCCGTACCTCTTCGGCAAGTTCTTCGACCCCGCCGACGCGTTCCCGCTGTGGGACTTCGAGCCGGAGGTGCTGCTCGCCACGCTCCGGCGAGGCGCCGCCAGGACCACCGTCGACTGGGCCGAGACCGACTCCGAGTACTACGTCAGAGCTGACATACCAGGTATAATCTTCCAGCTCTTATCGATGCCTCTTTTATTGAGTTGCTCAATGATTTTTATCCCCCGGTAATCAGCAACTGCGAATGCATACGTGTGATTCTTACTTTAGACTTCAACCTGAGAGAAGATGATACAGACATAAAATTATTTACACCAGACTAGCCATTCTTTCAATTTAATTAGCAGGTGCAGAATTAGAGATTTAAAATTCGTCACAAGATTCGGCATATATTCCTTGTGATCGGAAACGCCTGGCCTTACCTTGGCCACTTGTGCATTTTTACTTCTGTTGGGCGCGTCAGTAGCAGGTGCGCGAATGTGATGGAACAAATTGCAGTGTTAGTGTGATAGCCGTCAATATCAACGTTTTTCAGACATCACTCAACTTCCATTACTTTACCATTTGTTTTGCTAGAGTAATCTTCATGCTACTAGTAGTTGCGACAGGATGAAAGTAACCGGAAGTCGTGTGAAGCCTCTTTTCCGCACTAGCTTTCCTGTGCTTTTATCACAATAGGAACATGGAACCTTTACTTTGTTATGATCTCGAAATATTCGTTGCGTTTGCGTGTCGAATACCACAATCCACATTGGTGTGGATGGTACAGAAATTCAAGCCAAAAAAGGCGTGCAAGACGATTGCCAAACCCAAGAAACTGCCTGATCACTTGCATTATTCTAAGCCAAAAGTTCTCCCTCTCTTCAGGTGGAAGGAAATGCGAGGTGGAGGTGACCGGGGACGCCATGAAGGTGATCGACATCAGCGGGATATGGCGGGCGCCTCCGGCGGACGGCCGGGACTGGCGCGCCGGCCGGTGGTGGGAGCACGGCTTCGTCCGGCGGGTGGAGCTTCCGGAGGACGCGGACTGGAGGAAAGTTGAGGGTTACTTTGACGACGGCGAGGGGTCACTGGAGATAAAGGTTCCCAAGAACGGCGATGGGCACCAGGCCACCGCCTGAGAATCCGAACCTCGCCGCGCAATTGGACGAGAGAATTGAGTGAGCCTTTATTCTTCCTCTAACAGTTGACGGATATGGAAAAGATGGCATAATCTTGATAACAAATTTGCGAGATATGGAACGTGAAAAGGAGAAGATTATTGCCTATCCATGAGCTGATGTATGTAATATGTTTTTTTGGTGCCAACTGTTAAATAGCTAATTAGCAGTGTCACTGTCAGTTTGGTCATCGTGATCAAATCCGGCCTTAAGACCGTAAACCTGATTCCAGAATACGCGAATATAAATTCAATGGTCACGGCTTTCGAAAAGACGGATGCGGATTCTCCCGTTTCTTTCTGATGATGTCTATCTATCAGACTATTATCGCCGTCCCTCTATCCTCAATCGTGCATATGAGAAGCTTGATGGGCATCACAGCTCTGACGGAAGCTGGGCGCTTTCGGCACTTCAGAATATTCTTCGCCTAAGTTTTGGCCAAACATCCTTTCAATGATTGAACAAGGTTTGTAATTTTTTGGCTTGGCAGTTGTAGATCAAACGTTTATCCCACAACAAACATCATCCCGTGATGCTCTCGTCGAACTTTATTACAGGTAACCGGTCAACCTGTCGCCAAGTGTGCTCCAGAACCTTTTGTTTGTCCATTCCATGCCCTCCAGTAGCTTGTTGCTTCACGGTATCTTTGACTTATCTTGACCAAGAACTGACAAGGAGTATGCTAGTTATGATTTGAATACAAGTGGCTCACATCACTAAAAACTGAAAATTCAATCATGTCTTCTTGCTCTCCCTCCCAACTAACTGTTCGTCAAAATCAATGGCAAAAAGACAGAGATACGACAAGGCAGCAAGACAGACATGCCCCAAAATTATGTTTCAATCAGGGTCAGAGTGACAACAACTATAAAGCTTCTTCTCCAGAGCCCGGAGATGCCCGTACGTGTGGAATTTACTCCTTTAGAGTTGGCCTGCTTGCTTGTTTGGTTCTAGAAAAGACCGCCTCTGGAGTAGAAAATGGGGTGAGGAGAATGACAAAGCGAGGTAAGTTTATTCAAAGCTTTTCGTCGTGTGTTCTGACGGCCAAAAGAGCCCGGGCGGCTATGTCTGCTCCGCCGTCGCCTTCTCACCGGCATTGTTTTAGTTTAACAATGGATGTACTGCAGTTAACGCCATAATAATGCATAATAATTAATGCTAGTAGTGTTAGGTGGTCTTGTCTGAACAAAAAAGTCAGTGAAAGAATGTTGTCTGAAACCTAACTCCTGACTTGTCTGAACAAAAAGGTTAACTGAATTAAAGTTATTTGAAGTATGAATTGTGTACCTGGTATTTCACGACTCTAGTTGTGATATTTGCTTTAAATCGTGTGTTTTCGTTGTTCTCTAGCTAAACAGAGAAGCTAGAACACCGTCAGAAAAGAGAAATGGCAACCAACTGAATATACCACAATTATAGCACTCCAAAGTTTGCAGTACAACAAGAATTCAGACACAATCGGACAAACAAGGGCGTTAAGAAAGATATGCACGTTGTCTTTTTCCCCCATGGAAAGAGTCCAAAAATGCTATCCAATTTCTTACCAAGGCGATGAAGAGAGGATCTTTTCACAAGGCCCTTATATAAGAGACCAAGTCATTCCAACAAGCAAACCAAAACTACTTACAAGCACCTCAACCCTGCTAATTCAGTCACTCACTCACCTTGCCATTCCATGGTAGTACCAAAAGTGTAGGAACAAGAGCGTCCAATCCTCCTAGGGATTGCTTCTTTCCACACCTCCTCAAAAATTGAGCTAAAATGATCCGCATAGGCCAATGAAACGCCGACAGGTGTCGTGATCCTAGCCATCCCTAACAATTTGGCTTGACCAGTGTAGCACATTGGCACGACCGTACGGCGAGGCAGAGAAATGGAGCAGGAGCTGAGGAGCGGCGGCGGCGGCGGCGGCCTCAGGGCGCACAGCTCCGTCTGCTTCTCCGGCGCGCTCATCGACGGCCCGCGCATCCAGCAGCTGCTGCTCCACTGCGCCGCCGCGCTGGAGTCCAACGACGTGACGCTGGCGCAGCAGGCCATGTGGGTGCTCAACAACATCGCATCCTCGCAGGGGGACCCCAACCAGCGGCTCACGTCGTGGCTGCTCCGCGCGCTGGTGGCGCGCGCGTGCCGCCTGTGCGGTCCGGCCGGCGCCGCAGCCGTGAGGCCTCCGGCGAACGGCCCGCAGCGGGAGCGGGCCATGTCGGTGACGGAGCTCGCCGACTACGTCGACCTCACGCCGTGGCACCGGTTCGGCTTCACGGCCTCCAACGGCGCCATCCTGCGCGCCGTGGCCGGCAGCGCTGCCGTGCACGTCGTCGACCTCAGCGTCACGCACTGCATGCAGTGGCCGACGCTGATCGACATGCTGTCGAAGCGGCCAGGCGGCCCGCCGGCGCTCCGCATCACCGTGCCGTCGGCCCGCCCCGCCGTGCCGCCTCTGCTCGGCGTGTCGGACGAGGAGCTCGGGCTCCGGCTGGCCAACTTCGCCAAGTCCAGAGGCGTGCAGCTCGAGTTCAGCGTCGTCAAGAGCAAGACCCCGACGAGCACGGAGTCTCCGAAGAAGCCGGACGCGCTCCGGCACGAGCTGGCGTCCGTCCTGTCCGACCCGCCGTCGCTGGGGCTCCGGGACGGCGAGGCGCTCGTCGTCAACTGCCAGAGCTGGCTCCGCCACGTCGCGCCGGGATCCAGGGACGCGTTCCTCGACGCCGCCCGCGCGCTGAGCCCGTGCCTGGTCACCGTGACCGACGAGGACGCCGACCTGGACTCGCCGAGCCTCGCGTCCCGCATCGCCGGCTGCTTCAACTTCCACTGGATCCTGTTCGACGCGCTCGACATGTCCGCGCCCAGGGACAGCCCGCGGCGGCTGGAGCACGAGGCGGCCGTCGGGCGGAAGATCGAGAGCGTCGTTGGGGCCGACGACGCCGACGGCGCGGAGCGGGCCGAGTCCGGCGCGAGGCTCGCCGAGCGGATGCGGAGGAACGGGTTCGCCGGCGTCCGGTTCGACGACGAAGCCGCGGGCGAGGTGAGGCGGCTGTTGAGCGAGCACGCCACGGGGTGGGGCGTGAAGCGGGAGGAGGACATGCTGGTGCTCACCTGGAAGGGGCACGGCGCCGTGTACACGAGCGCCTGGAAGCCCAACTAAGCTTAGCCATCTCCATTAGCGATCACAGCTGGTGTTAGGATGCCTGACTCCACGCAAGAAAATAGTGTCAGATTGCTGATTAGCTCAGACAGGAGATATGACATAGAAATAGTCTTCTTTGTCGTTCGTCCATGATCGTGTTGAAAGAACCGATCAGGACTCAAGAGAAAATGAAGATCTTGTGTAACAAGAGCCACTGAAGTTGGGTTAATTAAGCATCTTATTCCACAATATTATCCCATATTCACGTGCCCAGTGGTGGGCGCATGAACAAAATCATGGAGTGCTCATCTTCTTCTTCAACCTAAAGCTAGCCCTCGCTTATTGTCGCTTCTGTTAGCAATCACTCAAACAAGACCTCAAGAACACAGGTGGATTTTGGTGCTGCGGGAGCGGCAGCTTTTCTGGGCTTACTTGCTGAATTTAAATAGCCTAAGTACACGCTAATTCTCCGGTGATGGTAGGTAGTGGCCGGGGCTCCAGGCCAGTGGCGGAGCCAGACGAAAACTGTAGGAGGGGCTGAACCGCACGATGGCAAAGCGTCAATAAAGATATAGCGAGGGTCAATTGCTACAGTGTACTGTAAAGAAGGTGTTGGTTTTGCTTAGCGATTGGATAGAAGACACTACTTGCATGCTACAATATTGTTTTGCCAATTTTTGTGCAAGCCACCCACGCGAGACGACGCTAAGAAGCTAGATGCTGGCCACTCACCCACCCACATTTCAAAGCTCTGTTCACTTGTGTGCACAATCGGTCTTTGCTCCCATCAGCGTTTGCAAATTTGTGGCTAAATTTCAGACTTGGGCAAAAACTTCTAGGGAAAATGAGTTTCAGATTTGCCTGAATTTTGAGTTGGGCATTACCTCCACAGCCAGTATATGCAACTGCCGGCTTGCCGACGCTACACGCACCCGCTGCTTGCCTTGACGTCGCACGCACCCGCTGCTCCCCTTGACGCCGCATGCTACCGCTGCTCGCGGTGCGCGCTCGCGTCTCGCCCTCATGCCGCGCCGCGCCCTGACGCAAGGATTTGGATTAAGGGATCGAGGAGCCTCTTTGGGTGGAGGGATTGCAACGTGATGGGCTCATTTCCTATCTAGTTGGGCCTTTTGTTACTGGATCTTAGTGATCAATGGTTATTGGACTGGATTGTACTGATGAGAGACTGGCCCAAATACTAAACTGCTGGCCCAACTCGCAGAGACGACTCATCTTCAACCTCCAGCATCCCCGATCTCTCTTCCCATGGCAACAAAAATCAAGGGGGGGCTAAGGGGGGGCTCCCCTGTCCGCCGGGCAGTAGGGGGGCTCGAGCCCCCCTGCTGCCCGTTGGATCCGCCACTGCTGGCCGGGGCTCCAGGCCTTAGTGGCCGCGCTTCTAGTGACCATGAGCACCACCATGCATGCCTCGGTCAACAGCCTACAAAGTAGCTAACTGAGCGGCTCCTCTAACACAATTGGAGCTCGGCTCCTACACTACCTTCTAACTGAAACTGCAAGCAAACAAACTGAACTATGCCTCCTTTGGATTGAACGAATTTCACAAGAAATTTTGAAGGATTTGAGTTCCAGAGAATATATTCCTATAGCTCCTTTGGTTCATAGAAAAGGGAAGGAGAGATTCCATAGGAATGCATTCCGATAAGGCCATTCCATTGGAAAAGTAGCAAAGAGCCACGACCTCTTTTTAAATTTTCCTATGGTTTTGAATTCCATAGGATTGGAGAGTACATGCCACTCGATTCCTGCGTTTTTCCTATTCCCACGTTTCTAAAATCCTGCGTTCCAAAGGAGACCTAAACTATTTACACAGCTTCCTCCTCCTCTTTCTCTTTTTTCTCCTCCTCTCTCCTCTTCATAGAGTTCATGATCGTGTTGAAAGAAAGAACCGATCGGGAAAATGAAGATTTTGTGTAACAAGAGCCACTGAAGTTGGGTTAAGAACATCATAGGGCTCTCCTCCTTCAACCTCCGGTCCTCCCTTCTTGGAACGGGTTCCTTCGCCATACGGGCCGTGCCGTGCGGGTCACTAACATGTGGGCCATGCACAAGTGCAGGGCCATCGGTCAGTGACCTCATGGCAGGAGATCAGAGTTCAGCAGAGGATCTCGTTGCCCCTTCTTCCTCCCCTTTTCCTCTTTTTTCTCCCTCCTCTCTCTTCTCTTCGTAGAGTTCGAGGGTATAGGGGGCTTGGGCCCCATACCCCCTCACTCGACGAGGGCGTTGCGACTCTATGGTGGTCCTTGTCCTTGTCCGCGCCTCCATTGTGGCGGTCACCGGTGGAGGCATGGTAGTATCTGGTTGAACGAGTAAAACAATCTCTTAAAAGCTGCCAATACGGGGTTTTACTGGCCGATGAAGGGGTTTTTGGCGTGACTCATCCCCGCCTTTTTTTATTGATGGGGTTCGATGGGGATGACGCGTGACACAATACAGTTTGTCATCCCTTCTTCCTTCTTTTCCTCATTTTCTCCTCCTCCTCCTCCTCCTCCTCCTCACATCTCTCTCTCTCTCCCCCCCCCCCCCCCCCCCCCCCCCTCTTCTTTTCATGGAGTTCCAAGGTGTACGGGGCATGAGCCCCCAGCCCCTAGTTTCGCCCATGTCCCTAGCATCCTAGAAAAGAAACCTTCGCTCCAAGAGTCTTTGCAATTGAATACTTACAAACCTGTCTAGATTTATGTCTTGTGTTCTCTTTCACCTATCTCGAAGCAACCAGTAATGCCACAACTTTGTTCGACTACGGAGGAGCTGCCCATATCGCTGAAAAAAACGCTCCAGCTCGACTTGCTCTGAGTCGCTCATCCTAGTCCTAGACAACGCCAATCAATACACAATGCGACCCCCTCGGCGACACCAATCAACGAATAACGTGTATATACACGCAACCTTATCCCTTGACGACGATCATGAACTGTTTTCCACTTAAGCAAAATTAACCGATAGATAAGATCAAGCCTGAAAATAATGATATGGTGATATAGAGATACTCTCATCCCAGACTAGAATAACAGGGTTTATGGGTTTTGGATATATTCTTTTTTTCGAGAGAGACGTGGGTTTTGGATAGTTAACCACGAGAAATTATGTGTGAACATTTATTGAGACTCTGTTTTGGATTTTTATAAGCCAGAAAGTGTGTTCAAAATGAGGCCCAAAGTTTTGGGCCAGAAAGGGATATTTAGACTGACTCCAACGCTGCTGGACACCCTTTACCTATACTGGGTGTAAAGTCTCCTCCATGGACAGCACCAAAAAACATCGATCTCCAACGGGAAGACCAAAAAACCTTCTTCTTCCTGCTCCCTCTCGCCAACGCCGCCGCGCACGGCTCGCCGCTGCTCCCCGGGGCTCCGCGCCGCCGCGCCCACGCCGGGCCCCCCTCCCGCGCCGCCTCCCTCTCCGCCGCCCAACGCAGGCACGCGAGGAAGCGACTTCCGCATCCCGACTCCCTCGCCGTCGCGCGCCGACTCCCTCGCCACCGTGCCCCGGATCCGCGCCGCCGTCGTCGTCGCCGTGGAGGTCACCCGCCAGCGCAGCTCCCAATCCCTCCAGATCTGCGCGAATGCTGGGCCGATGTCGGGCCCGTGTCGTCCAACGCCATCCGCGCCGTCGACGACCTCGCGCAACTGTCCAATGCCATCCGCTTCCTTCTCGCCGACGCCGACGCGCTCAAGGGCTCCCTCTCCGCCTCCCTCGACGACAAGGAGCTTCACGGTCGCCGCGCGTGGTCGTTGGGAGGGGGAGGGGACCTTCACGGCCTGCAGCTGGCGCAGCGACCTTCACGGCGACCATGGTGAAGCGGCTGGCACGGCGGGCCTCGCCGCGGTGGAAGCTATCTCCAACGAAGAGGAGGCGCTCGTCATGGGCCTGCAGCGGAGAGTGTGCGGCGGCGGGGAGTGGCTAGCTGAAGGTGCTGGGTTCGGACCGGACGGACGGACGGAGGGAGGCGCGGCGGAGAATCCTGGAGCTGAACGCGAGGGGGAGACACGACGGCCAAGAGGAGAAGAGACGCGGCAGGGAAGAAGCTCGGCGCGAGCGGAAGAGATGGGGTTGCGGTGCTCGGCGCTTCATTTGTGGGTGACGGAGGGATGCGTTCCCAAAATGGGTACTTCATTTGGGTCGTCGGTTGGAGAGCATTTTTTCAGGTTTTACCACCTATTTTGAGTTTGATGTGGAGAATGGGGTGTGGGTTGGAGTCAGTCTTAGGCGGAAAGTTCTGACTCTCCAAGATTATCCAAGTTCGGCTCATCCCGTGGTGAGGACGATCCAATCTATGGCCGCACGCTCGCCGCCGGCAATGGACCGGCGCGCGCAGCGGTTGGTCACGGGCGTCGCCGTCTTGCTCGCAGCCGTTGCCACGCTTTGCCTCATACACCTCTTGCGCCACGCTTCCGCTTCCTGCTTCCCCACGTCCCCCTCCTTCGCGCTCACTCTCTCTCTCGCCCCCTTCCCAGGCACCTCCTGCGACGCCGCCTCCCGCCGCATGGTGCCGCCCGACCGCCGCCTCGCCAAACTCCGCGCCACCCAGCGCTGGAGACGCCGCACGGCTGCCCTTTCCGCGTCCGCCTTGCCCCCTCTCCGCCGCGTCGGCCTCCTAGGCGCACGCTTCCGCGTCCTCTGCATCGCCGCTGGCGCCGGCCATGCCGTCGACGCGTTCCTCTCCGCGGGAGTAGAGGAAGTCACCGGGGTTGACCTCGTCGAGTTCCCACCTCTCGTCCGCCGCGGGGACCCTCACCACCTACCCTTCTCAGACGGCGCCTTCGACCTCGTCTTCTCTGACGACCCCTCGGTGATCTCTGGCGCGCTCTTCCCGACCCGCCTCGTGGCCGAGGCCGAGCGCGCCGTCCGTCGCGGAGGCGGCGTAGCACTCGCCATTGGCCGGGAGATTGAGCCAGCTGCCGTGGCCGCGCTCTTCAAGAGGTCGCGCGTCGTGGATGTGAAGGATGTCACCTTGGATGGCTCCCAGGTTAGGATGCTAATCTTGAAGAGCAATAGCACCATTTCAAACCTGCATTGATTCGTTTACCATTCATGGCATGTATTGTATTGTAGTAGTACTCTAGTAAGTAGTTCATGTCTGTATGCTGTGAATTATGAAATTCAACGGATTTTGGGGAGATACTAAACATTTGTAGATAGAAATTATGATCATGTACTAATGATGGTCAGGAAAAATGTACTATTTGTTCAATGTCACGAAGTCTGTGTGGGATGCCCTGCCCAAATGCCTGTGCCATCTATCATATCTCTTGGCCATTTCATTGTGCTGCAACTTCATTGTGCTGCAGCTAACTGCTCGCAGTTAAAATGACTTTTACAACAAAATCGTGATGAAAGTGCAATTTTGAATGCCGAGCAACATAATGTCTCTCAGACTCAGTAAATGGACAACTTGAAAACCATCCAATAAAACCTTCTGCAGTTCCGCCGAGAAATTTTGAGCTATGCCAAGCACGTTGGGGCATGTATGTGCTTCCTGAGTGGGTAGTGGACATCTGCATCTTACTCAGTGTGATTCTAAGTAAATGGCACACACTAAATTCTGTCTCAATTGAGCAAACCCAGTTGCAATTCACCAAATCTTCTCACTGGAACATAAGTGGTTCAGCTGCTCATATTGAGATGCTACACTTCGAGAAAGCACATGAAAATTATTACATAACTTTGATACAGAAGTTGGATTATCTTACAATCATATTGTAACGCAATTGTATATTCAGTAGGGTTAAATCTCAAAATATTTGAATCATAAACTAATTTTAAATGGCAGTATACTTGCGCCTACGATATGAAAATGTCTGAACACATTTGCTTCTATTTTATTAGCAAAGCCGTTTTTGATAAGCACTAAAGAGTTGAGATAGAGAGTTAAGTATGGAGAATGGACGTCTTGTTTGGTTCAAAAAAGGATGGAGTATAAATTGGTAACCGAAGTGTTTGTCATGATGAGTGAGCTGTTTCTGAAGGATGGAGCTAAGTTTTCTGCTTAAACGAACCCTTTTATTGTATACCATTCTGGGAAGCAGCATGGCTGAATGGAAAATCGCCAAAAGATGTGGCACAAACTCTATACAGGGTCACACATTTCAAAAGGACTGTCAAAGCAGAGCTCAAAAAATCATGCATGGATATGGAATCTGAAGAACATGAATGATGAAGACATAATCAAGGAATTCTTGCTATTGCAAGAGCATATTCAACAGGTAACTCTATCAGAGGAAGATGATTTCTGGAAATGATCAGCAGATGCTTGCTACTCTGCTACATCCGCATACAGCAGACAGTTTGGACCGTCAATCAAACTCAACTGGACAGAAAAAGATATGGAGAGCCCTGATGGAAAATGTAAATTCCTTGACATCATGAAAACCGAGAATTGGGAGACAGAGGAGCAATGCAGTCTGTGCTACTGCATTAAGGAAACAGCTCAGCATCTCCTGAAGGAATGCAACTACACAGAAGCCACCTGGAACCATCTCATACAACATTGCAACATTCTGAGCCTGAAACATACAATTCACAGTGGTACCCTAATGGAGTGGGTCATTCAAATTGCAAGGAAAATTACAGACAAAAAGGAGAAAAGGTATGCGGTGGGTTTTCTCCTGTATTTCTGGTGGGGGCTTTGAAAAGAAAGAAATAGAAGAATATTTCAAGGTAAAGAACAATCTTATACAAAAACAACAAGGAGCATTATTGAGGAGATTAGCTTATTCAGGTTGGCTGTTTATAGTGCAGTGTAACTCTCCTTTCCATCCCTTTCTCATATGTATGTTTTTCTCCTTTTCTTCTTTACTGAACATATAACTTGTATGGTTATCTTTCTTCTTAATGGAAGGCAGCTCTCCTGCCATTTTCTAGCGGAAAACAATGTTGTGGCTTGTTGGCCTTGTATGGTTATTCTTTCTTCTTTTTCTGTTGCTGTTGGCCTTGTGGCTTGTAAAATGTTCGGTTTATATCATTTGAGATTTCAACATACTATATATGTGTCATTGCTTTTATAAAGTTATACTACTTTGGCTGACAACGTACATACATTCTAACTACACTTTACTATTGGAGATTGGGAAGGCATTTTTTTTTTTCACCGCAGAAGAATTCTGGTACTGTTCCAGGTACAGAAGTCCTCGCTAGACAATGTGTGCAATGGTCGAATGATTGCCTCTCTGATTGAATATGACACTATCAACCATCATTTCAAGTCAATTCAGGTGAACTATTCGGCATTGACAAACTGCGGTGAATGTTTGTTCTTGCCGGGGCGGCCCCGGGCGAACTTGATGGGCGACATCTCACGGCCCGGCCACTTTCCCCGGGCCTAGAGGAGGCAGGCTGAGGAGCCCCTAGAGCTGCTGTGCGACCGGCAAAGCCCACGCTTCGTCACCAGTAGTAATGCCCACTTCAGATTGCGAGTGATCGTGTGCCACTTCAGTTCACAGCGAAGTCTTGCACGAGTGATCGTGCCAGTTGCGCCAGGAACGCCGGGCGTGTGCGCTGAAGCTAAACAGCACGGTCATTGTGCGTGCAGTGCGCTCAGGAGGCCTCCGATCGCGTGCACCCGTCGGCTTCATGCCCCGGACACGGCGGACAGGGACATCCACGCATCGATCGCATCGCCGAGCAGAGCTTTCGCTCGTGCAAGCTGAAGCTGTTCTTCTGTGCTACGTCAGCAGCCAGCCCCGGCCAGTAGAGCGCTGTCGCGCGACGGCGATCGGACGACGGGCTCCGGATCCCTGGCGAGATCGGAATGTTCCCCGGCGCATGCGCGCGTCGCCGTCGCGGTCGCACGAGCGCTCCTTCGTTTCAGGGCTGTGCTGCGACCGCTCACCGGCGCCTAGCTGTTGGCGGCATGTGTCCGGGCGGGTCAGTGCATGCATCTACGAGCAAATCGCTGTGGTGCACAGCACAGCCGGATCGATGTGTCGTCGTAGACCAACGTGTGTTCTCCAGCCTGACACGTCGCCCGGGCACGGGGAACGTGCCGCGGGTACTGTACCCTGGGCCTGTAGACGACGGCGACGATGACGCACACGTACGCTGCCGCGGTGGAACGGCCGGGAGATGGGTGTGTGCATGGATGGATGGATGGATGGATGGGGGCCTAGCTTGGCCTTGTTGACGACACACGGGGAAGGTAGTAATGGCATGCGCCACCTAACGTCGCCACCCTTCTCCCCACCACCCGTGCATCGGCGCCCAAGCTGTTCCGGAGGCCGAGACCCACATGTCCCCCGCCTGCACGTGCACACACTTATGCGTTCTTGGCAGTTGGCTTAATGGCGTCTTCGTCCCTTCCCTTGCCATCCATGCATCAATCTTTTGGTGACCGTGACGGACTGACGGATCCAGGACTGATGAGTTCCAGATCGGTACAGCGAAGTGGTGATGAAGACGACTTGCCGCGGAAGGAGTCTAATTTTGCCGCATTGCATCTTATCAGCTGGCTCTCTTGGCTTTTGTGCTATTGCATGTTGATGCTGTGGTACGTTTATTGTTACGGCAAGATAACGTACAGTACTTGTCAAATAAAAGTGAACCAGATTTACGGTAGACCGGATAACAAGCCAAGATAACGTTACTTTCCCGTAGGCGAAATCAAGAAAGATATTGTTGGCTAAAACGGCGGCAAATTAAAGGGAACAATCATGTCTGAGCTAGCAGCGGCGGCCCCCTCGAGAGAGAAAAGCTCCAGGCCTTTGCCTCGCCGGCATCGATCTGCGGCGTCCGCGATCGAGAAAGAGAGATGCCTTCTCCTTTGCGCTGGACATTTGGATAAGCCGCTAGGCTCTAGCCGTTGTCCTTTCTCATGTCCTGGCCGCTCCAGGGCCTGGTTAGCTAGAGGCAGTGGGAACAGCTGGTCTTTCTTTTCAGTCGTGGCCTTGTGGAAAAAATGGGAGATGATGCTTGTGTACTGCGATGCAATGGAGTGGACTCGACTGGACTGGAGTGGCCAGGGCCATGCATGGACTTGAGCGGAGCTAGTCAGCATCTGCTTTGAGGTGTTGCTGTTCATGTCAGGAATCTGCTTCTTTTCATGACCCTTTTTCGCTGCTACCGGCGGGGGGCGCTCGTCGTGCGCGGCGACATGGGCGCGGTTCCGCTTTCTGTCATGCATGCATGTTTATTTGGTGCTTCACATGCATACAACTGCCACGAATGGTTTAAAAAAAAGAACTGCCACGGATGGGGCTGTCCTGTATAGAGGGAGGTGAGCAATGGCGCAGGAAGTTTCAATAACTAAGAGTGAGCAAATATTATATTTTATTAAAAGAAAAAGGGTGATGTTAACGTTTAAGAGTTAACTCTTAACATAAAAAATTCTATGACATATAGGGCCAGGACATATATATCTGTCATATAGAGAGCCAATGATGTTTCATAGATTGTCACACACTTGAGTGACATTTCCTGTTGAATTATTCTCATTTTATGAAATATCTGGGGTTAGAGGCATGATTAGCCATCTAACTCTCATCTATAAACGGTTCACCGTGAGGGCAAGAAGGGTTCCACTCCATACATCTGGCTCGATCTCTCATATCTCCTCTTTGTTTTTTCTCAATAAATGCAATCGTGAAATTTGGTGTAATGTAATTTCCACCATGTTGTAGAATTTAGGGGAGGCAGAACGAAATTGATGAGAGAAAACATGGGGAGGGAGAGGGACCTAACATTACTTTTGTTCGTGGATGCATTTTATTTTGTAATGCCCCTCATTTCATGGACTGAACTTGTGTGTTCAACATGTAATTAAGCTCAATCCCATTGGGGGGGGGGGGGGGGGGGGGGCAAAATTTGTTTCGTGGACCATGGAAAATGTGCTATAGATCCGGAGGCCCTATGCTAAGCCCTTGAGTTATTTAGTTAAGTGGACCAAATAAGTCAAATTACTTGGTTCAAAGTAGGAATTTCTCATAAATAAACAATTAATCTTTATCTTCATTATCTTGATTTATGTATCATAATCAAGCGACGTTGTAGAAATATCAGCTAACAGGAGAAGTAGAAGATTGAGATCAAGGAAGAAGAGAACAAACAAATATGTCTTAAAAATATTGATAAATAGTAATAATAATGATGATTTTGTAGTTATGTGTATCTATGTTCGGTCTTCGTGCGTGCCCCCTCTTAAGCTTGAAATGCAGCGTTGTCAGTATGAAGAGACGGTGCAGCACGAGAAGCATATAAATGAGGGAATTTTACTGATCGAAGACTATGTCCCTTGTTGTGCATAGGCACCAATGTGAGGCGGCGAGGGGAAGATGGTGCGGGGTTGTTGTAGGTGGATGGACTAGGGTTCGGCGAGGAAATAGACACACGCCGATGAATATCTAGGTATATGAGAAACTTAAAAAAATAAAATAAATCATGTCGCATGTAAACATTATATATATTACACACATAATTAGTAATTAAGTTCTAAAAAAATAAATAAATCATGTCGCATGTAAACAATATATATTACACACATAACTGGTGATTAAGTTCTATACGGGTGTAGGGAGTAACCATGCTTTGACATAACCACATCAAATGCTTTAATGTGATAACAAAATAATTATCATGCTTATTAATGCATACTTGATATGTACAATCGTATGTTTAAACCATTCGATTCATCAAGGCGTAATTAACCATTCGATTCATCAAGGCGTAATTTGAAGTCCCAGTCCTTAGCTATACATGATTTGTACCTTGTAAGAAAAACTATTGTATAATAGTAACCTACAACAACGACACAAACAGCCATATTTTCCTGGAGATAATAGTCACGATGACATATATGCTGGAGATAAGTTCACTAATCAACATCTGATAGTACACACCATAATCTGACAAAAAAAACAAAAGAGCAAAGGTTACCACAACAACTTTATTACAAAAATAGAGAAAAGGGAAAGAAACAATAGGTGCGTACACTAATAATTAAGCTACCGCAAGTGCTTGATGATTACTAGCTAGCTAACCACTCGTCGACATGGCTCAGCTCCTTCGTCATATTCTCCCAACAAAGATTTACTAAGACTTAGCAGCCTGCTAGAGCATAGTAGCTAGCCTGATTAAGCGACTCCTCCATTGCCGCTCCACTGCTTGCTTCCGGGGCTCCACTTGGGGCACTTGGGGCTGAAGTACCTGGCCTGCACCCTGCCGTCGAGCAGCTCGACGACGGGGCCCTGGCGCACGCACCGCGGCGCCTTGTACTGGTTGATGGACGCGCCGTGGGCGAGCGCGTAGTCCATGAGCTTGTCGAACGTGCCGTCGGAGACCACCCGGATCTCGAGCGGCCCGATGGATCGGTCGGCGGCGCGGCCCTGCCGGTAGACGCTATTCAGGGCCTCCTCCACGGCAAGGCAGCAGTCCTCGAACACCGACGCCGGCACGGCCGTCCCGCCGGCGCGGAGCTCCCAGAAGAGCACGTAGTGGCCCGGGATGGTGGTCGTGTCCGCGTAGCCCGTGTACTCCACCAGCGACGCGCCGAACGGCTCCAGGTGCTGCACCGCGCCGCTCACCGCCGCGTGGAGCTCCGCCTCGTCCGTCTTGTCGGAGTCGATGCTCAGCGCCACGTTCTTGCGCCGCACGAAGTTGAACATGGGCGCCTGGTTCTTGAACCCGGCCACGCGCAGCACGTCGCCCACGCGGTAGCGATACAACCCGGAGTAGGTGGTGACGACGAGCTCGTACTCGTGGCCGAGCTTGACGTCGACGAGGTCCACGAGGTCGCGGTGGTCGGGCTCGGCGGCGGCGTCGGCGGCGTCGCTGCTGTTGCCGGAGTGGACGACGGGGAGGAACTCGAAGTAGCACATTGTGGGGATGAGGGTGTAGGCGACGTCGCTGGGCTTGCACATGGGGTTGAGGTTGAGGCCGAAGTAGCACTCGGAGGAGGCGTACATGGTGCACGTCAGCGGCAGGCCGCCGCCGTAGAACTCCAGCGTCGGGATGTACTGCGCCATCGCGCCGGTGACGATGACGTCGATGTACTTGGTGTTGGGCCACACCCTGCGTATGATCCCCTGCCACGACGCCCGCGCGCACTCGGCCTCCACCGCGTCGGCGAGCGCCGGGTTCGGGCGGACGAGCACCCGCTCCACGGCGGCGCGCACGGCGCGGTCTGTGATCTCGGCGTCGAGTGTCCCCGAGCGGATGTCCCGGCACAGGCGCGGCCAGTGCTTCTCCAGGAAGCGGATGGCGCGGAGGAAGCCCGACGCGAACACGGCGCCGACGCGGAGCACGTCGGCGCGGTGCACCAGGCCGCACAGCAGCTGCGCGTACATGCTCTGGTACGCGTCCACGCAGAGCACGGCCTCGTCGGGGCTCGTGTACACCGTGTAGGGGTCGTGGGGGCGCTCCAGGAAGTGGCGGCTCCGGTAGAAGCTCGTCAGCACCGGGCGCGCCGGCAGCCCGCCCGGTGTGCGCGACTCCGCCTTGACGAAGTAGAGGTACATGGCCTTGCCCTGGTCCAGGCCCGGCACTGCCTGGCTCATCACCGGCATCAGCAGGCTGTACAGAAGCGACCGCCGGTCCATCTCGTCGGCGATCGTCGGCATCAGCTTCCGCTCCCCTCCCGACGTGCCCGAGCTGCGCGCATCATATCGAAACCAACGTCACGACGACGAGCCACGTCGACATGCACCGCTGAAACGCATCACGTGTATAGACGTACCTTGTGAGGAACTCGCGGATGGGCTTGCCGGAGAGGATGGGCGACGTGTCGCCGTTGGCGATGCGGAGCACGTCGGGGAGGATGTCCTCGTAGGTGACGAGCGGCGCGGCGCGGCGGAACGCGTCGACGGCGCCCGGCGCGGCGCCCGAGACGCCGAGGCGGCGGAGGTACTCGGCCGGCGCGTTCTGCGCCAGGATCTCCGCCAGCACGCGGCGCTGCACCTGGCCGGCGCTCGCCGTCACGCGCTCGATGTACTCGAGCGCCTCCCGGTGCGCCTCCGGCGGCGCCGGCGTGGCTACTGGAGCCTCAGGCATGGGACACCTCTCTCTCTCCCACTGATGGATGATCTGGCGTTCTGTGTGTTGCGTCGCTCGTGCAGTGCTACAAGCTGCCTTCTTATCAAGGAGGGAGGCCTTCTCTCTCTTCTCAGTGATAAGTGATCGCTCGCTGAGGCTGGAGCTCAATGCCAATGTGTGTGTTCTTGTGTTGTGTGGCAAGCGCGAGCGTGTGCGTGCTATTTATAGACGGCCGCCACTCGCGAGAGCAGCATCGTGTGTGCTAGCCGCTGCTGCTGTTCGTGTCTTCTAGCGCTTGTCCCGTACGTACGAAATCGAATATCACTTTACTAGAGAGAAAAAAGAAAAGATCGATTATAGGCTGATGGTTGGATGATAAGCAACTAAAGCATGCTTATGATAATACTCCTATATGCTTGGCTGTGCTAACACGAGAGGTTTTTGATTTCGTGGTGATTATCACTTGACGATTTTGGAAGAGGCGTGGTTTCTATGATGAGTCACAGAAATGACGTGCAGGGCTGCAAGTGGCAAACGGTTCGTTCCGGCGCGATCAGGCCATGGGGCATACGATCTGCATGATCCTCTCTCGTGATCATGCGTTAGGGACAACATGGCAATGTAAGGGGCGCGGCCGGGTTTTTCTTGGCTTATTTTGTTTTCAAGTCTTTACACAGGTTTATGCCGAACAGAATTGCAACTTCAGTAAAAGCTAAGGATTTTCCCTCAAAAAAAAAAGTAAAAGCTAAGGATTTTTTTAATGGTCAAAATAAAAAAACTCGACCTGCGGGGGGTATGACGGCCCCGGGCATTTTCTAAGGAGAAGATCTTCTCATACAGATCGAGAAAACCCCCGAACCCTCCTCCCTGATCGTACATAGGGACTCAGCTAGCCTGTGAGCAGTGGCGCGAGTCTTTACCTGTGCTTTGGCGCAGGGAAGGGCGGGGGGATTTTTTTTGGCACTGTGGCTACTTTAGGCTCGAACCCGGGTCTCATAGGAGCAACGCTCCCGAAGCAACCGCTCTGACCACTCGGGCTCACGAGCTTTGGTAATGGTCAAAATATGTTGCAATGTACTGCTCATGTCGATTTTTCTACATCAATCATTGGTGACACTGGTTCGCCCTTTTGTGCTAAGTAGCATTTTGTTGCAGAGGTAGCTCACTTGATTAGGTTTCTTTTGTGCTAAGTAGTATTTTGTTGCAGACATAGCTCACTTGATTAGGTTCTTTTTAGTGAAACTTGGGTCTCTGATTCAGTACAGATGCTTCTGGCAAACGACTATTTGTTTCTTGCATTTTTTCTATACAAGAAAGGTTCATATTCGTTCGTCTACGAATTCTCGCTGCGGTTGCAAGTTCATTGCTTTATATCATGCATGGGTGTCTCTCAATGTTAGATGACTGAAATTATGTAAATAATAAATAAGTTAAATATTAATATAAAAGAAGTTCAACATTCACCTTTAATACAAATGAGAGGTTTCATATTTCAACAAGAAAAAGGCTTTAGAGATATATCTGACTTGTTATAGTTTCACTATGAAAAGTTTGAAGCCACAAAAAAAAAAGTTCCAGCTCCAATAGAAAAGTTACACGAGAAAACAAAATTCCCAACCTGAATAAAAGGAGGTTTCATCTTAAAAAAATGTAATATTCCAATATAACATTTGATTCGTTTTAAAAGTGTGACTGGCCGGGAGATGTGAAACTAGAAACGTGTTATATTATAGACTAAGAAAATGGCTCAAAAATTTAACCTGCGAGTTTTGGAAATAGCTCGAGAGGTGCCCAGAAGGCCAAGGCGGTTTGCTTTGCGCGTCACAAGAGTACCCTGTAGTGGATGATCAGAATGCAAGTTATCTTCTTCGCATGATACTGCAGATGCTACAAAATCAGCGCTTTCACCTTGCTTCCGGTGGCCCTAACAACGAAAGGATTTTGTATTGCGTTCAACGCCTCTTCACCGGCTTTGGTAGCTTCGCGCCAAAGGCCCTTCAATTGAGGAAAAGCTGTTGAGCTCTCCGGCTGGCAACGAGATAGTATCATCATAGTAGACTCATAGCAGCAATGCATAGCCCAGATAAACCTAAGCATAGATGTAGCCGTGCAGAGAGTGGCATCGCAATGTGTGCAATACTAGCTGTTCCAAAAAAACATGCAGCTTTCGAGGACGCTGTATTCTGAATTTCTACCGAATTTTCGACAGGACATTCGGAACAAGATATAGGGGGTGTTCGGCGCACAGGGTCTAAACTTTAGAGGGTTTTTTCAACGAATATTGTGATTACAATAAAGTTTAATTACAAAACTAATTTCAGGACTCCGCTCGAATTCGCGAGACGAATCTAATGAGGGTAATTAAGGCGTGATTAGACGATGGTTACTGTAGCATCACTGTAGCAAAACATAGATTAATTAGGCTCATTAGATTCGTCTCGTGATTTAGAGGGGGGGTCGTGACATAGGTTTTATCATTAAATTAATAAAAATATGTTTAAATAGTAAGATTCTCTTTGATGTGACGGGTGTTAAAGTTTAGAGGGGGTGCGCCGAACACCCCCATACAATTCAGAACATGGAGATACTACTAGTAGTACTAGCTGTTTTGCAGTGAAGGTTGTTGAATTGAACTGAATCCAAGGAGGGAGGGAGATACTACTACTAGGGGCCGGGCAGCCAGGAGGGCAATCCATTATCCATCGACGGAGCAGGCAGATCGATCAGATCACCTGGAAATAAATGGGTGCCGATCACCAGCCGGCAGCGCCCCGCAGACACGGGCTTTGCGTGCCGCGATGGCGCGTGAGTTGCCGGGCGATGGGTCGGCAGCAGCACCAGTTCCCGGTCAGACAGCTCGCCGGCCCCGCCGGAGGCGTACGTCCTCGCCCGTACCGCGCCCAGCTGCTCGCTCGCTCGCTACCACATGCGCGGCCTCCCTAGCTAGCTAGCTTGTCCTATTCGATGGATCATTCACATGCATGTCGTAGTAAAATCTGAGAGAGGATTTGGGCCGGGGGATCAGACAGACGATCGATCGATCGTCTAGGATCCAGGTGTCAATATGTCATCATCGTCAAGCCGGCCGTTTGGAAAAAAGAAGGCCGTCTTCTTGTTCAAGAAAGTGCTCTCGTCTTTTGAGAAAGATCGTCATCCGAAACAACAAACCAGGCTCCTCGATCGATCATCGTCCGTCCGTGGCACCAGCAGAACAACAACAGAAAACAACACATAAACCCCGGCCCGGCCTGACATGTAAGATGCAAAAGCGTATATACGCATGCTGAGGCTGACACGCAGCACGCTAGGACACTGGAACCAAATTCTGTTGCAGCACAGTATAACACCCAAGCTGTACGGCTACACCAAGTGGATAAGGGGATCGATCATCTGCCATGCCATTTCGATCGATCGACCGGTGCGTACGTGCCGGAATCGGCGAGCGCCGCGCACACTCTGCGTAAAGCAAATCCGCCGAACGGCCATTCTTAGCAAACGACTGCCGTTTCAGACACGTACAGTTCTGAACCTCCAGGCAACAACCACAACAAATGCTGCAAGTCCAAGTCACTCTTCAATCCGGAAAGCGCACAAAATTTATAGTATGCCACACATTCGTCTTCAGTTCACACCGCAATGCGTGCTCTTCTAGCATGCACCAATGAATGGTTCTTTCGTCGTCCATCTTTCTATGTACCCACCGAAAGAGAACGGTCCGCCAGATTCAGTCACCTGGATGTGTTTGATGAGTCATTGGCGACGGACGGCAACCCAACACCACCACCACTACATCCAGCATTCGATACCGCTAATAAGCCGCTATTAGAAACGTCTAACAACCTCACGTGCAAGTGGCGCCGCTCTGCCCGGCTACTTCCGTGCAGCCAGCTCACGCAGCCCCCTCCGGTGTCTGGAAGTGTCCAAGGAAAAGTACACGCGGATGCCACCAAAGTACACGGTTCGGGGGCGGTCGTAATCCGCCGCTCCGAGCATTATCGCCAGTGCTTTGCCAAAACAGAGAAGAGAACAAAACGCCCAAACAGAACGCCAGATCGCGAGACGTCGACGTGCTAGCTCCCGTTCGATCGAGCTGGCGTGGAGTGCGCATCCGTTTGCAGCGTTGTGCTGTCCTCAACAACAGATGCCGTAACTACTGGGGGAGAAAAAAAGATGGCAAAACTATATAAGAGATCAAGAGGATGGATGTGTCTACTACTACAGCTGTAGGCACTGCGAGAGGGGCAAGCGACGGCGGCAAACAATATACGAGCAAAGCCCGAGAAGCTAGCGATGCGCGCAAAACTTCTTTTGATGCAAGTTGCGCCATGTTATAGCGTGTTTGTTTACGGCTAACTACACTACTCATCAGCCCGTTGCTGCGGCTCCTGTCCCCCGTAACCACGCCCATGACCTTGCCTTGGGCGAGGGTTAAGGCCGTATTGTAATGGTAATCCAGCTTAAGTCTGCCTGTCTCCCAGAGGATAGCTACGACCAAGATAAGCTGAGAGTATTTAAAACAGCTGGATGGTAGTTCAGAAGTACTGCGATTGGACGTTCACATTGATTTCGTGTGATCTGAAGATGCAGGAACATGCAAGTTTACATGCAACTTGGTTGCTTGCTTAGGATCAAGTTGACTGGTGGCGATACTTAGGAGATAGGACCAAGTTATTAATTGGTTGTACTCATATTGACAAGTTGGTTGATTGTAAATATATTGACTAATCTTTGTTTGCTCCCTCGTGCAACCCCGAGGTCGTTGTGCGAAATTTCTTGAGATTTTCCTATTATATCGAGCATGTTCATGCCTTCATGACATTTATAGACAAACAGACCAGCTCCTATCACAGGACAGGTCATTTAGTTTAATATCATATCATCTAAATCTGACTTGGGATCGATTTAAGTTTATTTTGTATCCACTGGGTGGAGAAATATATTTCTGTGCGGTCCGTTTCATATCTGACATTTAGGAATTGTTTGTGACTTTGTGTAGTGTAGGTGGGCATCATCCAGGAGACATATATATTCTCTTTTTTTTTTCCGAATGAAGAGACATATATATTCAGTTAAACTAACTCAACAACTTTGAAGCTTTGTTTTGTTCAAATCATATATAGAATGTTACATGGGGATGCAAGCGGGCTTGTTTGTAATCCCGCATGTGGTTAAATTATGTGGTAACCCACATAAATTATGTAATAGGCTGCTGCAATAGAGCTCTTGATATCTTTATAGCTAAACAACAACTTTTGATCAATTTCAGAAAGATATAATAACCTTAGCACATTGTATTAGAAAACTGCAATAAAGCTGCCTAATCAGCACATTTGATTTCTCCTGACATTTCTATGTTTTTGCATGGAGTAGGTCTCGAGATATAGGAGATTTTCCAGGGTGGTATACCGTATACGGAAGGAGGCATCCCTTATTCCCTTTTGCAGAAGGACGTATTATATAAACAGTAAGGATGACACTGCCGACTTTTCAGATGATACCATGAATAGCATTGCTGACTTTTCAGAAAGTCTTGTTTATATCGGAGTTGTCCTCAATGTCTAGCAGGTGAGAAAGGGTTTCTGTAGAAACCATTAGTTTAGCTAATATTGGAACAGTCCAGTATAAATTTTGACAAATATTCGATTAGCAACACAATTATTTTAGCTCAGAAGCATGCATCATAGATAAAAAAGGGGCTATTCTTACCTGCAGAAAAGGGTTAAATTTCTCACCTGCGCAAGCAAATCTAAGTTGCCATACTCATGTTTTTCTCACTCATCTCCACAAGACATCTACATCTATCTTCTATTATATATATAATTGACGAGAAAAAAGAGCCATCACGTTCGCTCTAAAATGCTAGAAATTCCCACGTTAATCCGAGAAAATAAGAAGAGAAAATTACCCACCACTGTCATTATGAAAAATTAGTCAAAAAACCCCTTGTAAATATTTATAAAATAGCTAAATTTAGAATAACAAAAAATAGCCAAAAATACCCTTCAAACTTATTTCTAAATTACCCACCATGAAATTACGAGTCAAAAAAAAGCTAAATTTGAAATAATAAAAAATAACCAAAAATACACTTCACACCTATTTCTGAATTACCCGTCATTTCATTATAAGTCTAAGAAATAACTAAATTCAGGTTATAAAAAATAGCTTAAAATATTCCTAAATCTCATTTCTAATTTTTTTTTCCACCATAGAATTATGAGTCTAAAATAGCTAAATTGTGACGTGGTGAGTAGGCAAGCTGAAAAACAAGCTATGACGATGACAGAGTAAGGATGTGTGGTAGAACGAAAGACAAGTTAGAAAGAAGAACGAGACGAGCCTTGAATGAGAGGGCGACGAGCAGGCAATCTGAAACAAGATGATCAACCTACCAATAGGAAGGAGAGGAGGAAAGGTGACGTATGAAGGTAGTAGCCCTTGCCGGAGTGGGCGACAAGTAGACGGGACGGATAATGAGTTGGCAGAAGTGTACTAGAGAAACAAGTGAGCCGAACAACAAGCTAAGACGACAACTAGCTGAGCATCATTACGAGCAGGCGAGGGATGTGACCGTAGGCGAGAGCATATAAAAACCTATTACAAAATATTATGAAATACCTAAATACAAGTTTATAAATTTATATTGTTATCGTTGTGAAACAATCAACTCTAGCCGAGCAAATGCGCAGGCAGCCATACTAGTTGTGTTAATTTAGTCAGAAACCGCCATAGGAAAATAGAACCAGTTATGCCCTGGTCCACATCCAGAGCACGTGCAGCTAACTAAAGTATGAACCCAATGAAATTAAAAGAGAAGCATGGAGACGGCCGTATCTCTCTCGCCTTAATCTGGTCAGATATCTCACGTAATTCAACGACCTTTGCCTTCAAATCAATGTATCGCCACCACTACTCGCTACACATTCGTCAAGTAGTGTGCAATGTACCGATCAGAAAACAACATTGTAGTAGTGCATCCTTTTTGTGTGTGTGTGTGTGTGTGTGTGTGATGAGACATAGTGCAACTTGCCTAATTGTAAAGATCTTATCTGCTCCCCATAACCCATGGAAGCTCTTTTAGACGAAAGCTACCGCTAGCTCTCGAGTGATCGATTCTGGTGGGGGTTAGCCTCTGACGGATGGCAAGTAATAATCGCATGCAAGTTCATTTCATTAATTAAGCCCGATCGATGTGCGGTCAGGGATCGAGAGAGCGCAGGCCAGGCCTCAATAATCAGATCTAGTGTAGCTACGAGTTGCCGGGAGAATATCTCTGTGCCGGCCAATCATCTGACTGATATCTTGAATTCTCCATACTTATATATATATGCTACTAGTACTAGCTAGAGCTTTAATTTGGGCCGCTAATCAGATGATGTTCTTGCCTGGTCATTGGTGGTCAAACGTCGCTTTAGCTAGTAAAGTACGTGCTTAATGCTTTTGCTGGGACATCATGATTGCCATCCTTTCTGGGGGGAGATCTGGCGTCCTAGCTTTTGTAACGATCTTGTCTTTGCTAAGCGATCGAAGCGCAACTTTAAAGGTTTAATTTGATGGCTGGTGTTAATGAGCCTAAATTAATTAGTGGCACGACATTGTCACGAACGAACCAAAAGAAAACCATGCATGGTGCATCCATCACTTTCTTCTCGTTCCTTTAATTTCGCGATCGACCTCCGGCAAAATGTACGTGTACCGGTCACGTCGTACGTACGAATTATGATGTGAACTAGGGTTTCCGATCTTCCGAAAGGTTCTGATAACTCTCGATTTGGTGGAGACTTGACACACGTCGATCCGGCTTCAGAACAACACGTTCTAAACCCCGCAATCGTAGCACCACGTCTCCTCAGGTTATCGACCGGCGGTGCACGGTCGACCTGGCCAAGAAGGCTTATCCTTGCCTGCGAATCGAAGAACACAAGCAAGAACACAGTAGATTGCAACTAAAATTGCTGAAAACTGAATTAAGCTCACGAGTTGGGGTCTCACAAACCGATGAACGGCGAAACTGTTCTTGACAGAATAATCTAAGCAAAACCCCACCCTAACTCGGACGGCGGCTACTGTAGATATACACCTTAGGGCGTGCAAGACCCCCTGGACGCGCCCCTAATGGGCTCCAACAAGATACAAGCCCAAAGGCCAGATTACGGTGGCGCAGCACCAAGACAGATTCTGGATGTCAATTTGTTTCGACGATTCCCGATGACTCCGGATGAATTTTGACATGAGACCAGCGCCATTGGAAAGGTTATCAAATTATCTTTCCATGCATATAAAGAACGTCCAAAACCGAGTCCGTATGCGACCTGGGCGACCGTTTTAGTGCAGACTGCTCCTGGACTCCGAAACCGATCCGAAGTCGACTTCAATTGGGCCTCCAACTTGGTTTGGACGCCCTTGCTGTCCCTCCACGCCTCGAAGCTCCTCTCCAATCATCTCTTGATCCTCTCCATGGTTCCTAATCATAATATAATCATTAGGTAGCAATCTATCCTCAAGTTCATATAAATGAGTGCTTAGGAACGAGCTCACCTCTAGATTCATTTGTCGTGCGCGAGCTCTAGTGATTGGACCTTGTATATCCACTGGAGGTGTGACATGTGTATCCGAAGGAGCGATGTCCTCATCAAATTACGTACGTGTGCACCACCAACCCTTGCACTTCATCGCCGGCCGGCCGTAACTTCGCTTACTGGCCGTGGCCGACGCATCGCGCATGACGCCGCCGGCCCGAAAGCGGCCCGGTCGAGCTAGCGAGCTGCGGCCGTCGGCACGGCAGAGAGGCGGCGTCGCACGGAAGCGGTACCTGCCGCGTGATCCACTAACTGGTGGCGCCGCCGTCGCCGTCACCGCTGCGTAGACATGCAGCTACGACAAGGCTTGTTATAGTAGCAGGCAGCTAAGCTACCCGTAGCCTTTAGCTCGGCCGGCCACTCAACAGTCAACCGGTGCGGTGCTGGTGGTGTGGCATTGCGATTCGCGATGGATCGACGCCGACGCATGCAACGGCCGTGGCGCTCCCTGTCTGTCTCGGAATATCACGGAGCTCGCACCGGCTGCCGTTGGTGTGCCGACGAATTATCCGGCGGGAGTGGCCTAGTCAAAAAAAAAAAAAAAAGGCGCTCTCTCGCTCGCTCGATCGCCATATCGCGGTGTTGTATATCCAGCAAAATCTCGGGGGGGCCTCGGCTGTGCGCCACGATTCCCAGAGATCGCACCCCGCTTTCCGGCTGAAACGACGCGCGCGACGACGACGCAGCTAGCTAATGCGCGCGCATGGTGGCCTACGAGGCTACGACGCCTATGGCTAATATAACAGGTAGCTAGTCTAGCTCGTCCCATCGCGTCCCGTCATACAAAGATCTGCGCGCGGGAATAATAATCAGCCATGGCTGTCCCTGACTCCCTGGCAGCCACAATATTTTCTTTGACAACAATACCAGGCATATGGGCGCGCGTGTCACTCTGTCGAGGCTCGACGCCATGCTTGCTGCAGGCATACACGGGCGTCGTCGTCGCGGACGACGACACGGCATCAATCGGGGCCGGGGCCGGGGCCGGGCCGCGTACGAACGAGCACGCCCCCAGCAGCTACCACCAAATAGCGCGCCAATAATGGTGTGGCTAGCGCCCACACGGGCGGACAGCCAAAAGTAGAGTACGTTGCAAAGCAGGCGACGACCGATCACGTCGCGTGTCCGCGCCCGGCGACATGTCGGGACATTCCTTTTGGCTGCCCTCCCCTGCCGCGGCCGGCATGCACATGGCTGCCACCCTCGCCGTGTGCCCCAGCCATTTACGCCCACTCCCACCCCCTCACCTGCCACCGGATCCGCGCCACACGCCGCGAACAATTGCAGCCGGCCGGAACCATGGCTCTCGCCTGCCCAGCGCGCGCGCGCGTGGATCGGTGGACGAGCATCCGATCGCAGCAACAAGTGAGCTGGTCTCTTTTCCACGGGTTTCTCGCTCGGCCTCTGCAGCCTCGCCGGATCAGGGGGCCGGCTGGCCGGAAAGCGGCTAGCGCTTTGATTGCGGTGTCGCGGCGCCGCTGGCCGTTCCGGGGCGTGGTGGCCACGGCGACGGCACGTAGCTAGGAGATAGGGGCAGGTGCCTTAGCTGCATGTAGCTAGGCGTACGAGTGTACGTAGACGTAGGACCCTCAGACATTGATGGACGGACGGATAGGTCGATCGCAAAAGGGAATGTCCCGGGCTCGCATTATATGCTCGTGCGTGTCCCGGACCTTTTCCGGTCGTCTGCCGACAGCACGAGCAGTGCGGTCGGCGTCCATCATCGCCTCATCGGCGGCGATGCTAGCTGGCGCGCCCGCCCGCGTGATCAAAAACCGGCCGGTGCGGCTATTTTTATAATCGGGTCTTCATTTATGCCGCCGTGTCCGTAGCTCGTGTCGGGATTCGATCGTCAGGGTTCATCAAATCATTTCTCCGCTCATCTCAGCTGGATCGGTGATCGATGAAGCCAAAATCCACGTCACGATCGGTCGATCGATCGGTGCACCGGCCGGGAGCTCTGCATGTGCGCCCGCGCGAAAGGGATGCTTGCGTGCTCGTCATCTACGCAGTGGTACGCTTGCTCTGTGTACGGTATGTACGTACGCGTCGAGTTCGTGCTCGTCATCTACACGTGACGCTTGCCGCTGCACCTCGATCATGACGAGTGAACGTCCAACGGATGGGCGTGCATGCAGGGGGCGTTGGGTCGGCCTTGGGCCAGCCTGCTGTACAAAGGCAGCCCGGCACGCCATGGACAGGAGGAGGATCTCATGGTGGTTTCGTTCCTCTTTGCCACAGAGTTGGGCTACCAGGAATGGGCCGCTTCCATCACTATTTCCGGTAGCCCAAGGCCGACCCAACGCCATGGACAGGAGGATCATGGTGGTTTCGTTCCTCTTTCACACACGCCGATCGCGTTTTGGGTCTTCAAGTGCGTGCATGCTCAATCGTCACCGCGTGCTAGTCACTAGTCAGTTGCGTTCTGACCCAGCACGTATCGGGCCTTCACATGCAGAAATCAAAGTGACTGATAGAATTGTGGAACTAAGTCACAGGGAGGAGGTCATGTGAAAACAGAGATCACGATGTGGTTAACGGCCGGAGATAAGAACACTAAGTTCTTTCATTTACGAGCAAGTCAACGTAAGAAAAGAAATAAAATAGTAAAGCTGAAGAAATCTGATGGCCAGTTTACAGAGAATGAGAGTGAGATGGGAATTATGGCATCAGCATTTATAAGAGTCTTTATACGTCAGAGGGTACGGAGGACAAGCATGTTGTGCTGGACACAGTTCCGGTGAAGGTAACGCCTGAAATGAATGACCTGCTACTTCAACCTTTCGCCAAGGAGGAAGTAAAGCATGCTTTATTCCAGATGTTCCCGACTAAAGCCCCAGGCCCCGACAGTTACCCGGCGCACTTCTTTCAGCGGCATTGGGATCTCTGTGGCGACGAGGTCACGACAGTCGTGCTGAGAATGTTGCGAGGTGAGGACGACCCTACTGTTATTAACGACACATGTATTGTGCTCATTCCTAAGGTTGATGATCCAGAGGAGCTCGGCCAGTTTCGTCCCATTAGCCTTTGCAATGTGATTTATAAGATCGCATCTAAGGCCGTTTCAAATAGGCTCAGGAGTATATTATCGGAGGTAATTTCAGAAGAGCAGTCTGCGTTTGTCCCTGGTAGATTAATTACTGATACCATTATTACTGCGTACGAGTGTATGCATTTTATGAAGAAGAAAAGAGCCCAGGACAGCAGGTGTTGTGCGTTAAAACTAGATATGAGGAAGGCATATGACCGAGTCGAGTGGGACTACCTGCGAGCTATCATGATTCGTTTAGGTTTTCATCGACTATGGGTGGAGATGGTGATGAGGTTGGTTACAACAGTATCTTTTTCGGTGATGTTCAATGGTGAAAAGTTGGATTGCTTTAAACCTTCGAAGGGGATTCGCCAAGGAGACCCAATTTCTCCTTATCTGTTCTTATTAGCAGCAGAGGGTCTTTCGTGCCTTTTAAAATCTAAAGTTCAGTCTTCGCCACTCAATGGCATTAAGGTGGCGCCGTCGGCACCGGTGGTGAGTCACTTACTCTTTGCGGATGACAGCCTGCTGTTTTTCAGATCGGATATAGAGAATGCAGAAGTGGTGAAGCAAGCACTTGAAGCTTACTGTCGAGCATCGGGGCAACAAGTGAACATGGACAAATCATCTATTCACTTTGCAAAGGGCTGCAGAGAGCACACCCGGGTGGAAATTAAAAATCTACTAGGTGTACACAATGAAGCTCTTAGTGAGAAATACTTGGGGATGCCTACTGACGTGGGGAACTCTTCTAATGGGGCTTTCAAGTACCTCAAAGATAGAGTTTGGAAGAGAGTTCAGGGATGGATGGAGCAGATTTTGTCTACGGGTGGGAAGGAGGTGTTGATCAAATCTGTTGCACAGGCTATTCCGACTTACTCCATGTCCTGTTTTAGACTACCTAGAGGATTATGTCAACACATCGATGGTTTGTTGCGTAATTTCTGGTGGGGAAGCAAAGACGGAAAAAGGAGGACCTGCTGGGTTGCTTGGGACGACATGACCAAACCCAAACGAGATGGCGGCCTGGGGTTCAGAGATATGGAACTTTTTAACCTTGCGTTACTGGCACGACAAGCATGGAGGGTTATGACTGACCCGGGCTCTTTGAGCGCGCGCCTACTCAAAGCAGTTTATTTCCCTCATAATGACTTTTTGGATGCCGAATTGGGGAGCTCGCCATCTCGGGTGTGGCGGGCGATCATTGATGGAAAGGAGGTTCTTGTGCAGGGGCTCATTCGGAGGATCGGCACAGGGGAGACGACCAAGGTATGGAGCACAAATTGGCTTCCTCGTGATGGTCTTCTCAAGCTGATAGCATGCACAGATTCGAACCCACCACAGTTTGTGAGTGAGCTTATTGACCAGACGTCGGGTACGTGGAACATACAGTTGATTGATAATTTTTTTACCCCGATGGATAAGGAGATCATAGGCATGGATAAGGAGATCATAGCCAATATTCCATTGAGCACTAACCGATCTCAGGATTTTTGGGCTTGGCACTACGAACGGTCTGGTATATTCACCGTCAGATCGGCATATCGAATGTTAGTGCAGAATAAAGAAGTTAGAACGGCTTGGTTGGAGAACACCGCTGGGAGGTCGAACATCAGAGCAGAACATAAGGAGTGGACGGACATATGGAGAATCAAAGTCCCATCAAAGCTACGAGTTTTCTTGTGGAGGTTGGCGAGACATTCCATCCCAACTAATGATGTTCGCAATCATAGGAATATGGCGACGAGCAGCTGTTGTGGTATATGCGGCAAGGAGGACTCCTGGAGGCACTCACTGCTCGATTGCACAATGTCAAAATGTGTCTGGGCACTTGAACGAGAGGAGATTGTTGAATTTTTAAGTCAGATCCCAGAGCAAAGTGCTAGAGGATGGCTGGCCCAAGTCATTGCGCATCTTGAGCATGATGACCTCACTAGGGTCGTGGTCACACTATGGGCCATCTGGCATGCGAGGCGAAAGGCAATTCACGAAAATTTGTTCCAAAGTCCGCTTTCAACGCACTGCTTCGTTGATCGCTTCATTGGAGAGTTGAGCCTGGTAACACCAGTCACAAGGGAGAAGCAACAGAACCAGACGGCGGCACCGATATGGATTCCTCCTCCGTCAGGCTCAGTAAAGATCAATGTAGACGCTGCACTTTCAAAGAACACAAGTACCACGGCCTGTGCGGCGGTTGCACGCAATGAGGATGGTGACTTCCTGGGAGCTTCAGTAGTTGTCATGGAGGGGGTCACGGATCCTGAGACTGCAGAAGCTCTGGCCTGTCGCGAGGGGCTTTCATTAGCAAGCGACATCAACATGTCGTACATTCGTTTGGCGAGCGACTGTCTGACGGTCATCAAGAACATCCAGGGAGATGGAATGGGCCGGTATGGCCATATTATACGCGAGATCAAAGTCAGAAGCAGGGACTTTGTGAGGATGGATTTTGTTCATGAAGGCCGGCGTTCGAACACAGACGCACATGTCTTGGCGAGAAGCTCAATCTATAACTCTGTTGGTAGATATGTGTGGTTCTTGACACCACCTGATGGTGTTTGTAACACTTATGCTGTTTGATCAATAAAAGGTGGTGCGCCTCAAAAAAAAAAAAACTAGTCAGGCTACCACTATTAGTCCGCACCTGGAGCATGAGTCTTGTAGGTGTTGACTAATTTGCAAAACATGTCAACTCGCATCACATCCTCAAAGAATATATCAGAGATGTGCTAAAAGTTTTTTTTTTCCCTTCGAGTGCTAGTCAAGCTCATGAAGCTTCGAGGACGGACATTTCACTTAAACATTACTGTATTTTGTTTCTTGTTTCCTGATGTCGATTTGGAAAAATCTTTAGTAAGAGCATATACTAGTTCTGCTCCAGTTTGTTTTTTCGAGAACGTGCCTTAGCACGTAGAAGTATTTCACTAAGAGGAAGAATTCTGCTTCCGTCTCGAGAAACGGAAAACAAAAAATCAGGCTCACATCTTTAGATGTATCTAGCTGGCACTTATCAAAACTTGAAAGTTCTAAGCAATTCGTCTGCCAGACATTACTTAACAAATGGTTGACATGAAACAAATGGAGCTGTTGAGTCAAAACAGCGATCAAGCCAGAAAGACTGATGTGCAGTCAGATATTCACGTTTAGAAGAGGATTATTCTAGTCTCAGAGAAACGATAAGCACAACAGTACAAGGTTTGTTGGCAGCCCTTATGCATGGCAGGAACAGGTCCTCGGAAAGTCTACAGTTGTTACGCAATCTTAAACCACTGGACGCTAATGGCTAGACTAGTAACAGCCTACTACAGCAGTTGACATTCAAATCCCCTTTCTGTTATGTTCTAGGGGACGTATAATCCTATCGTCAAATCGTTTCGGATAAATTACTAGTACATACTAGTACACACTGGTGATATGGACCACCGTAAAACTTCTCTAGATTAAGTACTGAAGTAACTAAACCAAGCAGGCAGCTTTCGCATTGCAGTTGCGTCGTGCTCGTAACTAACCTCGTCTGTTTCGTGCTGTGACGTACGTACCTTTGTGGCAGTACTTAGTTAATCAGTTGATGTGATGATGGTCGTCGGTCTCCTTTCATCTGTCACCTTCGAATCGGCTACGCGATTATCTTGTGCAACTGCCTGTCTTGACTTGCATCATTGCATGCGCCACGCGGTTCTCATTGACGATCTGACTCCAAGAGAGCCCGTACGTCAAGACCTGCTCCAGATCGAACAAAGCCTAGCTAGCTCGTTCGGTTCAGTCCACGCTCGATCGGTACTGCACCAAGACATCGGCAACTGCGCTCGTTCGGGTCTACCGCGCTTTTTTTTTCTTTTTAGAGTTTGTCAAACAAGTCCTATAGTTTGTCAAACAAGTCCAGATTCCACGACGACTTAAACGAGTGGCGTGTTAAGGTCAAACCATGAACCCAGTAGATGAGACGACTACTGGGCTCGCTACTCCAGTGCACCGGCCGAGCTGTGCAGAGTGGAGGTCACCGCCATTGGACGGGCGGTGCAGGCAGCGGCGACGGTCGCTTTCGGCTCCGGGACTCTGTCCAGTGACTACGGCCGGAAAATGGTCGGCCCCGGCTGGCCTGCCGGGACGCGCCGAGAGGCACGCGTGCATGCTTGCGCTTGACGACTATATATCGTGACCCGCATGCTTTCACGCGCACATGAAAAAGGCTAGCTATTGATACCGCTCCAATCCAAATAACGAAAAAGTATGGGCCTTCACGACCATATACAGTGAGTGTAAAACGAGCGCACAGTAGCAGCTTCTCCGCTTAAAGGTCAACCCCCCCCTGTGCCCTCTGTCCTAAGCCAGCCATCCATCCTGCCGCGTCCATCACGTTAACTTAGCCAGCTAAATAAATATAACTTAGCTAGCTAAATAAATACAGACCGAATTCCTATTCGTCTCGATAAGCAGAGATTCAACTACGCCCTGCACCATGGCGCTGACGTCCGTCTAGCTAGCCAGCGCTCTCGACCTCCATGGCAGACGAAGGATGGAGTCACGCAATAACGACCCACGGCGCGTCAGCCTGCTCGACGACGGCTCCGGTGACGGACAACACGGACGCCGCCAAGTCGGCGACTAGTGAGGCTTCCCCAGTTTTCCAGCCAAGTTTGCACGGCCGTGTCGCGTCGTCGTCGTCGTCCTCCTCCTTCCTGGCTGATCCTCACATGGACTGGTCGCCGGCCTACGTTATGTAAGTGGAATCTCGATCAGCTTGCAGCGCGTTCTGCCTTCTTTTTGTACGATGATGAATATGGCATGTCGCGCTGTACGCACATAACCATACTCCTCTCAATGCTCTCGCATGTATGGCAAAGCAGGGGCGGGAGAGCGGCCACCGCGAGCTTCAACGCGCTGGTCCAACTACACGGCGACGCGGGCAGCCACTTCCTGCTCGACCAGACACCGCCACACCCACACGCACAGGCCCAGTACAGCTACGACGTCGACGGCACGGCGCCGGAGGCAGCTGCACCGCGGAGCGCGACGTCCCTGTTCGCGGAAAACCAGTTCTCCAGCTCGGCCACGGCCAGGAGCTGCGGCGACGTGCCGATAATGAAGTCGCCGTTCCCGCAGCAGCAGCAGCAGCCGCAGCCGATTCTCTCGCAGGCACTAGAAGGGTCCAAATGCCTCAAGGTACTGGACATGATTTTAGCATGATGCGCCTTCACCTAGTGCATGTCCAGGGCTTCTTCTGACTCGGGTTCTGGTGCAGACCGATACAGAAGGTGGTCAGGAGGCTTGCTCCTCGGTGACGAGAAGATCGAGCGTTCCTGCAGGCTCGCCTGCGGCGGCGAAAAAGCCCCGGATCGAGATGCCGTCCTCTTTGCCGACCTTCAAGGTGTGCACCAAACCAACCAGTGATAGCAGCTAGTAACATCTTTTTCCGGCTCAGTCATTCTCCCATCTTATTCCAGCTCGATCAGTTAGCATTTAGCAATCGATCAAGCTAGACATACATTCTTGACTCCTATTAGCTATCATCAACAGAATTACGATGCGTGGCTTTTCAATTCTTCTCCGCAGGTGAGGAAAGAGAAGCTCGGGGACAGAATCACCGCGCTCCAGCAGCTCGTCTCGCCTTTCGGAAAGGTTCCTCTCCACGCTTTCTGCATCAGTTCCTCTCTTCACTTGCCTGAACTTTTCTCTGTTAGCTGTTTCTTGTTCTGTATCCCACTCGCAAGATTTTCTCAGATCGATCAAAATCCCATCTAGTCCATCTGTAAGTTGATACGAATCGTCTTACATCATTTTCTGATCACTGCGACCGCGTTTTCAGACGGATACTGCATCGGTTCTTCACGAGGCCACCGAATATATCAAGTTCCTTCACGATCAAGTGGCTGTAAGTATGCGAGTTTATGTAGCTCAAAATCATGGAACAAATTCTCGGTCTGCACAAGTTGTGTAACTCTAGCTATTGCTCTTCCTTCTGCTCTTCAGTCCCTGAGCTCTCCGTACCTGAGGTGTGGACGGCGCCCTGTGCAGCCACAGAAACTACAGGTCATCTACTCAACTGTAAAACTTTTTTTTGGAAATCTTGTAAAACTTTTTGAAGACGTTACATTACTCAAGGTGACGTGGACATGTCTACTGGCTTATATCTCTGTAATATTGGATTTTCTTCTGAATTAACCAGGGTTCCAGTAAGGCGAAGGACGGTGAGGCGAAGAAGGACCTGCGCAGTCGAGGGCTGTGCCTCGTCCCGGTAGCCAGCACCTACACGGTGGCCAATGAGACGATGCCGGAGTTCTGGCACCCAACATTTAGGGGCACGTTTCGGTAGAGATACTCGGAACCTCTCAAGACGGATACATGTGTAGTAACAAGTTAGCTGGCTAGGCAGGTACGTCTGTGTCGTGTGCTAACCAAGCAGTGTACAACTCGTGCTTAAAGTGAACTAGCGAGATGGCCCGCGCTAATAGGGCGGCTAGTTTAAGAATAATATATTTTTAACTTTTTTATGAAGTGATATCTTGAAAACATCATATTAAGTTTAGCTATGTGTACGTGTATTCATATTCATTTTTAGATGTTCTAAATTGGGGCTCAACAATGGAACCCGTGTGGCGTCCTGAGTTGCCAGCACCAGCAATAGCTGGGCAGCCCAGGTGAGTTCCAGTCTCCTCTCGTCGGAGGATACGATCAAACTGGCCCTCACAACATATCGGCTATATTGTCTACATGCATAGCGAGCACTAATGCCGGTGAGTGGTAACTAAAGCTATAGTGACGTCGTCGCGCATAGGCCGGTGAGTCTCGATAGCGCATCTTCGGTGACGCCAGTGCATAGTGAAGGAATAAGCTAGTTGAGTGCAGCATAAAGGCTGACAGTGGTAGTTTCATGCTTTCTGGTGATGTTTCCAAATTAGCTTTAGGCATCAGGGAGGCTGGAGATTTGCATCCTAGGATCCACAAAGACTGTTTCAAAATTTATTGTAGTGTACGTTGTTCCTTTGTCACGGCATGGCTAAATCATAGATTAGCAACCTATCATGTATAAACAATCTCTATCTTCATTAATTTGAGTTGTAACCGGGTGTGACTTTTTTTCTGGTAAATCCATGGACTTCCAAAATACCGTGTGTGACTTTTTTTTTTATTTTCTGCTAAATCCGTGTATATATATAGATTAACATGCGCTTGTGTGCTTTTACTTTTTTTTTAGTTAACGTGTAGACAGACACTATCCGGGAATTTGTTTTCTTTCCTAACGTGATGACACAGATTAATATGGGTATTTTCCAATCTGTAAGAAAATCAAGCGTCCAGTTTTCTTTATATTTTATTCCGAAAATATGGGAACTATTTTCTTTCTGTTGACATACCCAGGACTATTTCATTCCGTACACAGAGATATGGGACTCTTTTGGTCGAGCCCTTGACAAATCAATGCCGTTCTTACAATCAAACATGGTAGGGGACTAATTTGGTAATTTCTGTATTTTTTTAGTCCGAATTTCACATAGGTTGAGTTTGACACAGACGATCTATAGAAGTTGTTTTCATGGTGGACACTTCTTTTAATCTTGGCCATTGAATCTTCATAAAATCCAATGGTTCATATTTTGTCTTTTTTCCGATTAATGTGGTAATTTCGTGGCTTTGAGAGCGAACGTGGTGGCTCCTTTGGACCTTCAAATACTAAGATAATAGATTGAGACGAGCAATCAAACAATGTGTTATGTCAAAGTGATTTTTTTTCCCAACGGAACTACGGGGGGCAGTCAAAGTGAAATTTGAATTTGATACGTGTGTTTGGATTGCTCCCTGAAGATAGGAGAAGAGGGAAGGCTTGGACTTAAAAAATTGAATAGGATGCAAGTCTTTCAAATATTTGTTACTGGTGTAGACTATTGTTGTGGTCTTGTGGAGACAGGGACAGAAGAGAATGATGAAACCAAATTTGCAAAACAATACTGCTACTGTTAATATTTCATTTTTTTAGCAATTACTGTTAATATTTCATTGTATTGGTTCGAATGGGATCTGCAAAGTGTCAACTTTTCACGGCCCAGCCCGTTTAAACAGGACTTCAAGTCCAGTACCTGTTAGGTGGGCTGGAAACTGAAAAAGATGTGACCCGGTCCATTTAAACAGTGGTGGAGCATCAACAAATGACATGAACAATACCTATTTTGATGTCAAAAAAGAAAAATGAACAATACCTATTTTATTGTTCAAACAAAGGACTTGTACTATTTCTTTTCTTTTCTTTTCTTTTTTTTTGGGGGGGGGGGGGGGGGGGCCACCCGTCACTAAGCTCCGTCTCTGCTTTAAAAAATGAAATGATCACATGACCCACTCAAAGAAAAGATTGAAAATGAAATAGTAGTGAGCGACCACCAGGTCATCGCGGGGAGGTTGGTGGCCTTCTTCGTGACATGTTGGGGAGCGGTCATGGAGCCAGGCGATGGGACCTGGACACAACGATCGGAGCTTTGGTGGAGGTGTGGAATGGCCAGGAGCTACCCGCCGTCGAACGGAGTGCTAGTGGCTGGAGCATGTGGGTGTTGGTGGGGCATGGAGCTCTTCTTGGTGCAATTGGGCACACGTGCCGGTATCATGGTGGTGCGACGCACGACGGCATGGTAGAGCAGCCGCGCTTCGGCATGGCGCAACAGCCACACGACTACTGACTTCGGGAGCAGTGCAGTGGAGAAGCAGCCGTTGACTAGCTAGGCGCCCAGATGACGGAATGCCGCAACAGCGTCCACGGAGGCTACGACATAGTGGTAGCCGGATTCGGCCAGGGGAAGGCTGGAGCTACAGGAGGGGTCTTTCCCCATTACGGTGAACCTAGGGTTTGGAGGACTGTGCAACGACATGGCATTCACACTGGCCTCCCCTCCGTTGCATCTCCCCTGTCTTTCCCCACATATGGCCGGCCCTTGGGGAGCTTTGTGGCGGGATGGTGATTCTAGGGCGGCATGACAAGGCATCGGTGTTCACTGTCCACACGGCTAGTGGTGTGAGGGGTTTCATGCAAAAGCTTAGCTTCTTGCCGATCTTTGGCGACGGGGACACCGTTGTCCTCCTTGGTGGCGTAGCCATGGTACACCCTCCACCATTGTCTTCGCCGGGTGAAGACAATAGGCCATTGACGACACATCCGTGGTTCGTGCGTGACCATCTCTCTGCCGGATTTCATAGGACCGTTGAGCGGGCATGTGTTGTGTCACCGTGGTTGTTTCTTTTGCACCGTTGGTGATGCGTTGTGTTTTTTATCTACCTGGACAATTTTGTATCACTTCTTCTATAATGGCAGGGCAGAGCACTGCCATTTTAGCTCAGGAAAAAAAAACAAAAGGACATGATGATATCAAACACAAATTCACAATCCCCGTACCAAATTCACAACCAGTTCAATCGCAACCACAACAACATCGGCGTATGACGCGCCGTCGTGCAGACTAAATAAATTAGCAAAGTTCCACGAGGATGGCTAGATGCTGCACCGGTGCGTACGTATGTAGAGACGACGCGATGATCAGGCGGTGGCGCCCTTGAGCTTCTTGGCGACGCCGGCGAAGTACTTGCCCTGGTGGAAGGCGTGCTCCAGCTCCACCTCCGTCGGCCACCGCGAGCCGTCCCCTGCGAACGTGCCGGCGCCGTACGGGCTGCCGCCGCGCACCGACTCCATGTCGAACAGCTTGGCGCCGAACGTGTAGCCCACCGGCACGAACACCATCCCGTGGTGCGTCAGCTGCGTCACCGCCGTCAGCCTGACCGAGAAATAAAAAATCGTCAGCATAAATCACCGGCTTTTCCCGTCTGTTTCGTGACGTGATCAGTTCGTGCGATGCAAGGTGTGTGACTCACGGCGTGGTCTCCTGCCCGCCGCCCTGGGTGCCGGTGCTGAAGAAGACGCCGGCGGGCTTGCCGGCCAGGCTCTGCTCCCGCCACAGCCCGCCGGTGGAGTCGAAGAACGCCTTCATCTGGCTGGCCATCATGCCGAACCGCGTGGGGAAACCGAAAAGGATGCCGTCGGCCTCCGCGAGCTCCTGAGGCGTGATCACCGGCACGTCGGTCTTCGGTGGCGCGCCCATCTTGCCCAGCACCTCTTCAGACAGAATTTCAGGTACCTTTGGACGGTAAGCAGAAAAAAACATTGTAAGTTTTACGCGGTTCATCAGAAGCAGAGAGACAAGCAAGTAAACCAGAATTGATTGCCGCGAGAAATTAAGAATTTCATGATGCTGAGTGAATCATTCCGGACTCATAAACACGTTACTAGATTATAGTCCTTGACAAGCATCGAAACCACATGGTTGTTGAGACTAACCTGCCATACTTTCACTTCGACGCCTTCGACAGAGGCGGCGCCTTTCTTGATCTCCTCAGCTAGTTTGGCAACATGTCCGTACGTGGAGTAAAACCTATTGAAAAATGACATTACTGCTTTAATGATGGATGCGCAAGAACTAAAAGGACTCAACACTGAGCACTACTACTTTCACTGAACACATAATTAACATTTAGGAACCTTGATGAACAGAGCGAAGCTTTTATCTAGAATGTAGGAACAGAACGAAGCTTATACACAGAAATAATAAGATCATCATATAAAGCCAAATCGTATCAGAGGTCCAAGTTGATAGAAAAAGGAACAAAAGATGACACAACATATGTCCACAAATTGACACCTATAGCCTATATAACCCAACTAGTTCAGCAGAGTTTTCATATGGATACGAGTTCATCTTATTGTCCTTCAAGATTAAAACTAAAGAAATAAACTAATCCGGAGGCGAAAATTACGCATAACTTAATTTCGAGTGTCAATCAGGTATTTAGGTGAAAAGGTGTACTAGGAGAAAAAAAAACAAGTGTTTCCCATCTTTAATTCAAAGGCTTCTAGATGGTCTCACTTTTTGGGTAGTTGGACGATCCCATTCAGACAGCAAAACTTAAAACAGTGAATTATCTCATATATTAAACGATATTATGGTGGTTGTTTATAGATGCGACTTCAGCAAAAGAGATGTAATGTTGATTGACAGATAAAATGTTGTTTGTCAGTAACAGTATGCATGCACCGAGAAGTGGTCAACTTTTCGAAAGAAAAAAAGGATGCTAGACAACCTGTGACATCCTCTGAAGGGTCATAGAAATGCTCGATGTTTCTTGATGAATTGCGTTTACAACCAGATATTAAAAAACCCAATGAACTATATGGACATCTTATTTGGATATTAGCTGTGAACTGCTTGGTTTTGGATGAAAAATTGTTCGTCATGGAAGGCCCATCAGAAGACGGGGATTGTACTGTTGCAGTGGAAAATCCACATCACTGAAAAGGACATTTGTGGATTTCATAATTGGCCATAAACGAAAAGGAAGTACATTTTAATTAAGGCACTGCATTCTTCAAGAGTAATGGCACTAAAACTTTAATAGAAAACATTCTAGAAGCTTGAGTACGGCGACAAAAATAATGGCACTAAAAAATTAATAGAAAACTGTATATGTCAGAAGCACTGAAAATTGATGAATAGTGCCATGAATGAGACAATCCATAATTTTAGTTATCCAAACGAAAATGAAAGGAATTTTTACTTTTAACTTTTTTCAGTTTGCGTTACAGTGCAGCTCATCAAACTGATGAAACGTGGACATTAATAAAAATAAAGTAGGGCACACTAAAACTCCCTTTGATATTTCCTTTGGTTTTTAATGTATGACATTGGGACAACTTTTTTAGCTAAAAACAAACTAAGAAAGAAATCAGAGGGAGTAGGAGTTCATGAAAAAGATCACAAATTGCCTGTATGTTTAGGCCAATTTTATTTGACACCAAAGGGGGGAAAAGTAAATAATGAATATCATTTGTTGAATGAAAAATAATGAATATTATTATTTAGCCCTAATTACAAGCCAGTTCTAACCTAACATACATGTGCCTTCTTGAAATTGATAAATTAACCTTTAGTTCAGTTATCCATTGCGAACACGTTTTTTTCACTAGCTGTCGACCCCCTCTGAAACTCATGACCAGTTGCACTTACAACTGGAGGGAACAAGGGAGTTGGTAAAGATAGGATACATCTCACAAAATAAAATGTTTCCCAAAGCTTCTGTCCTTGATACAAAAGCCTAATCAACCGCAACAAGTCACACTCTAGGTGATGATTGAACCACTAATTATGTTTCTAAGTGAGTAGTATAAAAGAAGTACGAGTCCGAGTCATCACAAGAAAATAAACAATAAAATCAAGTCCTCTCACCACCGCCAGGCGCAAATATATCAGCAGCATTTCCAGTGACAAGAGGAAATTATTTTTAACTAAAGGGCCGGTGCAGCATTAGCGTTGGATGAAAGCTCCTACCACCGTTTGGGGCAGTCCTCTTCAGTTTCGTCAGGGAGGGGAGAAACCCACTACCATGACTGAGACATTGACAGAAAATAGATAATTATTCACGAGCCTAAACCCTCCCAACTGCCTCAAGTTCATCGATCCTGGACAGTGATCAAAGCTGAAAACTTCTAGATGTATATGGCGCTGAACAGAACAGAACATTTCTGATTAAAAAAAATAGCACAGGAGTGGTCTACGAAATGTTATTACCAATTTTAATAACTAAATTCAGAACCATGTCTGACGACAAACACCATGATCAGAGAACAAATAAGCTAGGGAAACTAGGCGAACTGATCATCAGTTGGATGCAAGACGAAATGGGTGGTGCGAGTGCTTACACGACGTAGACCTTGACCGCCATTGGAGAAGGGTCGGAGCTCGTCGGATCTGAGATCTGGAGCGAGCAGGAGGCTGGCCTTGTCTTTGTTTAATGGGTTCGATGAAGGTAGTGTGCGCGGTTGAGGGAAGGGGAGAGAGTATTTATAGGGGACGGCCGTTGCTCTGCTCGCGTCCGGTTGGACACGCAGGCGGTGCCAAGTGGATCCACCGTGGAGGGCGCCACATCAGACTGCTCGCACTGGCTTCCGCTACGGCGCCCTGCAGGATGCGTTTAGCGGAAATCAACGCTGCAGCGGCGTCCGGTACGCTTCCGCTATGGAAGCGGAACGCCGCGGCTTCCGCTATTCCCAGCATAGTAGAGGGCTCCCGTTATGCACTGACACGCGCGTACGGGAGTGAGAGCAGTGGCGGGCCCTATTGTTTCAACAAACTAAAAAATATTATAAATCACAAACCAAAAAACCAAATCAAATTCCGATTGCATCATTAAATTCGTTTTAAGAAATCCTTCAAAACAAGATCTCACATGGATATATTTAGATAAAATTACAAGTGAGCCCTACTGATGGTAGTTGGAGATGGTTGAATAAAATTGTGTAGTTGATATAGAGGATGGATATGGAGGAATGATGGGTGCGGAGGAAATTGGTATAGAGGAAATAATCTCGATGACCAGGACAGAATATTCCTTTTAGAGGAAAGATATAGAGGAACATGAGTGCGGAGAGCCTCACGTGCAGGGCCTGATCGGAGAATCAAAGATCAGATCGAGCGGCGAGGCCATTGCACTGCACAGGTATAATTTCTGCGCAGATTGACGGATGTATCGGTACGTCATGGCTGCATCAGAACTCCAGAACCAACATAAGAAAGATGTCAAGGCTGATGATCTGGGCATGGGAAATGCCGGGAGAATTTCAGGTTTCAGTTGTACCTCAACACTTAACAGCAGAAGTTAATCCAAAGTCACGTATGCCAGTTAAGAAATTTATAGTTTCCGCCGGATTTGTCCAGGAAATTTCCAGAAAATCTAGTACGATGTCACGTACGTATTCAAGCTTGAACTGACCGACCATCGTGTCTAAAACCTCGAGCTCTGATTCATCTTCAACCACGCCAAGATGCTTAGATGCATCATTACCTCACTGTCACCAACAACGCTGACGGTGACGGGCAAGGCCATGGTTCTGGAAGCTGTTGCGCAGATGCGGTAGCCGGCCATTGGAGGCAGGGATTTCAATGGCTCGGTCCGTACCATCCGTTCAGCAGAGTGCAATCGGGACGGACTTGAAACGTTCAGGGTTGCTGAACCTGCACTATATCACTGTTGTTTGTTAGATCAATTCGTGACTGATCATCTAATCTTAGGCGCAGGAACAACTAGTCAAGATAGATCACACCTAGAATCATTAATCTAACACTGAATTGATGAGATCTTAACCTATCTGGACTTAGGTTCGCCATAGATAAGTTCTTGGCGATGCAGATCAATTAGATGATCTGTAACTTGATGTAGATGTAGAAGAACAGCAGATGTCGATGTAGATCGAGGGACACCGGGCTTCCACACCTTCCAGCTCTCTTAGGGATCGGTGAAGCCAAGGTTAGGGTTAACCTGGCGGCTGAACTCGTGATTAACAAGTTGATTAGAAACCCTAGGGGTCTCCTCTTAGTTATATAGAGCTGTAGGCGTGGGGCCGGGCCCTTAAATGGACTGAGTTTTGCCTCCCGATCAAGACAACTAAACAGGGGCGAAATTAGATATGGACTGGGCCTTTCGGTCCAATTAAAATGTCCTGACCGAGGTCAACTAATTCCAACATTCTCCCCCTTGACCGAAGGTCAATTGCTAATTCTTTATAATATAGAAATTTATTGATTACGTGCAGGTGGATACACATGGATCAATAATCTCCCTCTTAATCGAACAAGCTTAATCTTAATCTTAAACTTATGTTCGTATTATATTCACACTCAATACCATAGCAAAACCCAGCGAATGGGTCGTCAGCAGCGTAACAGCATACTGGAACAACATTAACCAAAGTCAACTACAGTATCTTGATAGAACGCTCATTAACTTATTTGGGATTTTATTTATTCGGCCTCATCCAGAATCATATTTCAGGTTAATTTCCAAATCCATACTAATTTCGCGAAAAATAGGATAGGAGATAAAACCTCAATTAGTCATGTTGCTAGCTATTTTCTTAAAGCATTATAAATGACTTGATCCTGGGACCTTTCTTTCATAACACAATGGTAGTTATCGATGGGCTTGACACCATCAACTATATGTCATTACTTGAAGGAATACTGTAATCAGATACAGCGACATTGATTATAAACAATGTAAATCTTAATAATAATACCGGAATATATTTTATATGCCTGTCTGAATTAAAACATGCCATACAAAATCAGCTTTAATAATGCTAATCTTGTTTTAGAGCTTTCTGCAGAATCGCTCATATCTGTAAGAATGAAGGACATAAAACTTAATTGTGCACATTTACATCCATACACCCTCATAGAACCTTATCTGAATAGTACTTAATTAAATAAGCATGTTATATGATGCCTTTAACTTCAAGCACCTTTTCCAGTGGACCTCCCCTGGACTAAGACTAATAAAATTTTGTCAAGCATTCCGGCTTGTCATGCTAAGTCAATGTCTTATAGATCTCAGCATATAGCTTCTATCTGAAGCTTTAGGAACGTCTTCCTATTTATCTTATTCTTAATCTTATATTTATGATAATATTTGCTATATCACGCAAACGATACAGGCATAATTATATTTGCATTCACATAATGTCACTTCAGAGCCTTTCTCAACTTTTATGCTTGAATGACAATCCCAATACTCACTTTGGTCCCATCAAAGTGTCACACTCCCCCAGAACTTAGGAAAGCGTCACCAGATGTATCTTATGATATGATGAAATCATTTCTCCTTTCTTGGAATGCATGCTCATTTCTTTCAACTTACGGAGAAAATAATCACCTTAGAGTATCAGGATCTTAATTAATCCACCTTAACCTTATAAATAAATCACGGTTGCCCATGATACGTACAAAACTCATAGTGAGTTATGAACTTAATATCTTAGTTTCCTTTGGAATCACTCCTTCAATATCTGCAGACTCATTACAGTCTACTGCTTTGACTCCATCAGAAAATTGCTATGAAATGAACTATACTTATATCCAAAAATCATAGACTATTTTATGACCTCTTTTACATAATCTTAGGAATAACTGAAACTTTTACTTTTGTGCCCAAAACACTTAACTTATCATTAAACATTACATGTCTCTGTTATTGTAGTACGACTAATGCACATCCTAAACAGAGATAGGAAAAATATAACGGAGGAATACTTATGGCACGATATATATGAGAAAAAACATATATGTATGTATATACATCTCATCTTAAATCATCAATATAGGAAAAACTTATCCTATATCTCAATAAGATTTCTTCTCCCCCATTTCCTTCCTTCTTTATGAGCTTCCATTGAATCTCTGAATAATCAGAATATTAAATGTGTCGGCCCATAAACTTATTTAAAATAATTTACAATGGTAGCTCTTCAGCTTATCTTGGCACGACATTTACTATACCACTGATCAGCTTTCCTTGCTAAAACTAGCCCACATCAGCTGTGGCCAGAAAATGAACTAGAGCAGCAAGGCTATGATTAAATGTCCACAAAACAGCGGAGGCCAGTATCATGAACACAATCATACTTCAATCATCTCTGATTCCATTACACCAACCCACAACAGCGGAGGCCAGAAAATGGGTGACACAACACAATCTGCGACAAGTATCCTGTACCCAGCGGAGGCCAGAATAAAGAATAAAAAATCACACTTATTGCGACAATTGGTCTTTATGGAGTATATACTCCCTTCACAATGGTAATCATATCTCGCATTATAAGACTGCCCTTAAACTTATTCTTAATGGAGCAGTAATAATATAGCGAGTAAATTTGTCCTTAAAACTTATGGACAAAATATCATGGAGAGAATTATTATTTAATTTTTTTTTGACAAGAGCAGATCTTAACTAATTATTTAATTTGATGAGACATTCCATTCTCCCCCCCGAATTTGTGGTTTAAACGTGAGTGTGCCACATATTCGACAAGGTCTCATCACTTAGCTTATAACCTCTAATTCTCACATATCTATACTTATTATAATAATAGATACTTAAAAGACTTGATGACATAAAAGATATTTCACAACTCAGAGATAACACACTTATACTTATATATATATAGAAACAAAAGTTTCGCTAAATTACAATGAAATCATCAAGCTAAAATGTTGAGTTCACTAACTTAATCTAAAAGAACATTATGGTAACTCAACTCATTTCCATCAACTAATTCTAAGAGCCACTCCCCTGGTCTTATGGATCTCATAAGGAGGCATTACCAAAATGGTCCACACATGAGTCTGAAATTTGCAATCCAAAAGCCTTAAGCTCATGGCGATGTCCCACATGCGACTAATATGCAATAGTAGTCCACCTTGCCCACCTTGCCCGTCATAGTTAGCCTTCTAATGAGGTAACTTATGCAGACTTGCTTATGACTTATCTCAATGAAATATAAGAATTCATCAGCAGTCTTGTCGTCATTTGCAGCAAATACGCCCCTTATGCCTTGTGAGATGGAGCGCATTATGATCCTTTTGGCAAGCTTATTATCCCTCTCCCATATTTCTAACTTGAAGTGATACTCAATCATCTTCTCGTCATAATCCTCAATGCCAGGAGTAGGAGGAAATGGCTTGACATTGTGTAGCACATAATCAAGCTCCAGAAACTTGAGAATGTCTTGCACCTTCAATTTCCATAGAGGAAAGTCAATGCTATTGAAGGCTTAATGGTCTTCATGTAGCTTGCAAGGCCATTGTCTGAAAATGACAAAAGCTAAAAGCTTAGTCAACTTAATGAACGCAACTTATGCATTTCTTATTAATCTTAAGTCTTAAAGGATGGTGATGGAAATATAAATAAATTAAAATAATAAACTTAAGTCTGGATCGTTAATAGTACAAAAAGATGCGCTTAATAGCATAAAAGATAACCCTACGGTGGTCTGGTTACAATCATGCAATAAGAAACAACTTGCATCACCGGTGGGGAAACAAGCGTAACTTATTCTAAAACTCATAATTAAAACAACGTTGGTCAGAATTAATTACAAGTGTACTCTAAATGAACTTCTCGTTGGTTCCATTCAAATAGAGGCATCTTAAAAGCACTTGATGAATAAATAAATATTCAACTTAACTTATATGGTAATATAAAACTTAATTATGGACAAAACTTAGCTTAAATTTAAACTTAAATGGCTTAGAAAATATTTAATGGCAAGGCAAATTGCACCATAAAATTGAAACGCTCATAAGAACTTAAAACTTAAAAACTTTATTATGAGTGCGTGCTTATTTATCTGAGGGACGGAGTAAGCATAAAACTCCATTTAATTAAAAGGGTGCAATGTTAAAAAGAACTTAATTTTGCACTAAAATAATGAGCTGCTTAAAACTTTATAACTGAAACTAGTTGCTTAAATAATCTTAAACTTATTCCTTAAAATTATTATGCTCATGAAAATCCAAATATTGGAATATAAAAGCTAATAAAACTTAATAAAACTTAATATAGTGAATGAGCATATATTCTCAAGATGACAGCGGAATCTTAAAAAAAAATTAGCAAATAAAATATTGCTACTAAATATTCTTGAGAATTTAGGTTAACTAGTTCTCCAACTCACAATTGAAACATTGTGCTTAATAAACTTAGAAAATTAGGAGAAAAATTTGCTGCAAAAGAACTTATCACTTAAAATATGCTGCAAATTAAACTCGTAAATAATGCTTAATTAATTTCTTAATTACTGTGTGAACCCCAACCTCTGAAATTAATATCTTAACTTAAATCTGTAATTAAAACAGGGCTTAAATACTAAAGAGTTACGGAAAACTTAGCTAAAAGAAAGATGGATTTGCACCCATTTCTTAAATTTGGCCCGGGAACATGAAATGGCCCAAGAGCGCGCTCATGCGCGCGGCCCAGAGCCTGACGCGGCCCGCAGACCAGCCTAAATGGCCCACGGACTCGTGGCGAAGCGGCCCAGAACGCGCAGCACGCGGCAGCCCTGTAGCACTTGCGGCGGCCCAGCCCGACACGCGCGCGCGAGTGCAAAGCAGAGCGCGGAGCAGGCCAGCTGATAGGCCGTTGGGCAGGCCGCCGAAACGGCCTCCACGCGCGCGCGCGGCGCGGCAGTGGCCCGGCCCATCTTACGGCTGGAGCCCGAGCCGTCGGATTGAGGCAGAGGGGTTGGACGGCCAGGATTGCAGGAGCTCAGCATAAAAGGCCGGTCGAAAACCCTAGCCTCCCCTCAGTCCTCACTTACTCTTCTCCTCTCATCTCACTCTCTCCGCCGCAGCTCACTCCTCCTTCCTCGCTTCTGCTCAGGGCGAGCTCGGTGGCGGCGACGAGCCGCCCGCGCAGCCATGCGCCGCCGGTGGCGAGATGGCGACGGCGAAACGGCTGGAGCCGCGAAGGAGAAGCTGCTCGGCGAGGCTTAGCTGAGGGCGCGCGGCGCAAGAGCCCACACGCGCGGTCGCCGTCGGGAAGGCGAGCGAGGGCGATGCCGTCGGCGCGGCGGCGCATGCGAGGCCCGCGACTGAAGGCGGCGCCGTCCGCGAGGTCCTTCGCCGGTGCGCGCGCCCCCGAGAGGGAGCGCGCCGCCGTCGAGGGTCCTCTCGAGCGGTGCCCTAACTGTGTGCCTCAGGAGGCGGCCCGTCGCGCCAGATCTGAGAGGCGGCGACCACTCGGCGACCCGGCGGCGGCACGACGACGGCGAGACGTCGAGCGCGTGCAGGGCTCCCGCGCGGCGGAGCTGATGCCGCGCGGGCCGGTCCTTATGCCGGCGAGGTGCGCGCGCACGGCCGTGCCGTGGGGACCTCGTCGGCGACCGAGGAGAGGAGGGCGCCGCCGTGCGCACGTGCGGGATCTGAGGGCACGGCGCGGAACGGCGGCAACTGAGAGGTGAGTCCTCTTGATCTTAGGGTTCACTTAGGGTAGCCCTTCTTCTCCTCTGAGTGAGAGAGAGAGGGTGGTGGTGTCGGCATGGTGGCCGGCGCCACCCTTAACTGATCTTAACCCCTAACCCTAGATCTAGGGTTAGGGTTAGGGTTAGAACTGTGCGCAGTAGATTAAAACGTAATTAAACTAACTGAAAACCCTAGCTTATTAAACTAAAACAAGACTTAATCTTAACTTAAGTACATTAACTTACTTAGAAAGCTAATAAGAATTATCTTAAAAACATGACTAGTTCATCGATTATCAAACTTAACAGAAGTGCTAGATCATCGAAATTAACTGAAACTTGATGAGATCTACCACTTTAATCGAATCTAAACTTGACTGAAAACTTAACTGAACATGAAACTGTGATCTTACTTATGTCGAAACCAGAACAAAAGGTTGAAACAGATCGAATTGCATGATGAACAGAGAGATGAACGACTGAGTTCGAACACTTAATCATGCAAATAGTTCTGATCTGACGACTAGGGGATCTAAAACGACTAGTTTAGGCAACTGATACCAATGTTAGATCAATTCGTGACTGATCATCTAATCTTAGGCGCAGGAACAACTAGTCAAGATAGATCACACCTAGAATCATTAATCTAACACTGAATTGATGAGATCTTAACCTACCTGGACTTAGGTTCGCCATAGATAAGTTCTTGGCGATGCAGATCAATTAGATGATCTGTAACTTGATGTAGATGTAGAAGAACAGCAGATGTCGATGTAGATCGAGGGACACCGGGCTTCCACACCTTCTAGCTCTCTTAGGGATCGGTGAAGCTAAGGTTAGGGTTAACCTGGCGGCTGAACTCGTGATTAACAAGTTGATTAGAAACCCTAGGGGTCTCCTCTTAGTTATATAGAGCTGTAGGCGTGGGGCCGGGCCCTTAAATGGACTGAGTTTTGCCTCCCGATCAAGACAACTAAACAGGGGCGAAATTAGATATGGACTGGGCCTTTCGGTCCAATTAAAATGTCCTGACCGAGGTCAACTAATTCCAACATTGTTCACTTCAGACATGGAAGGAACTAAGCCATGAAACGGGTTAATCATCTAGGAGACTTCCGATCAGCTAATAAGCTGGCTAGAACTATCCAAGAGGCTCCTCTGAGTGTTATGGGTCTGGCGTGCAGGTCGACCATTGATTTCACTTCACCTACGAGTCAAGATTTCTCATCCATCATCACGCACATATGCCTTCGTTGTAAAGCAGCAGCTTCATGATGTTCGTCGGAGCGCGTGCTTCCAACGGGTTGGAGCACGTGCCACAGCTACTATTCCTTTTCCGCTGCTGCGCTGTTCTATTTTCTTCTTTCCGTTGCCCTGTTCTTCTCTCTCTCCAGTCGCTGGGCGCTGAGAAAATGGAGCTCGAGCATGAACAGAACAGGCTCATGCGTGTGCGTGTTTGCATGGATGGAACGTTCGTGTTCGTGTGTTCCTTGGGATTGAAGGCTGTCTCGCCGTCACGCAACGCGATTTCTGCTGCTGCTCCTCTTTCGGCAACTGGCCAGCCCATCGATCGGCGCACTGAACTACAGAACACAGGACATTGTAGATCTCTAGCTCGTGGTCACCGACACAGGAAATGATGTGGTCCATCTCTTTCCATAACTCGTGAATGAATTGTGATCACCGACCCATGGGAGAGAACTTTCACGAAAACGGTGGCATGCACGCATCTTTCTTTTCTTTTTTGAGAAAAAAGTGAAGTGCGTTCATCATGTTCATCGCCAAAAAAAAAAAAAACATCTTCATCGCAAAAAAGTGCATGCATCTTTTTTTTAAGGTTAAGTGCATGCTTTTTTTTTTTGGAGCAAAAGTGCATGCATCTTGTTGGATGAACAAATTTTGGGAAGAGCTGACATGGAGACAGATACATGGCCCAACTGAAATATCACTATACCAGCCCAATACAGCCCATATGGGACTTCATTCGCCCAAGGTTTTTTTCATCTTTACGGGCTAGATTGGAACCTCGGGGAGCCCAAATCTGCCACTCCGCTCGAAACAAAAAGGACTGTACAGCTGACATGATCATATGACCAGAACATGGTACAATCATAGTGACTCTTCTGTCGTCGGGACGCGAGCTCGCTCCACTCGCTGCAATGTCGGCCAGCTGCCACCTCCACCTCGCCCAGCTCCTGCTTCTGCTGCTTCTCCCCGCGGCGTCCCGTGCCAGGGACTCCATCGCGCCGGGCCAGCCGCTCCGGGGCAACGAGACGCTCGTCTCGGCCGGCGCCGGCGTCTTCGCGCTCGGCTTCTTCACCCCGCCGGGCTCCAACGCTACCTACGTCGGCGTCTGGTACGCCAAGGTGAAGCCCCGCACCGTCGTCTGGGTCGCCAACCGCGCCGCCCCCGTGCGCGGCGCGGTGGCGGACAACGCCGGCGCGGCGCTCACCGTCTCCCGCGACTGCGCGCTCGCCGTCGCGGACACCACTCTCCACCGTGGTCTGGTCGGTCTCGCCGCCGCCGGGGTCCGCGGCCGGCGGTGGCGGCTCGTGCACGGCGCGGATCCAGGACGACGGCAACCTGGTGGTGGCCGACGCGCGGGGCCGCGTGGCGTGGCAGGGGTTCGACCACCCGACGGACACGTTGCTCCCCGGGATGCGGTTCGGGGTGGACTTCGCCGCCGGCAAGAACATGACGCTGACGGCGTGGGAGAGCCCCTCCGACCCGTCGCCGAGCGCCGTGGTCGCGGTGATGGAGACGGCCGGCGACCCGGAGGTGTTCATCTGGAACGGGGCGACCAAGGTGTGGCGCTCGGGGCCCTGGGACGGCGTGCAGTTCACCGGCGTCCCGGACACCGTCACCTACAAGGGCTTCACCTTCCGCTTCGTCAACAGCCCCCGGCCGCGAGGTGACCTACAGCTTCCAGGTGCCCAACACCAGCAGCATCCTCACGCGGCTGACGCTCAACAGCACGGCCGCCGCCGCCGGCGGCGGGCTGCTGCAGCGGTGGGCGTGGGCGGCGGAGGCCGGCGCGTGGACGCTCTACTGGTACGCGCCTCGGGACCAGTGTGACGCCGTCTCGCCCTGCGGGCCCAACGCCGTGTGCGACACCAACACCGTCCCCGTCTGCTCCTGCCTCCGCGGGTTCACGCCGCGCTCGCCGGCGTCGTGGGCGCTGCGCGACGCCCGCGACGGCTGCGTGCGGGCGACGCCGCTCGACTGCGGCAACGGCACCGACGGATTCGTGGTGCTGCCGCACGCCAAGGCGCCGGACACGACGACCGCCGTGGTGGACTACGACGCCAGCCTGGAGCAGTGCAGGCGGAGGTGCCTAGGCAACTGCTCCTGCACGGCGTACGCCAGAGCCAACCTCAGCGGCGAGCCCGGCCACCGAGGATGCGTCATTTGGACCGGCGGCCTCGACGACCTCCGGGTGTTCCCGGGCTTCGGCCAGGACCTCTACGTGCGCCTCGCCGCCGCGGATCTCGGTACGTTACACTCCACGCCATCTTACGTACACGTACCCATCACTTGCTTTCTTTCCCTCTTTCTGCCATGCCATGATTCATGTCAGTGGGTGAAATCTTACTATCAACCAACCATGCATACATGTTTCATCAAGTATAAATTCTAAAAGTTCCTAATTAAAGGTTAATAAAGCATTCTCTTTTTCAAACAAACTTTCAGTCTACTGCCTTTACTTTAGAGAACGTGGAAGAGCTATTCTGTCTCTTTTAGGAGTAAGTATTAGGGAGAAAAAAGAAAGAAAGAAAGAAAAGACTACAGATCCCTTTAAGCATCTGATCCGAGTTATCATTCCGGCATCTGAGTTTAGCACCATCAAACAGAAAACGAGAACGTATTCGTCTTTTTCTCTAATACTACCTCACTTCGTGCTGCTGCTAGAGTAGTCACTTTCATGTTTGTGGACATGTGGTCTCACTGCCGTGTGTAAGAAGCACATCCATCCTATGCCACCGGACAGAGTACGATAATAGCTTCTCAACCTTAAATCATAACCGTCCGGCGGGCACCTGTGTTCCTGTTAGTGCATAACAAATTCTGGAACCTGCTGGTCGTGCCATGGATAAGCAAGCCTGAATTCTGGAACATAATCTCTGATGCAGATGGGACTGTGAACAAAATCAGCGTATACATAGCTAGACACAAATTGAACTTTGCTGCCTGAATGAGATGAGACTCCAATACAGTGTTTACCTAGGTCTTCAAGCTTCTTCTCCACGTAGAAATGTCTTCATGTCTTTTAGATGTTGTGCACCGCACAAGTCTTCTACCACAAATCCAGGAAAGCAGGAATAGCATAGGTGATTTGATAGATATGGAATCGATTGAAGTCCAAGCAACTCTGACCTATTGGGATGACTTTGGTGCCTGTCCAATCATGAACATGAACAGTTAATGCTTAGTATAGCAGCACATGAGAAATCAGAAAATTGACCCGACCAAATAGCGTGTCCATGTCCACTTTATAATGTGGGGCTGTTAGCGCATGGCTCCAGTCGCAATCTGATATACCAAACCTACTAATGCTAAGCAAACTGCGCACGGCATTTTATTGGCCCCAAAAAGAGACATAAAAACCGACATTTTTTTGTGTTGTGGCAGTACAAGTCACTGATGATACATCTCATTCAGCACCCATTTTTTTGTTGGCTCGTGGTGCATTAGTAAATTCTTTCAAAAAGTATGATGGCGACCAATTAGAAGGTCTAAATACCGTAACAAATCAGGAAACATTGAAAACAAAGTATGGGCCATATTTCTAAGAACAAAGTGTCAGTGTATCCAAATCACGATATAAACCCTAAATTATGGCATTGTCAAGGTGATTTCCGGGTGAAGTTTGCATGCATAAGGCATTATCCATGAAAAGAACCCGAGAAATACTAAAAGAAAGGAATGAAAGAGGGCAGAAACACCAAAACGAAGAAACGATGAAAAAGACAAAAGAGATGCCTTTTCTGCCATGGGAATTGGGAAGAATGACTAGGCATGCATTAGATTCAACAAGAAGAAAGAGGAAAATTTGCAAATTGTGTATGTCGTGTGATCAAAAGAAAATCATTAGGTGGATATAAGGATAAACCAAAACAGTTTTCTTCTTTGTTTGCTGCAAGCGTGCAGCATGCGTGTTACATCTCAAAGGAAATCATCAAAATAACTTAGCTGCAAAATAATTGACATACCCAGAATAGTTTATGCATTCATGAGACTGCAAGCGTGTATGGTCTAAATACCGTAACAGAAAGATATGCTAATTTTGCATGCAGTTTGGTCCACTGTGATTAAAAATATGCATTTGTCCGAACATCAGCAATTATATCGGTTTAAAATATCTTTTAGTGTAGTTTACAAAGAGATTGCATCCTGAGTGAAAATTCAACAGAAGGCATTAGTCTCCTACAACACAAACGTGTCAGACTTAAATAAAACTAGCAAACCATATGCTCCAATAGAAAGGAATTTATCAAGTCATACAAGTAATCTGCTCTCCAAAAAAGGTCATACAAGTAGGCATCCATCATGAATCAAACATACCTGGATAAGCTGTTACCATCACAAAGGGCGTTGTTGCTTTCACAAATAACAAGTCACAACTAGGCACCAGCAGGTTATGCGTGATCCATGTGAAACCTTCTGCAGATCCAAACAAGCAGTAGTGCTCCAGTCCAAAAGTGCACAATGCTATTGCTGTGGTCAAGATCTCCTTAGTTTTCTACTTTATAGTACCGTCACCTGATTTAAAGGCTAGATATGGGTAAATTCCACGGTTCCTTCCTGCCTAACTGTACGCACTGTCTTGGGAAGCCAACCATCAGTATGAAACTGCACATTATCCCCATTGCGATATGGCCATTACAGCAGCTGTTTCCAAGTCTAACTCTGCAGTATATGTGGCATCATGTTTGTTCCCACGATTGGTAAAAAATCACTGACATATCACTTAATTCAGCACAAGGAAATCAATCTATGCCAGCAAAAAGTTAGGGCCTATTAATCATTGTACATGTGTTTTGGTCAGGAATTGTGACATACTTCGGACCAAGACATGCCAGACATCAGTCGTCTTCTGTTTATGTAAACTAAATCATTCTCCACATGACGATCTTTTGCATTACCTGCAAGGCATCCCAGATCCATAGTACCAGTGCCCATGCAAGGCGTGGACCCTCCTCTCTGTCTGTTGTGTCAAGAATTCCACATACGAGGTCCCAGACTTTGAAGCGTTGGGTAATTGGTATGGCAGGACCACCGACTGGTAGTTCATCCCATGATATCCAGTTCTCTAAAAAGCAAAGGTTGCATAAATCACTTGATGAAACAACATTTATTATTCCATATGCGGTTAATTATCTGTACATGGACAAGTGAGCATAGAACCCTGCAAAATATCAGGGCATCAGGCACTGCAATAATCTATCCGAAAGGAAACAGACCATGCAATGGAATAATGGTACAGTTTTACTAGATTCACGCACCAATATTTTAGCATATATGTTCCAAAGTGAAAATTCAACGTGAAGCATTTTTCCTTAAAAATTGCAATTTATAACTATGTTTTCTTGGCAATATTCTTCACTCAGCTGCACTTGGAATGTTAAAATTTTATAAGCAAAGGGAGTGCTCACAAGTCATTTCCTCGTATAAAGCTTTACACTACTGAGTACTCCCTCTGTCTTCAAATTGTTGTCATTAGGACAACAATTCTAGTTCAAAAAAATGAACTGGAGTTGCTGTCCTGAACAAGATGGAGAGAGTATACATTGTCATCTAAGTAATACCCATTTATTAACGTCTTCAGAGTAACTACGTGCATGGCAAAACTTATTAGTTATGATTTTTTTTTACAGATTCAAAGTCCAAGAAGAAGGTTTCTACTATGGTTGCAATAATTGCCAGCATAGCTGCAGCTGTAATTATTGTTCTAGCACTAACAGGGTTCTTCATATGGAGAGGAAAGAGAAATAAAGCAAGAAAACCAGGTAGCTTACAATATTTGCAGACAGATTAGTTTCATGAAGTGAAAAAAAATGCATTTTCTTTTTACAAATGTAGAAACATCAACAATACGGGCAAATTGTTAGTGATCCCATACTGACATTGACATGTTCCAACTTCCAAGGATCAAACACATGGAGTGGTGGTTCCCGCAGCAGGGAAGGCTTTACTGAGAGAAATGATCATGGGGATGAACTGGAACTCCCAATATATGATTATGAGACAATAGTGGCAGCCACAGAGGGTTTCTCAACCAGCAACAAGCTCGGTGAAGGTGGCTTTGGACCTGTGTACAAGGTACCAATATCTCTATCTATATAGTAGTCCCAGTGAAGGAACACCTTAAAATTTCAAAAACAATTCAGAGCGGTGCCAGGAGCCCTGAACTGCTGATTAAATTATGCATTACCAAGCATAAGGTTTTTAAGTAGTTTCAGCGTAATTGTGTATTACAGGGCATCACTTGTAGTTCCAGAGAAATAGCAATGTCCACCATCTTCTAGTTTTTCAAACTACTGACTATTGCAACTACATACCTGATAACAAATGTTCCATCTCAAAATTTCAGGGTAAGCTTGAGGATGGACAAGAAATAGCTGTAAAAACACTTTCGAGAACATCAATACAGGGTCTTGATGAATTCAGGAATGAGGTTATGTTGATAGCGAAACTCCAGCATCGGAACCTTGTTCGCCTGATTGGGTGCAGTATTTCAGGACAAGAAAAGATACTTATATACGAATACATGCCAAACAAAAGCTTGGACTACTTCCTATTTGGTATGCTCTGAACTTTTCTGGGCATCAAATTTCATAATCATTCAGGGAAGAAATAGTAATCCATCTATATTATCAGACAATTCCAAGAGCATGCTACTCGATTGGCAAACAAGATATCGTATAATAGAGGGAATTGCCCGAGGTTTACTGTACCTTCACCAGGACTCGAGGTATAGAATCATCCACAGAGACCTGAAGACAAGTAACATTCTTCTGGATAAGGATATGACCCCAAAAATTTCAGACTTCGGCATGGCAAGAATATTCGGCAATGATGAGACAGAAATCAATACTCTCAGAGTGGTTGGCACATAGTAAGTCACGAACTGTTTATTCGACAATCAAATTATCAAACAATAGCTGTGCGATTTAATATCCTAATGTTGATGATGTTTACATGGTTCACTACAGTGGTTATATGGCTCCTGAGTATGCAATGGATGGAGTGTTCTCCGTGAAATCAGATGTGTTCAGTTTTGGTGTCATAGTGCTGGAAATCATTACTGGTATCAGGAACCGAGGTATCTATAGCTACTCCGGCCACCTCAACCTTCTAGCACATGTGAGCATCCATCCATCTTACTAATTCTACACAAGTAATGCAATATTCACTAAATTAACTTCACACTAACTCAGCTGACTCTTGTAACAGGCCTGGAGTTTATTGGTTGAGGGAAAAAGCCTAGATTTAGTCGACGAAAACCTTAAAGGCTCCTTCAACTCAGATGAAGTCCTTAAATGTCTCAAAGTGGGGCTCTTGTGCGTGCAGGAGAACCCAGACGATCGTCCTCTGATGTCCCAGGTGCTCCTGATGCTAGCCAGCACTGACATTGCCTCGTTGCCAACTCCGAAGCAGCCTGGCTTCGCTGCACGGAGAGCTGCAGCTGCAACCGAGGACACCACGTCGAGCAGGCCCGACTGCAGCATTGTGGACAGCATGACCATCACCATGGTGGAGGGTCGATAGCAGGCCATGTTCCCTATCGAATGGAGCACGGTATGTGTACAGTAGAATATTGGAGTGGCATTGACTATGTTTTGCTCTGTTATTTTGTGTATTTGTGGATTGTAATTGTTCAGTTCTAGGCTCTAGCACTGAATAGGCGAGGGGGGAATGTAAAATTCACCATAAATCCAATCCTAATAGCACTGAATAGATGTATTTTAAAGCAAAATGATGTGCTGGGCAGAGGAAAGACCTCACATTGCGGTCGGCGCTGAGAGCCTAATCCAATTTGATTACGGTTGTGGTGGCGGAGGAAATTGAGAAATGATCCCTGCATGAGCACACATACCATGAGTTTTAGAAGTTCCTCGCCGTCCACCCACGGGGTGACGGGACAGTTGCGGATCGGGCACGAAACTCCCCTTCTCGACTCAAAATCTCATCGCCGAACTCCTCCCTGGCCCACCGCCTCGCCTAACGCCTCCCGGCCACTCAGCCAACTCTCCTCCGCCGCCGCCTCCACCACTTGCTCCGTGGCCACATCCTCTCTGCAATGTGCTCAACTCATCCATCGGTACGTAGCGCCGCCAAACTAGGCCGAAACGAACCGATGCACCGTGCGTGGGGTGGGTGGCTAGCGAGCGCAGCTGTTCACCGGCGAGCCGCGCAAGGCGACCGGCGTCGCAGGAGAAACTGAAATCTGCAGAGACCAGCCCAATAGGCTTGCATCCTTTTGTTTGTGCGCTGGCAATGGGCCATCCAATTCTCTTCGGAAGCTAGTGGCTCACTAATGTGTCTCGGTTCGGCGGTGACTGTCGAAAAATACCAGCGCACATTAGTGGGCCAAAAAATACAAGAATTTCAAATACCAGCGCTAAAGGACAACATATTTTTTTGAGATACATCTAGGCTTGGCACTGAATAGATGTCAAGTTGTGGTCTCTTCAAATTGTGTGTGCATTAACGACAATGAAAGATGACTTATTATAAGTTTTTGTACTTTTCTAGCACTTCAATGTATTTTTTGACTGGAGTTTTCAAGTTTCCAACTACGTACAGCAAAGATGCTGCCAGAAACCCACATGATGCACCATCGCAGGCACCCATAGACTCACACAAGGGTCGTGGAAGAACATGCAGAACGGAAAGGTACTAGTAGGTTGCTTCACATTAGCATGCGCATCTCTTCCTAGCTTCTTCTGCTCATCTAAGAATATATATATAAAGACTTGAGACCGCCTCCTGCGAGTCGTCGGGGCTTCATTGGCCACCCCGAAGCAAAGAACATATACTTATTTTTTACAAGGAACAATCCAAGGATAGCTTGTCGTCGTACGCAATGAATACTACTCGTAGTAGCCAACTACATATACACATGCATGGTTATGTTTGCTGCTGATGAACTGCAGGTGCTAAAGGGGCTCCGGCCATACACGCAGATACAGGCGCCGCTACACAGATTGAACAGACTAGCTAGTAGCCTAGTGCGATGGCTTCAGGCAGCTGCTCGTCCCAAGAATGGCTGAGGCTGCTACAAGAAGCCCTGGGCAACGAGGAAGGTGCGGCGGTGGCGGCGTCGCTGGCCCGTCGGGAAGTCGTCATCAACGTTACTGGCTCAGAGGACCAGGCCTCGGGGCAGGGCAGAAAGAAAACCGACCAAGGCAAGGTATGAGCACACGTGAAGTACAGATATAAAGATTTTTTAGTTTATTCTAAAGTCATTTTTTAAAACTTTGACAAATAATATGCGTAATTTATAAACTTAAATATAGGTAGTTCATGGTATTTTCTTCCAGTGATAACGGTGAGTAATATTAAAACATGTGGAGGGCATCTCGGACTACTTTTCCATATATGTGTATTTTGGACTAATTTTTCCGTATGATAGTGATGGCAATTCTTTTTTCCTGTTTTCTCCGTTTAATCTGATCATTTCTATCTCTTAGAGCGAACGTTGTGGCTTCTTTTCTTTTTTAGATAAGGGAAGCTTTATTTCGGAATGAAATAGAGTTCCGGCCTCTGCACCGCGTTGGTACATGTAGCCGAAAAACATCAAACACCAACAAGAATGGAGACAAATCAGTTTAAAATAAAGTAAAAGAAAAAACAAAATATCCACCCTCCATGTAGAAGTCCTCACATGTAAATTTTAAGTTAATAGATAGAGTACTAAAGTTTCTCATGTAAATTTTGTAACTCTCAATGTTTGTCACCCTTTAATGGTAAGCCCTTCCTTTTAGCCTCCTCACGAATCATTCCTAGCTGTCTCCGAGCTCAAGCCGGCGCAAACCCATTTTAACACCTCGAGTGCTGAAACATCACCATCACCTACTTAGTCATATGCTTCCGGGGCAAAAGGTGCCCTGTTAGCTAGTTTGATCACCCGGAGTCGTTACTACCTCTGATTTTGTTTTGACCTTAGATGTAATTAGGACATAATAATTTTGTTTCGTTACCTATACACATTTTATTCCTATATTACATTGATTTTCGATCTGTTCATCGAGGAACCGCCATATATTTTTTTTTCTTGTTTCGCCCTAGGTCCATGGAGATGTGGAGACCGGCGGTGAGCACGACAAGTCCGTGCAGGAGGTGGACGTCGAGACGGAGGAGCCGGGCTCCGTGCTCCACGTCGTGGCGGCCGCCGGGGACAGCGAGCGCCACCTCGAGTGCGCAAGCAAGATCCACGAAAAGGCCAGCCACCTGCTGACGATGGCCGCGCCCAGCAGCAAGGGCGACACTCCGCTGCACTGCGCCGCCAGGGCCGGCAACACCAAGATGGTGGCCCGCCTTATCAAGCTCGCCGCCGCCGATGGCCAGAATAAGGCGGCGGCGAGGGACTTGGTGAGGATGCAGAACACGCGCGGGGAGACGGCTTTGCACGAGGCCGTCCGTTTCGGCGACTTGGAGATGGTAGACGCACTCGTGGGCGCGGACAAGGGGCTAGCCGGCGTGGACGCGAAAGACGGCACCTCGCCCATGTACCTCGCGAGCACCTTGGGCCACGGCAAAATAGCTGCCAAGCTTCACGGTTGTGGGGAGGAGCCGTCCTACTCCGGGCCGCGTGGACAGAATGCGTTGCACGCAGCTGTTCTTCACGACTACAGAGGTGACTGAAGAAATGACAATAATGTCGATCTCCACGATTACTACAATTATTCTCGATCTGCCTTTTGTTGTCTATACTAACATGCTCAATTAATCTTGCAACCGCGCGCGCGCAGTAATGACGAAGTTACTACTGGGATGGAACAAGAAGCGCCTTGCCGAACAAAGAGAAGGCGTGAAGAATCTGGTCAGAGAAACCGACGTGGACGGAAGCACGCCGTTGCACTTCGCCGCGGCAGCGCCAGACCCGACCGTCCATTCCACGCTCTTCGTTTTCGCCGCGAGCAACTTCGAGCGCTCTTCCCTGGGCTCCTTCTTCATGTACCTCTTACCCCCGGGGTGGCTAACGAGAGCGTTCCAGTGGCTGAAGCTTCCGTTCGCCCAGCTGCTGGAAGCCGACCCGGCCGCGGCGTTCCAGCCGGACCGGCACGGGTCGTTCCCGGTGCACGTCGCGGCGGCGGCGGACAGCATGGTCTCCCTCATCGCCCTGCTCACGAGGTACCCTGCCTGCGCCGCGCTGCGCAACGCCAGGGGCCAGACCTTCCTCCACGTCGCGGTGGAGGACAAGAGGATCCACGCCGTCGCGTTCGTGTGCCACATGTGGGGGGGCCGACCCATTTCCAAGTCGGTGGTGAATGTGCAGGACAATCACGGCGACACCGCCTTGCACCTGGCCGTCCGTCAGGGGGAGCTGGATATGTGCAGGTACCTCATCGGGAACAGGCACACTCGCTTAAACTTGGAGAACGCCGAGGGGGAGACTCCTATGGATCTCGCCGCGAGGGGCGTCAAATGCGGATTTTACTTCGGGATGGTAATTACTACTACTAACAACGTAGGAGTAGTTTGATATACTCTTTCCATTCTAATATGTATGTAAGCATTTTTGAGTTTGGTCAAAGCCAAGCAATTCAATCTTTGGCTAAAAGTATCAGTCAAACGTTGAAAAAGTTTGATTTTGACCAAATCCAGAAATGCTTACATTTTTAAACTGATGTACTAGTATATTATTAGTATCAGGTTAATCTAACCAGGACCGCTTTTTTGCTAAATAAATCTTGCAGATGGCCCAGCGCAGGATACTCAGCATGCTAACCTCCGCGGGCGCCCAGACCGGCAGCCGTCGGCACGATCTGGTACTGTCCAAAACCAAATCCCTAGAGACGGAGGAAGAGATAGAGAAAGAGTCGGAGAAGATCAAGGATTTCGCGCAGATCGTGGGCATCGGCTCCGTGCTCGTGGCCACGGCGACATTCGCGGCAGCTTTAACAATGCCCGGGAGTGTGTGGAGCCCCGGCGATCCCACGGGCGGCAGCAACAAGGATCATGCCCCGCCGCCGCCGCCGCCCGGGACGCCGGTGCTCGCCGGGTCTTTCGCCTTCGACGGGTTCGTGATCTCCAACACGGTGGCGTTCATGTGCTCCACTCTGGCCACCTTCAGCCTCGTCTACTGCGGGGTTGCCACGGTCGACATACAGAAGCGGTTCGAGCTGGTCACCTTCTCCCTAGCGCTGCTGCTCTGCTCGGCGCGGAGCTTCTGCGCCGCCTTGGCGTTCGCCCTCTACCTGCTGCTTGCGAAAGTGGCGTACGGCACCGCCATCGCGTCAATCGTCATGACGTCTCTGGCGTTGCTTGACGGCATTTGGTTTCTGGTGGCGAGCTTCAATGACACGGCGTCCCTTGTTATGAGAAGACCTAAGTTCGCGTTGATGGAGTTTGCAGTTAGGTTCCTAGCCAACGTCCTGTATCTCTTCTGGCCCTACCTCCTCGTCGGTGGTTACTTGTTGTATGACACTCTAGAAATGTCAGGCAACTTGCGTCGCCTCGGCCATCACTGAAGCGTATTTGCAACAAGCACGAGGTACCCCCCCCCCCCCCCCTTCCAGTTCCTAGCTTGTTGAAGATGGGTTGTGATAGGAGGTCTTGGAGTGCCAATTACATATATCTTGCAATTTTTATGTGTTCATCATCCCGTGTTTGTCTCGCGGAATTGTAATAAGCATGACCTGTATTTATTCTATATATGAACCTTATATTTACTAATTAGAGGCTCCTTTTGAGGCCTCCACGTTAATCGGAAGAAAATACTAGAAATTCTCACAAAAAAGCTAAATATCTGGCCGTACAAATTAAAGTAAGATAAACAACAGCCTTTAGATCTAAGGTGATCTAAATTACCCACCATGTCATTACGAAAAACTTAGTCAAAAGGAGCCCCAATATCTATTTACAAATTACCCACCATGCAATTAAGAGTAAAAAAATAGATAAATTCGGAACTAAAAAATAGCTAGAAAGTACCCCTCATTCCTATTTCTAAATTACCCACCATGCCATTATGAGCAAAAATTAATTAAATTCGAAAATAGAAAAAATAGCTAAAAATAACCCTAATTCCTATTTCTAAATTACACACTTGCCATTATGAGTCAAAAATAATTAAATTCGGAATTAATAAATAAATAAAGATACCCAAAATTCCTATTTCTAAATTATCCATCATGCCATTATTAGTCAAAAATAGTTAAATTCGAATTAAATTTGGAAGATAAAAAATAGCCAAAAATACCTCTCATGCCTATTTCTAAATTACACACCATGCCATTATGAGTCCAAAAATTAAGTAAGTTGTAATAATAAAAAATTGCGGATATTCCTATATCCAATTTACTCACCATCCCATTATGAGTCCAAAAATAGCTAAATTTGAAATAATAAAAATAACAAAAAATACATCTGATTCCTATTTCTGAATTACTCGCTTGACCAATTCTGATTAATATAGGAGTCTATTTTAATATTCGCAATGCAGATCTCATTAGGGTTAAAAGTCTTGGCCTAGATATAATTTAGTTCAAACATGAGTTGCAATGAATCATTTTCTAAATGTAAAATGCCTCGATGGTTTAACACTAACAATATTTATCTTCAATACGTAAATAGGTAATAAGTATGTATATTCCTATATATCAAAAAGGAAACAAAGCAAAAACAATTGATGAAGGGTAAAGAGCACTTTAACTGTTACAATATTATGGAACTTTAAGACCATATACTCATAATTTTGCTGAAAATAATTTCACTATATATACATATATGATACTTACGGTTTGGATAGTCTAATATTGTACTTAACTAAACACAAATGTGTGATAGATATGATTATACATAACATAGAGACCATATATTCATAAGTTTAAGAAAAGTATCTTAATATATAAACATATATGATGGTTAAAGTTTGAATAGTCTAATATTATGTTTAACTAAATATACATATGTGATAGCAAAACTATCAAAAATGTTACCCGTGTGATGGTCTGAAAGATTATTGAACTTAGTAACATGTATTGTACAATATGAATATAAATTAGAATGGTATTGCTTCTTAATAGTTAGCACCATCGCAATAAAGGGTTAAATTTAATGTTTTCGATCACGCTAGGTTTAATGGGATGTCATGGATAATGGCATAACATACAAAATGTGGCGGTTTAAGGTTACGATATCCATTGGCGCAACTTCATGCGGAGAAAAATAAGACCATGAGAAAAGACAAATATAGAAGGTATAAAAAATTGTACTACAACATGGATCTAAGCCTAAAGGATGTTTTTAATGGACTAAAACCATTTGGAAAGTCATATCACGTTGAGATTGCGTCTAATATTAAATAAGTATAACACATTGTAAGGATCGTGTGACCGAGAGGGGGGTGAATCGGTGCATTCTAGAATCTTTTTTCTAACACTAACACCCAAACAACTCCTAGCAAGCAGTTCTAGTAACAAGGTAGAGCACACTAAGGAGTAGTCCTTAACCTAAGATACTAGTGGATATAGATAACACAAGCACTCCACACTAGCAACCTAGCACAAGATATATATATATATATATAGCGGAAGACTTAAGCTAGACAAAGCAACTAGATAAACTAGAGACAAGACAACCAAAGATACTAGGCACACTGAGTAAAGTCTTTAGAACTATTAGATAGGCTACAACAAGTAAGCACACGAGCAAAGCAAACAAGCAAAACTAGAGAAGCTAGTAGGTACCAAGGTAAACACACAAGCTAGATAGAGCACAACTCAAATACTACAAGTAATCATATATAGTGCGGTAAGTAAATGCATGTAGTAAAGGAGAAGGGATAGAGAATGCTTATGATGTTTTCCCGTGGTCTCGGAAGGATGGCGCCTTCCCCTACTCCACGTTGGGTCACTCCCGTCGGAGTCTCGACCCCGTCCCTCCGCTCGATGGCGATCCCTCCTAGAGCACACTTCACCCTCCGAGTGAAGTCGCGGGCACGTCCCGCCGGGTTCTCTCCCGGGTACTCTTCCGGAGGTAAGGCTCCGCACTTGATGCGTGCCAAAGGGCGCTCCACTAGTTATGCTTCTTTCGCACGGGAAGCTCCAAGATCGTGTACAAATTTGTGCCGGCTTGCACAATCTCCTTGGACAGCTCAACACCGACGCCTAACCGGTCTAGGCCTTGCCATAGATCAAGAGTAACAGCTCTAGATGACTCTCTCAAGTTCACACTAGCCTAGAGATCAAAGGATGCAACTTGTTACTCTCTCAAGCACTAGGATCACTCCAAATCCTTCTCAAGTGCTTCACACTTCTTCCCTTTGGCTTCTTGGCAGCACCTCCCCTCTTTCCTGGGTCCAAGAGCACCTCAAAGAGGCAAACAACCGGCTATATATAGGCCACCAACCTCAAACTAGCCGTTGTCCAAAAGTGCCAAGTCTGCGTGATGACCGTCATATTGACCGTACCGTCCGGTCCTCAAATGACCGTATCGTCCGGTCTTCACCAGACCGGCGTTCAGAGACTGCTGCTCTTCTTCTCAAAGTAGACCGTACCATACGATCCCTAGGACCGTACCGTCCGGTCTTCACTTCTCCTTCAGCCAACAGAAACTTCTCCTTCTCTGTTGCTTTCTGCCTGTAAGACCGTACCATACGGTCATTGACAGTACCGTCCGGTCAATGGTCCGGTCTTCATTCTTCAACTTCCAGAAACTTCAGCTTCTCCGTCTGGAAAACTCAACAGAGACCGTACCGTCCGGTCCCTAGGACCGTAACTTCCGGTCAATGCTACGGTCTCCATCCTTCAACTTCCAGAAACTTCAGCTTTTCTGTCTGGATTTCCACTGTAGACCGTATGGTACGGTCTCCTTGACCGTACCGTCCGGTCTCTTCTGTCTTTGCAGCTTCGATCTTCTTCTTGATCCTTGCTTCCAAAACTTGATCTTCTTGGTTCCTTCAACCCTCTTCTGCCACCCTAGCCCCTGAGAGACTCACCATGCATCCAATGATCTCTATAACTAGTGTGCACTAAGAGAAACACCTCGAACCCTCTTGATAGTCCGGTTTTTCCTATGGATTCAAGCTAACATCTAACCAAGCAACACTCGCTTGGATCTAGCATATCCTTAGCCCTGATCCATATCTTCTCCGCGACTTCATGAAAGTGCATCTAGGCCCCTAATTATTGTTTTGTGTGATTGACGTCAAAACAATCCAAAAGGACTAATGTCGCAATTGAAGATGTGTTCAGCTAGGTCTCAAGAAGGAGAATGAGACATGTCAAATGAAGTGCTACATTGAAAATATTCAAAGAAAATTGGCAACATACACTCAATGGGCGTTATTGGCACCGTTTTAATTTTAATTGAGTGTAGGAATGCCGTACTATCAAGAGGGGTGCAAATCATTGATCCACAGATGCCATAGGACCTTTTGGGTGATACCAAATTTCTTAGAAATCAGTTTGAGTGAGTGGTGGTTTTTGACCAAACCGTGCAGGCTCACCGGACTGTCCGGCACTCTACCGGACTGTCCGGTGGAGCCAGTCTTCGCCAAGACCAAGTCCCAGGCCGGACTATCCGGCAACCTGCCGGATTGTCCGGCAAGCCCTAACTTCGCCAGAACCAAGTACCTACCGGAGTGTCCGGCAGTTTACCGGATACTCCGGCCAGTTCATTTCCTGAGCATAACGGTTCGTTTTTGGGGACTCCATATATATACCCCCTCACCCCCAACGGTCACTCTCTCTTGCCCACTTGCTAGAACACGACCCAAGGCTCAAACTCTCCCTCTCCACTCTCTCCCAAGGCAAAGATTCGTGAGATCCATCCTAGAGAGTGTGTGAGAGTCAAGATTCGAGTTCCTAGCATCCATTCCACTCTAGAGCATCTTGTGGCATCCTCATCTTGGTGATTTGCACTTGTTACTCTTGGAGCTTGGCTCCTAGACGGCTAGAGGTTGCCCGGAAGCTCCCAATTCGTGTGGTGAAGCTCCGGGAAGTTTGTATTGCCCTCCTCGCAAGAGGAATTGATAGTGAGCAACTCGAGCTTGATCTTTGTGATCGCTTGAGTGAGGAAAAGAGTTGAAAGAGACTCGGTCCTTTGTGGACTCCTCAACGGAGACGTAGGGCACTTTGTGGGCCTGAACTTCGGGAACAAATCGTGTGTCACTTGTGCTTGATTCATTTGTTCTTGTTGTTCTTACTTGTTCTTGTTGCTTTCCTATATATATCACTAAGTTGCTTCGATCTACTTGTGTACTTGCTTACTTCCGCATATATTGTGTAGATTCACTTCAGAGCATCTATACAAGTCTTTTGATTCAAGTAGAATTGCTAGAAACTCTGTAGATTTCAAATTCCGCAGATTTATTCACTGAACCGGACTGTCCGGTAGAGTACCGGATACTCCGGTGGTTCCAGGTCCGGAGTATCCGGCAGTGTACCGGACTATCCGGCAGGACTGACAGTTTGATTAAGTCTTAATTGCAGAAGTTTTTAGCATTGCCTATTCACCCCCCCCCTCTAGGCAACTTTCAATTGGTATCAGAGCCAAGTACTCCGCATTGAAGCTTAACCGCTTGGAGAAATGATGGAAGCAACTCTTGGTGATCCAAGTAGCTTGAGGAAGAAGAAGAGCAAGTCGAAAGAGCCCAAGCTCATCGACTACAGCGAAGAAGAAGAAGAAGAAGAAGTCATCCATACAAGCACTAGCTCAAGTGACAACTCCTACGACTTCGAGTATGAAAGCTCAAGTGAAGGCTCAAGCTCCGAAGATGAAGGATCGTATACCTCTTCAAGTCGAAGGAAGAAGAAGAGCAAGAAGAGCAAGCGATCCAAGAAACCTAATGAGTATCACACCACTAATTTCAATTATGAAAACTTACACACTAACACTCACTTCATGCCGGTCCCATTAGGTAAAGCGCCGCACTTTGATGGTACGCACTATACCAAGTGGAGGCACAACATGAGGTTGCATCTAATCTCGCTCAATCCGAGCATTTGGAGAGTTGTGTGTGTAGGTGTGAAGCTACCCAAGAAGTATAGAGACCTCACACCGGAGCAAGAGCAAAACATGCATCGCAATGCACAAGCGGCTAGTGTGCTACTCACATCTTTGAGCAATGAAGAGTTTGATAGAGTTGATGGTTTGGAGAGTGCCAAGAAGATATGGGATACTCTTCAAAGAGCTCATGAGGGTGTTGACACCGTGAAGCAAGCCAAGATTGAGATATTGGAAGGAGAACTTGGAAGGTTTGTGATGGATGATGATGAAACCCCTCAACAAATGTATGGTCGGCTCAAGGTCATGATCAACAAGCTTAGAGCATATGGAAGTACCAAGTATGGAAGGCACGAAGTTGTCAAATTGATGACTAGAGCCTTCTCACCAAGGAACATCACATTGGTGACAATGATCCGTCAAATGAGAAACTACAAGAAGATGTCCCCGGATGAAGTGCTTGGTTTGATCATCAATCATGAGATCATGGAGAAGGAAGCTCAATATGTCAAGTCAATAGCAAGAGCGGTCTCCAACGCCAAGAACAAGGAAGTGGCACTCAAGGCTAGCAAGAAAGGCAAGAGCAAGCAAGAAGTTGAAGTGAGCTCAAGTGATGGTGGTGATGAAAGCTCCGATGTTGATGATGAAATGGCTCTATTCATTAGGAAGTTCAAGAAGTTCATGAAGAAGGACCGAGGCACAAAAAGCAAGAGGACAAACTCCAAGCAAATTTGCTACATATGTAAGAAGCCCGGACACTTCATGGCAAATTGTCCACACAAGAAGGAAGATCAAGAAAATGAGAAGAGTCATCAAAGTGACAAGAAGCTCTTCAAGAAAAAGAAGTTCACCGGTCAAGCTCATGTGGCGGAAGAAGATTCAAATGAAGAAGCTCCCACAAAAGAGGGCATGGCCACCATTGCTATCAAAGGGTCATCATCAAGCAAGAAGTTGTTCCCATGCCTCACCGATGATGATGATGACAACAACAAGCCACGCCACGTATGCCTCATGGCCAAAGGGCGCAAGGTAACTAAGAAAGTCGTCACTCCTTCTACTCTTGAAGATAGTGATGATAATGATCATGATGATGATAATGATGATAGTGATGCAAGTGATTGTGAAGCCTTGCTCAAAGGTTTGAATAAAAGTGCTATCACTAAAATAAAGAAACTTATGGAGCAATTGGTCGATAGGGATGAGTTGCTTGAGAAACAAGAGGACTTGCTCATCCTTGAAAAGGAGAGAAACCTTGAACTCAAGGAACTCTTGGCATGTGAGAAGGAAAAGAATGAGAAGTTGGACCAAAAACTTGCGAAAAGCAAGGAGACTCTCACAAGTCTCAAGAGCTCAAGTGTTGCTCTTCAAGAAAAATATGATGGGTTAATCAAGGCCCACAAAAATCTTGAAGTGCAATTTGATGCTCTTAAGTCTGGCTCCTCTAAACCTTCAAAAGATGCCTCTAAATCAACCAAAGGCTCCACAAGTAAAGATTGTGCAAAATGTCATAATGTTGATCTTGATGCTTTTGCTAACAATGAGAAAGAGTTGAAGCTCTTGAAGGGACAAGTTACTAGGTTGAACACCATTATCAAGAGAGGTATGATTGGTGATGGCGAAGATGAGAAAGAAGCAAGTTCAAGATGGCAAGGGATGGCTTTGTTAGGCTTGAGGCTATTCCCCTTCCCATTGATGATCTTGAGAACAAGAAGGACTCGATGTACACCGTTGAGGATACCTATGGTCCACCATTTGTGATAGGTGAAAAAGTGAAGTACAAGAAGAAGTACACCAAGGTGATGGAGACAAGCAAGAAGGTGAACAAGGTTGAACAAGTCAAGACCTCAAATGCCAAGAAAGTCAAGTATGAAGCTCCAAAGGAGAAGAAGAAAGAATATGCATCTCAAGACCTTTTCTATGCCGACTATGTGTTAACTAGGAATTCTCTTGGCAATGTTATTGCAAAATATGTTGGACCCCGCACACACAACACTCAAATCAAGAGATGTGTGTGGGTGCCAAAAATGCTTGTTACTAATGCTAAAGGACCCAAATCTTTTTGGGTACCTAAAACAAAGGCTTGATTTGTTTTTGTAGGCCTACTCCTCCGGTGGAACAAGTTGGGTGCTTGATAGTGGATGCACAAGTCATATGACCGGAGCGAGGAAGATGTTCACATCACTTGAAGAGAACACATCCGATTGTGATTCTATTACCTTTGGTGATGATGGAAAGGGAGGAGTACTTGGTATGGTAAAATTGCTTTTACTCCCGAGTATTCAATTTCTAGTGCTCTCTTGGTTGATTCTTTGGAGTACAACTTAATGTCGGTCTCACAACTTTGTGAGAAAGGCTTTGATTGTCTTTTCACTAACGAAGGTGTGACCGTCTTTAGAAGAAGTGATTACTCAATTGCCTTTAAGGGCGTGTTGAAAGGAGGACTTTATCTTGTGGATTTTTCATCGGATAAAGTCCAACTTAATACATGCTTGATGGCAAAGTCTACCATGGGTTGGCTATGGCACCGAAGGCTAGCCCATGTTGGCATGAGGAATCTCCATAAACTTCAAAAGGGCGGCCACGTCCATGGACTAATGAACGTTATTTTGAGAAAGATAGACTTTGTAGTGCATGTCAAGCCGGAAAGCAAGTTGGAGCTCCTCACCCCGCCAAGAATGTGATGACTACCACAAGGCCTTTGGAAATGCTTCATATGGATCTATTTGGTCCAATCGCCTACATAAGCATTGGTGGTAACAAATATGGTTTAGTAATTGTTGATGACTATTCTCGTTTCACTTGGGTATTCTTTTTGCATGATAAGAGTGAAACACAAGGAGTGCTCAAGAAGTTCTTGAGAAGAGCACAAAATGAATTTGAAGTGAAGGTCAAGAAGATAAGGAGTGATAATGGAAGTGAATTCAAGAACACTCAAGTTGAAGAATATCTTGATGAAGAAGGCATCAAGCATGAGTTCTCGGCACCCTACTCCCCTCAACAAAATGGGGTGGCCGAGAGGAAGAACCGCACACTCATTGAGATGGCAAGAACAATGCTTGATGAATACAAGACTTCGGATAGGTTTTGGGCCGAAGCCGTGAATACCGCTTGCCATGCATCAAACCGGTTGTTTCTTCACCAAATTTTAAAGAAGACACCCTATGAGCTTCTCATTGGTAACGTTCCTAATGTCTCTTACTTTCGTGTCTTTGGGAGCAAGTGCTTTATTCTCAACAAGAAACCCAAGGCCTCAAAGTTTGCACCAAAAGTTGATGAGGGTTTCTTGCTTGGATATGGATCGAATGTCTTGGCATACCGTGTCTTCAACAAAACCACCGGTTGTGTTGAGGTCACGCGTGATGTGACGTTTGATGAAACTAATGGCTCTCAAGTGGAGCAAGTTGATCCAAATGTGATAGGTAATGAAGAAGCTCCTCATGAGGCAATAGGAAGGATGGCCATAGGTGATGTAAGACCACAAGAACCACAAGTTGAACAAGTTCAACCTTCTCCTTCTCCTTCTCGACAAAATACACCACCACCAACACAAGAGCAAGATCAAAGGAGTGCTCAAGATCATAGTGACGACCAAGATCAAGATCACATCCAAGATCAAGCTCCAAATGGTGATGGTGATGATCAAGAACAAGATGATCAAGAAGAAGAAGAAGAAGAAGAAGAAGAAGTGATAACACAAGACAAGTGCTACACCCAAGAGTACGCCAAAGTGTACAAAGAGATCACCCCGTCGACAACATCATTGGTGATATCGAAAAAGGGGTAACCACTAGAACCCGAGTTGCAAATTTTTGTCAACATTACTCTTTTGTGTCTTCTTTGGAGCCACTTAGAGTAGAAGATGCACTCGCGGATCCGGATTGGGTGACGGCCATGCAAGAAGAGTTGAACAACTTTGAAAGAAACCAAGTGTGGCAATTGGTGGAGAGACCCAAGCAAAATGTTGTGGGCACCAAATGGGTGTTCCGCAACAAACAAGATGAGCATGGTGTCGTGACAAGAAACAAGGCAAGACTTGTTGCAAAAGGGTACTCACAAGTGGAAGGTTTGGATTTTGGTGAAACCTTTGCTCCCGTAGCTAGGCTTGAATCAATTCGTATATTACTTGCCTATGCTACTCACCATGGCTTTAAGCTTCATCAAATGGATGTGAAAAGTGCATTCTTGAATGGGCCAATACAAGAAGAGGTGTATGTGGAGCAACCACCGGGCTTTGAAGATTCAAAGTATCCTAACCATGTTTTTAAGCTCCACAAGGCGCTCTATGGGCTTAAACAAGCACCTAGAGCATGGTATGAATGCCTTAAGGGTTTTCTTATTGCAAACCAATTCAAGATTGGTGAAGTTGATCCTACTCTTTTCACAAGACATGTTGATGATGATATCTTTGTGTGCCAAGTATATGTCGATGACATTATATTTGGCTCTACTAATCAAACGTTTTGTGAAGAGTTTAGCAAGATGATGGTCAAGAAGTTTGAGATGTCCATGATGGGGGAGTTGAAGTTCTTTCTAGGATTCCAAGTCAAACAACTCAAGGAAGGCACGTTCATATGTCAAGCTAAGTACACTCAAGACATGCTCAAGAAGTTTGACATGGACAAAGCCAAACCCATCAAAACTCCAATGAAGACCAATGGACATCTTGATCTTGATCACAATGGCAAACCCGTGGATCAAAAGGTATATCGTTCCATGATTGGTTCCTTGCTTTATCTTTGTGCATCTAGGCCCGATATAATGCTTAGTGTGTGCATGTGTGCAAATTTCAATCCGCTCCTAAGGAGTGCCACATGATGGCCGTTAAAAGAATCTTGCGATATTTGGTTCACACTCCTAACCTAGGGCTTTGGTATCCAAAAGGCTCCAAGTTCAAGTTAGTTGGCTATTCCGATGCCGACTACGCCGGATGTAAGGTGGATAGGAAGAGCACATCCGGGACTTGCCAATTCTTGGGTAGGTCCCTAGTGTCATGGTCATCCAAGAAACAAAATTCCGTTGCTCTTTCCACCGCCGAAGCGGAGTATGTTGCAGCCGGTAGTTGTTGTGCACAATTGCTTTGGATGCGACAAACTCTAAAGGACTTTGGTTACTCTATGAACAAAGTTCCTCTCCTATGTGACAATGAGAGTGCCATAGCTATCGCACATAACCCCGTTGATCACAATAGAACAAAGCACATAGATATCCGGCACCACTTCTTGAGAGATCATGCTATCAAGGGGGATATAGTGATTAGCTATGTGAGAACCGATGCCCAACTTGCCGATATATTCACCAAGCCTCTAGATGAGAAGCGCTTTTGCGAGCTTAGAAGTGAATTGAATATCCTTGATTTTTCTAATGTGGAGTAGAATGTTGCACATCTGATTGTTGTCTCTATTTGTTTGGATTTGCGAAACAAAATGATTTTTGAAAGCTTTTTGAGTGATTTTCAAAACTAGTTGATTGATTCTTGATCTCTTGATCATATCTTGTTATATGGGGTCATAGTTATGATATGTTGAAATGCTTACTGACCACATGCAACAAGAATTTCCTATAAGTCCATCCGTCGAATCAACCTCCTTGAAAATCTTCTTGAAAACTCCTTTGTTCTCCTGGCTAAGTCAAGGACCGGACTATCCGGTAGTAAGCCGGACTGTCCGGCGAAATTCGCCATTCCAACAGAGAACCCCCAGCGGAGACTCCGGTCCCTTACCGGACAATCCGCACCTGGAGTCGCCGGAGACTCCGGTTTCCTACCGGATACTCCGGGCCTGGAGTTACCGGACACTCCGGCGCCGGATACTCCGGCCCTTTGCCGGATAGTCCGGTAGGTTTCACCGCGGTATAAAAGGGATTGACCCCGACACCAACCAGTCATTCTCTTTTTCACCGTGCCTCTCTTCAGTCCGTCGCCCTCTCTTCTCCCTCCACTCCAATCTTTGATCCAAGGACGTTTTGGAGTGTGTTTCGACTCCCAAGAAGACTTCCAAGCCCTTCAATCGTCGGAGACTCCGGTGCCCCCAAGTTTTCCTCCGGGAAGGCTTGAAGGTACCTCTCCCTCCTTTCTCTTCGATCTCTTCGTTTGAGAAGTTCTACTGGATTTCCTTCGGTCAATATCTTGCATATGAGGTTGTTTAGCAATGCTAGAAGTTTGGTTGGAATCCCGTGGCTAGTTTTGAAGATTCGACGAATTCTTGAAATACTAGGGTCTGCCGGAGTGTCCGACAGTGCGCCGGAGTGTCCGGTCGCCGGACTATCCGTCACAGTGCCGGATACTCCGACAGAACCTAATACTTCAAGGTTTCTCCTATCTCTTGCACTTCGATTCCATCCTTCACTTCTATTTTTTTTAAAACCTCTTTCACTGCTTTCTCTTGAAGATGGAGGAGCGCGAAGGTCGCACCAAGAAGGGTGATGACGTTTCAAGGAAAAACACGAAGCAACCCATCAAGAGGACCGGTGAAGGGAGTAGCCGTGGAGCTCCTGCAAAAAGAGGAAAAGGAAAGGGCAAGGCACCAGCTAATGTGAATAATGAGCCGCCGCCCTTGGTTCAGAACATGTTCCCTCGGATGTCCACACCTATCCAAATTGGTACGGATGCCCCAAGGAGAGGTACGGATTACTCAAAGGGAAGGCACAATTTGCCCGCCTTGCGCAGGGCGGATCCTTTTGAGTATGAAAAGGATCCGAGGAATGGTGATTACCGTTTCCACTCAAACTTTCAATGGGATTGGTATATGTATGTGATCAAGCCCAAGAATAACCCTATCCTCCCTATGAAGAGCATTGATTGGAAGTATATGGCAAAGCAAAATGATCCAATCTTCAATCAAGTCATTGCTAAGTGCCGGGACATGGGGATGATGCATATCATGGGCCTATCTTATCCTTGGAATGTGGAGGTGATCGCTCAGTTTTACGCCACATATCACCTTGATGATGAGAATCAAGAAGAGCCTGTCATTTCGTGGATGACTGAGGGCCACCCATTCCAAGTGACATATGCTCAGTTTGCTGAGATTCTTGGCTTTGGTGATGAGGATACTGGGAAGGTGAGCATTATGAGTGAGAGGAACCTCAGTGATGGAGAGATTGCTTTCATGTATCACAGACGCTATGGGGTGATTGAGTATGGGACTACACATGGCATGAAGCCTTTTTACAAGTATCTCAACTCCCTCTTCAGGTTCACCCTTCTCCCCAAGTTTGGTGACTCCTCAAATGTGATGGGCATGGCTAGAAATCTTCTCTGGTGGATGTCTGACAAGCCAGAGGCAGCAGATGGGTTTAGTGTCTTTGACTTCATCTTCTGGCAGATTTATGCTACTGCTGTTGACCCTAGCCGCAGTTGTGGTTATGCTCCCTATATCATGAAGATGATTGAGACGGTCACGGGGATCAAGTTTCACAAGGACTCCCCTCACCCTTCCTACAAGATGAGGAAAGTGTCCACCAAGACCACTCCTTCTACTTCAGCAGGTGGCTCCTCTTCTCGTGCTGCAGCTCCCTCTCAGCCAAGTGGTAGGAAGAGATCTTCATCTTCCTCTTTCATCACTCGTGCACTCAAGTCCATTTTCAACAAGTGTACCAAGAATGCTATCCAGATCAGAGAGCATAGAGAGGAGTCAAGGGCTCAGTGGGCTGCTTTTGCAGCAAATCAGCAGCGTCTTTGCTCTCGCTCTAATGTTGAGTACACTCCACCTCCACCCCTTCCTGATCTCCCTTCTTCCTCAGACAGCGATGATCCCTTTGCACCATATCATGGAGCTAGAGCAACTGCTGAGGGGCATGTGGCCAGCGATGATGAGGACACCGAGGTTGAGGATGTCCAAGGTGAAGAAGAAGGCGACGACGATGAGGACGAGGACGATGATGAGGAGGAGGAGGATGGCGACTCCGAGTGATCTCGTTTGTTTCTCTTTTTTTTGGTGATGTGATGCCAAAAAGGGGGAGAAATATGTATCGCTATCGTTATCTAGTGATGGACTTGTAGGCTTATCTATTTGTAATGAACTAAGTGTGTGATTATAAGACTAAGTTTATTTATGTTTAATGCATGAGACTATGTGGATGTAATGATGACTTGTTGTCTTTATTAATTCTAGGTTATGTGATTGCCTAAATTGCTCTCTCATGTGTTGCATTTGTTATTTATGTTGATGATCATGCAAGGTTTTAGGGGGAGCTCTCATGTTTTTCTTTATGATATGTGCATTTGGCATGTTGAGGCCAATTTCATGAAATTCAATTCATGCACATATTTAGGGGGAGCTTTCTCTATCTATCTCGTTTTTATTTAATATTATATGATCCTTGTATGTTTTGGTTGTTTTGACATCAATCACCAAAAAGGGGGAGATTGAAAGTGCATCTAGGCCCCTAATTATTGTTTTGTGTGATTGACGTAAAACAATCCAAAAGGACTAATGTCGCAATTGAAGATGTATTCAGCTAGGTCTCAAGAAGGAGAATGAGACATGTCAAATGAAGTGCTACATTGAAAATATTCAAAGAAAATTGGCAACATACACTCAATGGGCGTTATTGGCACCGTTTTAATTTTAATTGAGTGTAGGAATGCCGTACTATCAAGAGGGGTGCAAATCATTGATCCACAGATGCCATAGGACCTTTTGGGTGATACCAAATTTCTTAGAAATCAGTTTGAGTGAGTGGTGGTTTTGACCAAACCGTGCAGGCTCACCGGACTGTCCGGCACTCTACCGGACTGTCCGGTGGAGCCAGTCTTCGCCAAGACCAAGTCCCAGGCCGGACTATCCGGCAACCTGCCGGATTGTCCGGCAAGCCCTAACTTCGCCAGAACCAAGTACCTACCGGAGTGTCCGGCAGTTTACCGGATACTCCGGCCAGTTCATTTCCTGAGCATAACGGTTCGTTTTTGGGGACTCCATATATATACCCCTCACCCCAACGGTCACTCTCTCTTGCCCACTTGCTAGAACACGACCCAAGGCTCAAACTCTCCCTCTCCACTCTCTCCCAGGCAAAGATTCGTGAGATCCATCCTAGAGAGTGTGTGAGAGTCAAGATTCGAGTTCCTAACATCCATTCCACTCTAGAGCATCTTGTGGCATCCTCATCTTGGTGATTTGCACTTGTTACTCTTGGAGCTTGGCTCCTAGACGGCTAGAGGTTGCCCGGAAGCTCCCAATTCGTGTGGTGAAGCTCCGGGAAGTTTGTATTGCCCTCCTCGCAAGAGGAATTGATAGTGAGCAACTCGAGCTTCATCTTTGTGATCGCTTGAGTGAGGAAAAGAGTTGAAAGAGACTCGGTCCTTTGTGGACTCCTCAACGGAGACGTAGGGCACTTTGTGGGCCTGAACTTCGGGAACAAATCGTGTGTCACTTGTGCTTGATTCATTTGTTCTTGTTGTTCTTACTTGTTCTTGTTGCTTTCCTATATATATCACTAAGTTGTTCGATCGACTTGTGTACTTGCTTACTTCCGCATATATTGTGTAGATTCACTTCAGAGCATCTATACAAGTCTTTTGATTCAAGTAGAATTGCTAGAAACTCTGTAGATTTCAAATTCCGCAGATTTATTCACTGAACCGGACTGTCCGGTAGAGTACCGGATACTCCGGTGGTTCCAGGTCCGGAGTATCCGGCAGTGTACCGGACTATCCGGTATGACTGACAGTTTGATTAAGTCTTAATTGCAGAAGTTTTTAGCATTGCCTATTCACCCCCCCCCCCCCCCCCCCCCCCCCCCCCCCCCCCTCTAGGCAACTTTCACTTCATCAAGTCCGTTCTTGTGTGATGAAGGCAACCAATCATCCTTGTCATTAAGTCCATGGTGTGTTGGCGTACATCACCAACGGACGGAACTTTCTTTACATGTGACCTATAAGATCTCACAAAGAGTGTTAGTCACATTCATGGTTCTCATCCTATCACCAAAACATTCATACCTTGAGGTTTCCCTAGCTCCAATGGTCATGAAGCTTACACACATACTCATTATTAATAATACAAATGAGATGTGATATGAAATTTCGTAGTTTAAATTTCAAATTTAATAGTAACATAATTAAATATTCAGATTACTTGATCATTATGCTTGCAAAAGTATTTTAAAAAAATATCTAAATATTTATGTGTCTCTAATTTCTAGCCTGTGCGACGCACGGGTTGAAAGGCTAGTATATTAAAGGGCACGTACACCCATTTGTTAATGATTCATGTGCGGTTTAAACTTCTTGTTCGCTCCTTGATGAGATGTCCAGCCGGACAGCGAGTTCGTTCGCGGTTTAAAGCTTCCCCGCCCGTTGGTAGCAACCTATAGCAAATAAGGTGATCATGTCCCCTTGTGCTTTACAAATTACAAGCTAATATTTGACCAAGGTTGACGTGTGAAAATATATCAATAACTACATATAGTGATAAGTATCTCGGTGATTACTTTAGTGACCGCAAAGACATCTCATCAAGGAGCGAGCAATGCCGTTGTCTGATGAAACTGAAAGAATAAGTGCTTGTACAAACTTGTGAGGACTTTCACAACTCTTTACTCAAAGCTTATCACCAACGTCTAGCTCGTTTAGACCATCATGTCACGAGACCAAGAATATTGATGTAAGAAAGTTGCACATCTTTGTATTTTAATACAATTAATCCTTTTATTTCCGAAAATAATATGGCTTTTCGATGGGGCCGTCTTAAGTCAGTATGCCTCTACATCATGCTAGTGCACGCCGTGACTAGCAATGACGCCTTAAGTTAATGGGCCTCTCTTCTCTCTTTCATCGTCTCCGGCAATCACAAAGAGCGGGATTCAGTCTTACTAGCAGTAGTTATATTTCGATGCCTTATATTTAGAGTTAGGTCTTCAGAATTATTCAGTGATGGGGTTTGTCTGTTCCTTTCTCTTTGAGGTTCTACGTTGTTGTTTTCTTCATAGCGGTTCCGGCGAAGGTAGCAATGACGTCGAAGACAACGATACCCTTTACGGCGAGACGACATGAAGACTTGTGTGTCCCAACGGCAACGACATGGCGGAGAGGAAGTGGCCATCGTGGAATAAGATTCTCCGACCTCTTCCTTGATTTGTCGTTGCTTAATCTGACCACTCTGAAGGGACAATGAGATGAGATATTCCTCCCTTCCAACCATGGAGATGTACATGATTCTTGTTTATAGCACTAGATGATAGATCCATCTTGACAATGAATTATAAGAAAGTGGATAATGCAATTTTTAACAAAGTTTGTGCATGTTCTATTGGCGGTTAAAAAGGATATGGCTTCAACTGGATTGCTCCTCTTCGATTGCGTCAATCAAATAAGTAATGACGAAGATGAGTAAAAGAATTAATGTTTTTCTTGTGTTTTATTTGTCTTTCAAAATTTTGATGTAAGGCTACATTAAAAATTTTATTTTCAATAAATAATATGTCATGTCAGCGTTTTAGATTAAATAATAAAATAAAACTATGTGTCGGAGAGGTGTGTTTCATTTTTCTCTACACGGTTGCTTTAAAACAAAGAAATGGAACTTCCCATTAAGAATAGCTAGGGGACAAACGTGCGTGTAGTCGGAGGCCACGTGTGGCGTCGCCGCCACCGTCCTTGTCCATTCCCAATTCCAGCATCCTGATTTAATCACTGACAAATCACGCTCATCAGCATCCACTGCACTGGTCGCTATCTCCGTAAATCCGTGTGATTGGAAGCCAAAACCCTCGCCGTCTCGTCCCCTCCCCTCCCCTTCCGGTGATCAGATCGAGCCCCCGATTCGATTCGAGCCGCCGCGGGCAACCTCACGAGCTACGCGTAAGACCTTGCTAGGTGCATAGGCGATGGCGACTCACCCGGCCTCCCCGACCGCCGGCGCCGGCGGGGACAAGTCGCCGTCGGGGCCGCCGCCGGTGCGCCTGTCCGCGGCGCAGGCGATGGCGGCGATCCAGCCGTCCTCGCCGCGGTACTTCTTCTCCTCGCTCGCCGCCGCCTCCGCGGCGGCCTCCTCCCCGCACCGCCGGATCGGCATCGCCGTCGACCTCTCCGACGAGTCAGCCTTCGCCGTCAAGTGGGCGGTCCAGAACTACCTCCGCCCCGGGGACGCCGTCGTGCTGCTCCATGTCCGCCCCACCTCCGTCCTCTACGGCGCCGACTGGGGCTCCATCCCCGTCTCCGTCGACGACGACGACGCCGAGGTCTCGCCGCCGGCGCCCGCCGAGGAGCCGGAGGAGGCGAAGAAGAAGCGGGAGGAGGACTTCGACGCCTTCACGTCCACCAAGGCGCAGGACCTCGCGCAACCGCTCGTCGCCGCGCAGATCCCCTTCAAGATCCACATCGTCAAGGACCACGACATGAAGGAGCGCCTCTGCCTCGAGGCTGAGCGCCTCGGCTTGTCCGCCATGATCATGGGCAGCCGGGGGTTCGGCGCCTCGCGCAGGGTCGCCAAAGGCAGGCTCGGTAGTGTCAGCGACTACTGCGTGCACCACTGCGTCTGCCCCGTGGTGGTTGTGCGCTACCCTGATGATGCAGCGGCAGCAGGGGATGCCGTGGGGGAGGAGCTGCGCCCGGTGCCTGAAAATGAGCCTGTGTTTCATGAGGCGCCTGAGGGGCAGAAAGGTCTGTCCTGTTACTTCATCTTGTACTTCTTATTTGATTGCTAGTTCATTTGTTTCCTGTGAAGTAGCCAATGGAATTATTTGACAATGGTGGGTATGGTTGGCAAGGAGAATGGTGCACCGCATTGAGTTTTGTTTAGAGCTTGTTCAGTAAGAAAGTCCCGTCTAGAAGGTTTGACACTCTTGTGTTGCTATTGCAATAGAACTAATCAATCAGAGTATCTGGTTTTGTTATTCGTATAGCATTCCAATAGATGCTAAACTTTCTCATTTTTAGTTGACAAGAAAATTTAAGCAAAACGAATGAACCAACTGCTGTCCCTCAAGCATTGCAATGTTTGTAGCAGGGCAAATTCATAGCCTGATACAAATGGCAGATGGCAAGTAGTTCCCCTCTGCAGTTGTGTTGTGAACCAACAAAGGAGGGGAACTAATATTAGACGAAAAAGTGGAACTAATATTGGTAACTGGAATAATAATCTACATTGCAATTACAGCATGCAGGAGCTTGGGCTCTCTTTTTATATGTGAAGGCACAATAGTTATTTTAGATTGTTTGATTGATCTGAACATTGATTGCTGAAGAACTACTTACAAATAGTAAAGAAGAATTAGGCCATTAGCATAGACCATATACGAAGCAATTTTTTTCCACCATGCGCGTATAAGTTTTAAGCTCATATGCTGCTGCAAGAAGTTTGAGGTTTATGTAGTTAAGTAGCTTATTTCTCTGACAAGTTGACTCTTAATGTAAATCTAATCTACAGTTGCGCAATGCTGGGATATTGATTGTTGAGCTGTGCCTTTGCTTTGAACCTAAAGTTGCAAGCACAAATGTTGTTTTCATGCTAAAACAGGATAGAGTGGAAACGCCATATGTGTGCACTCTTTTAACTAGCTAGAAGCTTGTACAAGCCTTTAACTAGAATTCCCCTATATTTGCTTTAAAGTTTTATAGGATGAAAAGATAGCTGTACTATGCACAGATGACTTATAGTTCAGGCCATCTCTCATTTATTTACCATTTTACATTCTCATGGCTCTGTTGCCACTATTTCTGCAAGCAACAGATGTGTATTATGTGCACCCTTGCTCTTACCAATCGAATGACGAGCAAATTGACGTCGGCACCAAGATGCACAAACATCTACTTACAGCATCGCTATCCCTATAACAAAAATGAAACTTGCTTGAGTGTTCTATTTTGCTTATGTTTGTCAGACCTCAAAGTTCGAAGCCCTTTCAAGACAGAGTATACCTTGGCTATGTCCCTGGAGAAGCCTAGATGAAAATTAGAACCGACAGACACATAACTCTGACCTTTCATGCTGAATCTTGTGATTACATATAGATACCAGAAAACCAAAGCTGTTTGTGTCAAAGAAGAAAACCAAAGCTGTCCCAAGCACACAAAACGTCATATTCTGCATCCCTCTGCACCTGCTCTGTTTCTGTTTTGTAGGGTGTCGTTGATATTGTCAATCGTTCCTTACCATTGTCCATTGTCATACTGGCAATCTAATGCTAGTTTCGACTGACCAGTTTTTCTATTTCTGTATCCTTTAATTTAATATGACTTGACATGTTTCCGTCCTCTGTTACAGAAAGATGAGTTAACCAGCAGCAGTGGCGCGCGCCTTGGAGAAAGTAAGGCTTCCATGGTGGCGATTCCCTATGTAACATGAGCGGCTGCTTCTCCGTCTACTTTACTCCGGATCTTTGCGTTTGTATCAGAAGTTGTAAATCGGACACAAGTCTTTGTTGCTTTGCTTCCTGACATATTTCTTACTATATGTTATCAGTAAACTGAAAACTATGTTCCTGCATGGCTGCGTACATGATCTGTCGTTATATCTGTATGGATGTTTCCGCCTGACTACCTATACCCTGCCTGCTTCGTTTGTGGTCGCCTGTTCGTCCAGCAGGTAGGTCTAACTAAAGGGGTGAATTCTCGGAATTCCTGATAAATTGCGAATTGGTACTTGTTTCAGGTTCTTGGGCCGTGCTGACGCTTCCTTGTCTTTTTGAACGGCGCAAAGGCTATTGCAGACCGTAGCATCCGGCCCAAACAAAGCAACTTTCGGTGCTGTTTAAGGTATGGGCCGGCGGGATTCTAGCAAAGCAGTTATCGACGCCCACTCTGGCCCAGCTATAGTTACGGTTTGGCACGACCACATTTGGTGTGTCGTGTGGACATTGCGAGTCGACCAAGCTGTGAAAGTTGAAGTTAAACCCTGCCCGACTCCGTGAGACGCCGGTGAGTGAGAGATGCAGGGACGGAAGGGGGCGCGGGGACCTGGGTCAGTAGTGTTGATCATCGATCGCGATGCCCTGCCACTAGGGCCCGCACAACAACATGCTGACTCTCGCGCTCTGCCGCTGGTATCGAGAACCCCAGATCCGCGGGCCCTACCTCGACGCCCCATCGTCCATGGCGGTATCTCAAATCCAGCTCTCTTGTCTGCTTCTTCCTCACTCCCGTCTCCCGTCGTTGTCGACGCGACACGATCACCTGTACCTTCGGGGAAAGAGAGAGAGAGTGGTTGACCCGGAGCTGAGATTTATGGTTCTTCGATATATGGACGCCGTCCATGGAAATCAGGCTTGTCACCAAGCCACTCCTGGAGCGCGTACGTACCGTCGGATAAGGGATGCGCGGTGCACGGTTCCAAGGACAGGACGGGTCCTGCATGCACGCACGCATCCATGCGTGCGACGCCCGCCCGTCCGTCCGCGCCACCTTTATGTAACGTACCGACCTCTCGATTTGTTGTCTGTCTCCTCCGGGCGAGCGCGCCAAGCCTGCACCGTACTCCCCATGCCGTGCGGTGCGGCGAGCAGCTAGAGCACCGCTAGCTATAGCCGGTCCCTCGTTTCCGGTGCCCATACACCTGCTGAGCTGAGCTGAGCTGCGTGCATGGATGGATGCACGCACCGCCGCCGCCGCCTGCGTGCAACACGTCGGTCGATCGCCGCTGGGACTGGAGCGCCTTGATCTCCTTCCGGAGCTCGATCATGTTGCGGGCAGAGAGTCGATCGGCCGGCGCGCTCCGTGTTTGATGTGCGCCTGAATTGCAACAACGACACCGGGCATCAATTTGCCCCCAAAGATTCCATGTGCTAGAAGCCCCATGGCCCTTGTAACCTGAAGCCAAGGCGCACGGCAGTATAGAGCTCTATTTTCCACAACGGTTAAACCATTACATGATCTTAGAGTTACATCAGAAAATGCCGTACGTGTCAATGTTACAAAGCTCTTAAAGTTATATCGGCGAGACAAACCAAAATTTGCGAGACAAACAGATGCCGATGTACCATTATATGATCTTAAGAGTTATATCAGAAAATTGCAAGCCGCAAACAGCGTACATGATTCAAAAGTTTTAACACAGACCCAACAACACAAGATCGATCGGCAGCTCCATAAGCACAACCCAGTAGCAATTCTGCCTCGCTTGATCTATCAGCAATGGAAATCAACAAAACTTAGAGCAAATTTGGCATTTCAGCAGACGACAAAATTAAAAGACGATTATGATGGCCCTAAACCCCACGAACTGTCACACGACGATCAAACTCACTCCACCGAATCGATCATGCCTACAGCCTCAGGGAGAGGTCGAGAGGCGCCGCGGCGCCGTAGGACGAGGACATGGGGGCCACGAACTCGGACTCGTCGGGTGTACGGGTGACGCCGCCGCCGGCGCGGTGGGTGCTCGCCGCGGGGAAGAACTCGATCTCTCTGACCTCCTTCCTCGCCGCCTCCTCGCCGGTCACTGCTCCCCGCTTCCTGTCCCGGGCCAGGAACGCCTCTCCCTGCGTGGTGCGAACGACGCAGCACTGTGAATTGGTGAGTAAACTAACAAGCTGAACAGGCAGACGAGAATACGCGCGCTGTGGCTGTGCCGTGCGTATGAGTTGATGAGATGAGACCTTGCGAATTTGTTGTGTGTGTACCTGGCGAGCGGTGGCCATGGCCGCGGCGAGGTCGTAGATGGAGTAGTCTGGCGTGGCGGTAGTGGCGGCGGCGGCCGTGGGAGACGGAGGAGTTGCTGGTGGCTGTCCTCCTCTCTCGGCGGCGAACGCCCTCATCATCCTCTGTGGAGTCGTCAAAGAAATGTAAATGAGCAAGCAACAAGCAAGGGAATCGAGATAGGACGAGCCAATAAGAAAGGGATCGCATTTCATCATTCTTGGATCATTTCACAAGGTTATTAGTTATTACTACTGGCGTGGCGGCTTACCCTGGAGCAGAGGTCGCAGCGGTGGCCGGACTGGAGACAGGAGGAGGAGGACGCAGCAGGACGCCAGATGGTGCTTTGGCTTGAAGGGTGCTCTGGCGCCAGCAGCGGCAGCAGCTGTGTCGTCTGGAGGTCACCGCCTGACGGGGTGAATCCTCCCATGCGTCCCCACCGGTCCATGAAGTACTGCTGCTCAGGCGCCAAGGGCGGCGGAGCCCTCTGCTGCCCGCCGGCCGCTGCGGCCGGGTGGTGGACGTAGCAGCCGGGGCCCGCCGGACGCGGAGGCGCGGGCGGGGGCGGCTGGACCAGCAGCGACGAGCAGTAGCGCGCGGTGGCGGCGTCGAACGCGGGCGCCGGCGCGTGGTTGTTGTGGTGGTGTGGGTGGTTGCAGTGCAGCAGCGGGTGGACCTGCGCGTCGCCGCCCACCACGCCGAGGCCGAGCTCGCGCAGCGGGTCGCCACCGCAGCGGAGCCGCTCCAGCTCCGCCACGCCGAGCCCGCGCTGCGGCGGCTTCTTGGGCCCGCCTCCCGCCTCCCGCTGCTGCTGCTGCTTCCCGGACCCGGACGACGAGTTCCGGCGCATCCGCGGCCGCGCCACCCCCGCCGCCGCCGCAGCCGCCCCGCGCTCCGGCGAGACGAGAGCCGTGTCCGCGGCGGCCGTCGTCGTCGTCGTCGCGGGCGCCAGCGACATCTCCGGAGCCAAGCCCGTGCCGAAGCCTGATGCGGTGTCGGAGTCAGGGGCGCCGGTGGAGGAGGAGTGCGGGGGCCAGAGGAAGTAGGGCGCGGTCGCCATGGGTGGGTGGGAGAGGGGGAATCCAACAGGTTCGCGCTCGTACTTGCTGCGTGCGCAGCGTCGGCGTCTGCAGTGGCAAGAGGGAGTTGTCCCCTCCTGAGGGCGCGGCGCGTCTTTTTATAGCCAGAAGAGTTTTCGCGATTCCGATCATCTGAGAAATGAGTGGCGGGGCCCTCACAGTATCATCCTCGGGATCCGTGTGCCGCGTTCAAGTGATCGTTCATTTGCGCCTCACTTAATTTCTTTCGTCCTTGTGATAAACCATCTTGTGATCTTGCGGCAGTAAACTCTTCGCCATGGCTTCAGTTTCGATCGAACGCAGAAACAGCTGGGGCAGCAATGGCGTGGATCCATCCGAATCTCCATGGATATATAGCTGCAGTATCTTCTCTCTCTTTTTTTTCGAAGGAAATAGCTGCAGTATATTTGACCTGAGGCCGAGAGAGGGAGCAGGTGACGCTACATATTGCGATCATCATCATGTCTCTCCTGCACAAGATCACGAGATGGGTGCAGAAGATTCAGGCCAGCTTGTGCACACACACACACACCGTCCGCCGGTCAGATTTTGATGGGACATCATGTGATGGGTTGCATCGATCACTGTAAAATCGAGCTGCTTGTTTTGGTAGATTAGATGCTGCCGCACCGTAGATTCGGGCATTAGTGTCCTTTTTTCCCCTCTATTTTTCAGTGTTATTGTTTTTTTTGAGAGATTATCTCTGCTCTCTTTTTTTTTAACCATGAAAAGGAGGAAGAGAGGATGAAAGAGACGAAGATTTGGCTTGTCAGGAAATGGAGACCAAAAGGTCATTTATTACATAATAGAGGATCCGTTTTCAGAAACTGCTTTGAAGCTTTTCTTGCTCCATGTAGCCATGCACGCACTGAACTTCCAGGTCTGCCCCTTGGGATCCTACCTTTGGGAGAATGATTGTGTGTACAAAAATTTAAAAACAAGATTCAATTGTAACAGAGATATAGAGAGGGCGTCATGGTTTGCAGCCTTCGCCTCTTAAAGCAGATGCCTCTAGTTTTTCTTTCGTGTGTGGGGCGAGAGACACAGGCCATGCAACATACGCATGCCTCCATCTTCTTTAATTTGATCAACGCTGAGCTAGGCCACCGTGCAAAGAATAAGCCAGTACTCGATCCGTCTCTTGTTCGAAGCCATTGCACTTTGAGGAGCGGTGCATCATCCACTAGATTCTCTTGTTCACATAAACAAAATGCCCTGATTTGGCACAAGTTGAAAATTGGCACAAATTGCATGTGGACAGCTCAACTCAAAACTGTTACTCGTACAGTAGTACTGCTACTAGAGAATGCAGTCGCATTAGCCGTTTTGCAAGCGGCAAGCCCTAGGTGGGTGATAGAAAGGACGGCAAAAGAGGGGCTGGCTCTCCTTTTGCATGCACTGATCCCAGCTTTCCTTCCCCCAGAGTCCGTCCCGCGCCTGCGCTTGTCCAGGCTAGGAAAAGCAAGCGGTGTCCGTGCCGAGAGCGGGAGAGAGACGACGACGACGCCAGGTGGTTAAAGCCGGATCATGCCATTGGTGAGAACTGCCACTGCGACTGTCACTGCTTGCAACAGCTGATCCACTGCCACAGATTCGCCAGCCGGCCGGCCCAGCTGCAGGCTCGCTCGCGGTCCTTCTCCCTGGAGGCGGACCACCACACAACACAAAGCTTTGTTTGTTTGTTTGCAAGTCGACTGCCCTTGCTTTTTCTCTCTCTGTGTGTACTCCTCGTCCTACAAGGCGTGCAGGGGTGGTCAGTGCAGTAACACGAGATGGGGTGTTGGCAACTTGGCATCCACAAAAGGAGGGCACCTATGACCGTGCCGGAACGGGGAGGAGGCAGGCCAGGCTTTAGGTGGAGGGCCACTTGGATGCGGCAGGCCGGAAAGAGGAAACGCTTCATTGTACTGGCACGGGATGAATCACGCACACGTATCGATCGGGCGCGCGCGGCGCGGCAGTGGTACTCGAGAAGATCGGGCGCGTCTGGATTCCGGATTCGCGCTCGCGGTGCAACCACGCCCCTGCGCCTGCGGCCACCCCGTCGCGGCCGCGCGCGGGGTGTCAATGCTTTGCTTTTGCCGAGCGCCCGAGCCCTAGCCTTCCCCGGCGCAGCTAGCTGGTAGCCTAGCAACGGCATGCATGCATTCGGTCGCCTGCTAGTAGCTCCATGTGTTGATCGAACGAACTCTCGTCGGCGTCCGCCGCCTCCTGGCATGCATGCATGGGGTCGGATCGAGACAGATGCTGCTGCGTTCTGTAGCTTGGTCCCGCGCGCGGGCGTGGCGTGGCGTCGAACGTGCTTAGCTGCTGGTGCATGCAGTGGCGCCGGCTGCGCGGGCCAGGGGAAGAGATGAAGCGAAGCAAGGTTCGCTGCTCTCTCCGGACTTACGTGGAGGTCAAAAGGCTCTGCAGATAACAACGGAAAGTAACGTTACTTCCGTTCGTACAAAACGTTCAACTCCACAGGTCACGACGACTTGCTCTGATTTTGGCGTTCCGAAGCGCGACCCAACTGAAAAAGAAGACGGGAGGCCGGGACAGAGTACCAGCAGCTTGTGTTCAGAAAATTAAAAGAACTTCACCGCAAAAAGGAAAAATCAAAGGGTGAAAAAAAGCGGCACTTGGAAAACTGGGCCGAAATATTGGGTGCAGGCAACGTGCCAGTTGGGAGGGGACGAGCCGCGCGCTGGCCTGGGCGGTACCTGGCTCCTGCTGATGCCGACGTGCACGCGCGCCCGGAAAGATGCCGCCGATGTGATAGTTACTGCACTGCACTGCACTGCCTGCTCCGGAAGCCATGTTCGGCGAGCGGCGGGACAGCGAGATCTGCAGCAAATCTTCGCCGGAAGAGGAAAGCCCGCATCGCCTCGGTTAAACTCTCGGTCAGGCGCCGGCGCTGCGGTTGCCTTTCTTGCGGTCGGGCCTCGGTCTCGGCGCCCGGCGCCCGGCAGCCGGTACGGCGGCAGCTTTGTGCCGCGCCCGGCACACGCGAAAATTCAACAGGCGCCTCGGCAGTTCGTCTTCGTCGTCGTCTCTCTGTTTGGGCCTAAACTGGCCTTGCACGCACGCCACCGCCATGAGTTGGGCCGGGCTCTAAGCTGTTTTTGTTTTCTCCCTTTTTTTCTCCCAGCAAGCATGTGTGTGTGTGATCCTGGTTCATTCGGTAGTCGCTGGCTGTTTCGTCTGCGAGAAGAGAACAAGCTGTAGTATACAGTAGTTACAAGACAGTAACGGCGGCGGGCTCGCTTTGTCGGCAAGTGTTTGAGCGTTCGCCTCAGCATTTCACCTCTTTAACGTTCCATCGATCAAAGCGTTAGATACCTCCATCCTCTTTAACGCTCTGCCCACCCTGCTTGCTACTACCGCGTATAAGAAACCGGCCGCGCGCGACGGAGGAATGCCAGCCGCGCGTCGTCACAAGATACGCTCCGCGGACGTACATCACCAGCTGAACCCGCCACAGAATCACAAACGCAACTTATCACCACCGATCGATCGATGGCAGCAGGCCACCGCGCCGCCGCGCTCCTGGTGGCCGTCGCCGCGGCGCTCCTCCTTTTCCTCACGGCGTCGGTCCGCGCCGAGACTGCCGGCGGCCAACGGCGCCGGGAGCGGCCTATCGACGTCCCGCTGGTCGTCAGGGTGTTCTGCAAGGACGTGCACGGCGTGGCCGCCGGCGAGACGTGCGAGTCCGTGGCGCGAGGCGCGGGGCTCAGCTTCGGGACGTTCAGGGACCTCAACCCGAACGTCACCTGCGGCGCGCTCTTCCCCGGCCAGTGGCTCTGCGTCAAAGGCGGCCTAATCGGCTGAGATCAAACGGCCGGCCGGCCGGCCGGATAAACGTCGCGTGAACGTGGAAATCTCTAACTGAAACGATCTGAATTCGTACGTTCCGTGTGCACTGCGCAGATATTCTTGCGTGATACTACTAGTGCTGTGTTTGTGGTCACGTACGTACGTGCGGCACAGGAACAGACATGGCGCCGTACGGACAACGATGTGACGCTATGATCTTTAGCACTAGGACCTGAGCGGGACGGATTGTAGTGTCGCGATGCCAGTTTGGCATGGGGTCGTCTCGGCCGACCCAGGAGTCGTACGTGCTTGCGAGTTGCGACGATGTCAAGTCGTCGATCGGATGTACTTCGTAGATCGACGACGTCTGAGCGAGTGATCAGCGAGCGAATGAGAGAGATGTTCGAGCGAGCGGTACAGTCCACATGCGTGCTAAAAAGTTACAAGATCGACGAAGCTGCCGGGAAACTTCCATTCTCATCAGCCATCTCCTCCTCACTAGCAGCTCCCCTCGCCCCGTTACCATCGTGAAATGAACTCTCGCTCTGAGTGAGTGACCGTACGTAAGCGACGGGTTAAAGGTTTTTCACCCAGTTATCAATTGGTTGATAAACACTACTCTCTCCGTCCCAGTTTACTTGGCATCCTAGACTCATCCAGTTTTCCCAAAATAATTGTCATTCTCACTTTCCGATGCACCTTTCTCTCTTTCCAATACACCTCTATCTCTATCTTTCTCCTTCTCGTTTTCTACGTATCTATCTTTACTAACTTTTCTTAATCTCCGTGTCAAGAGCTAAAACGACAATTATTTTAGGACGGAGGAAGTACTACGCATGTTGTCGTCGTCTCCCCGCGACGACAGATCATCGCGGAAGTAGAATCCAAATGCCCATCTTCCATGCGCCACCACGGCGGGTTCGAACCCGTACGGTAGCTCGTCTTTTTCTGGGGCCAGTGTTCATGCAGCAAAACGCCCTTTTTTTCAATCTGTTGGCAGTCCCTTTTTCCGCTGCTGCGTATTTAAATCGTTTCTAGTAGCTAGTGGGGGTAGGGTATCATCGGTCTATTTGCGATCCACCATTTTTGGCAGGTAGGATTTTGCTGGTACGAAATCCTGGATCCATCGATCAGCGCGTCGTTTTCCTGCAAGATTTCGAGAAATTTGAGTTAGGTGCTGCATTTGTAGACTGATCACAAGTCACCAACTGATACACCATGCAGGCTATTTTCGATGAGCCAAAGATAATAAAAAAATTGAGTTAGTAGATAGTACATAGTAGTAACAATTTTCCAGCAATGTGGCACAAAACATTTTCTTGTGATATTATGATTCATGCATATGGGCCAGCAAAATAAATGAATTTATTTCTGAGCATCGATCAAATTTGATAAGACCGAATCTTTCAAGAAACGATATTGTTCTGCCGCCAAATATTGTTGTTGTCATCAACACATTGATGCCTCAATAATTGGCTAATTCTCTGGTCCAAATGTGGCTCCCCTGGTAGGCAACCGCACAAGCTTTCAGACGCCGAAAACCGGCCACGTACGTACGTCGATCGATCGAGCCGCGCTTTCAAGTCTAAGATGCAAGTTTGGACAATGCATTGATAATTTGATACGACCGTGTCCCGTGGAATAAATACCTTCATTCATCCGGTGAAGATACTTCGTTTTCGTTCTAGCAGGACAAACGGCCCAATCCTTGTATAACCCTGAAATTTCAGAAAAACGCCAACCCTACCTTTATGAACATCTTCGACTGAGCCAGTAAATCCTCGAGATTGACGAAATCACCACTGACGTCTCGCTGTCGACGACCACGTCGCCTCCTGCTGAACGCATAACGCAGTTAAACTCTAGAAAATTCGATCCTACGGGGAGTCGAGCCCAGAACCTCAGGTGCTACTGAGTCTCTTGTAATTAAGCATTAGGCTACATGCCCTTTCGCGCATTGGCGTTGTGGTTTACCCCTTTTCATTTTAGAAAGACTAACGAACGGCGACATCGAAGCGGGATGATGCTGTCACTATGAAATAAAAAATTTCCGTCTTTTTCTCTGTTTTGTCATGATTAGATTCGATAACAAGGGATGACTAGTGGGAATATCTGGATTAATTTTTCTTCTTCTTTGATGGTAGAAGGAAGAAGAAGGAAGACACAAGAAAGAATAAGATTACGCTCAATTCCGTCTACAGAAATATTGGCCGCCGTTTATTGGACAAGTTTGGCATTGAGTTTTGAAGCTACATGTTTAGTGCTCCTAGTTGTAATCTCTTTATTTTACAGAGTAGCATTAAGACGTACTTAGTTACAAATTAATATAATTCTTCTTTTGATTAAAAAAAATCATTCCACAAGGATATGTACAAGTACGCAGCGCAATTATGCAAGCCATCCTTTTCTTTTTCCCGGATCAGGAATATTCCTTTTAGAAACCATCCTATCGTTGTGCGAACAATTAGTACGGCTCCTTAATTTTCTGACGTGGAGATGGACACTCCCTCAGCATTGTAAAGCGTCATTCTGACACTTGACGTCGCTCCACTCCATTATATGGCGAAGTCCTAACTCTAACCAAGAACTTAATAACCCAAGCGGCCAACGCTGTTGCAGCGTTGCTAAGACTAAGAGAACATCCTAGTAGTACTAGATTAGAAAGTGGAGTGCGCTTCAGCACAAAGACCACTGTACGTGCGTCTATTTGTTTTAAAAAAAGAGCACTGCGTCTTCTACGATTTTCATCTAGCAATTCTGGGGATTAAAATGGAATCTGGCCCTTGCAAGGAGCCAAACGCTAGTACCATGTCCAGTCGGAGTGGAGGGCGGTTTGGTCATTGGTGTAGCGTGCGTGCAGTCCGCGCCGCACTCTCTATATGTACGGATGTACCGATGTACTGCACGAACATGAGGCGGTTATAGCTCAGCAGCAAGCTATCCATCCGCCTCACTCGTCACTCGAGTCGTGACACGCCCGCCGCCGCTTCCGTTGTTCATAAGGCCCATGCCCTCCTCTGCTGTGGCATCCACGGCCAGCTCGCCGCCGGCTCAGCTCAACCGCCATGTCGAGCGATCTCTCCACGACGCGCTCGCCGCCGTCCTCCTCCGCGTCGCCTTCCAATGACGCGCGGAGGACGACGCTGCCTCAACCGCCGCCGCGGGGAGAGGCGATCGAGGCGAGCCCTGGCCGGCGGCAGCGACGGCGGCGCAGGTGCGTGGCGTGGAGCCTCGGCGCGACGTGGGCGCTGGACCCGCGGGCGAGGTGGGTCCGGGAGTGGAACCGGGCCTACCTGCTGGCCTGCGCGGCGGGGCTCATGGTGGACCCGCTGTTCCTGTACGCCGTGTCCGTGAGCGGCCCGCTCATGTGCGTCTTCCTCGACGGCTGGCTCGCCGCCGCGGTCACCGCGCTGCGCTGCGCCGTGGACGCCATGCACGCGTGGAACGTCGCCACGCAGCTCCGCGTCGTCGCGCCCGCGCGGAAGCGCGATGAGGCCGGCGGCGCGGACGACGAGGAGCGGCAGCAGCCGGGGGCGGCGGCCACTGAGGAGGCGGAGGAGGAGGAGGAGCATGAGGGCGCTGAGGCCCTGCGCAAGCTCCGGGCATACGCGATGTCCAAGAAAGGCATGGGGCTCGACTTCTTCGTCATCCTCCCCCTCATGCAGGTGCGTGCTAGTCATCGCCTCACTGGTCACTTGTCTGGCTTCTCGTTTTAACAAGTGTAGTGCTTTAAGAAGTGTCCATTCCATTTACGCATATGGTGTCGCCATGGACCATGCATGCCATGGCATCACGTCGATCTTCAGCAAAATTTAAACTCTGCTAATTGATGTAAACTCCAATTCCTTTCTCCTCTTCTTTTTTGTTGATGCAAAACGATCTTTACTTTCACTACAAGAGGTGAAGCATGCATTTCTCGATAGTTCAATCGCTATTGGTCAATAGTGCCTAGTTTATTCAGCTAATTATTTAGCATAACCGCGGAAATAAGTTTGTATGTAATAGCATTGTTGGTAATTTGCTAGAACTGCAGGGGAAGATGTGAATTTGCATTAAGAAATTGTCGATCATTTGGAAAAAAAAAAAAATACAAGATGATAAATTGTTGGCCATTCATCCAGAAGCTAGATGTTGTCCAAAGTCAAAAGCCAGAAGCACCTCAGGATGTGCTTCTGACTTCTCAAGTTTTAGAGTCATCCGACTTTTAGATCTCCTAGAAGCGAATCAACAAAAGTGGCAAAATTCTGAAACAAACAGGCCCATATATCTTGTAGTGTTTGCTTGGTTTAGGCAAATAGGATCATTTTGCTGTGACAAAGTTGCATGATTTCTGTCTCATAATTGTTCAACTTTATTTGTCTAATAATTGTCCAGGTTAATTTATGACGTATCATGTTAGGTGCTATATTATACTGGAAATGGGTTACTCGCCTTCTCTTAACATTAGGTCACGTGATGGTTATTATAATTTTGTAGACTGTTTTGGTTCATTGCCTATTCTAATGGAACCAAATTTGACATGTCACACCGCAGCAGGTCGTTGACGTACCGCAAGTTATCATCCATTTTTTGGTCACCTAGTACTCGTTGTTTCGCTGATAAGATAATAACAAAGAACAAAAGTAGTACTACTGTTTTACGGTTTCTTATACAAGAAGAAGTTTGCTAACATATTTTTTTTTGAGGAAAAACTTTGCTAACATATTGTTCTTCAGTAATTTATGCTTCAAAGATACAAGCGATAAACCTTTTGTTAAAAGAAAAAGACTGGTCGTAGAGTGAGATTTGAACCATAAGTTTTGGGCGTTTCACATGCATGGCTCATGGGTATCTGGCACTGATTGAACCAGCAATCAATAGCAAATAATTTACACTACACTTTGCACTGGCATCCTAATCAACTACTGAGAACTGTACGTAGAAAGAATATTTCGATACGACATCCGCATAGTCGATTATCAATTTCGTTATGGCCCATGTAACGTACGCGCAAGATTATTGGTCTCGTCCGGTCTCTTTGCACAGGGCATAGTTTGGAGTTTTCCAAAATCGCGACAGTGACGGTCGCGCGTACATCTACAAACACATACGTATACGGTCCCTGCGTTCCAGGCTTCCAGCTTGTGACCAAGTACGCACTGCCATTGACCACACGCCGCCAAGATGATAGAGCCAGCACGGCACAGGCGCACTGCTACGGCAACGTGCTCGGCATCTTAGGCCGCACAGAACGGTGACACGAGCGCCTTCAGTTTCTGTTTGTCCGACTCCGAACCCAAATTATTTGCAAGGTGCTGCATGTGCATGTGGCCTTGCACGTTCAAGCTGCAGGCGCTTACAGGTTCGTGCACGTCACCGTGTCCCCATTGCTCGATGCCGCATCGGAGTGCAATCTAGGCTGGGGCCACGGCCACGCCATGGATCGTGTCGCACGTGCCGGTGCCCATGCAGTTCGATATTTTGCATCGGTCGCCGTACGTATAGTAATGTGATGGTGCATGTGTGTGTGCAGCTGGTGGTGTGGGTGGCGGCGCCGGCTATGATCCGCGCGGGTTCGACGACGTCGGTGATGACGGTGCTGCTGGTGGCGTTCCTGCTGGAGTACCTGCCCAAGATCTACCACGCGACGCGATTCCTCCGGCGGATGCAGGGCGAGTCCGGCTACATCTTCGGCACCATGTGGTGGGGCATCGCGCTCAACCTCATGGCCTACTTCGTGGCAGCCCACGTGAGTCACCGTTCTCCTGGTCTCACTCTGTCATTGCTGATTGCCTAATGATTGAACAAGATTTGCGTGCAGGCTGTGGGCGCGTGCTGGTACCTGCTCGGCGTGCAGAGGGCCACCAAGTGCCTGCACGAGCAGTGCCTCCAGCTGCTGCCGTCCAGCAGCAGCAGCGCGGTGGTGGCCTGCGCCGCGCCGCTCTACTACGGCGGCGCGGTGGTCGGCGGCGACAGCAGCAGCAGCAGGCTCGCGTGGGCCAACAGCACGCAGGCTCGCGCCGCGTGCCTCGCCAACGGCGACGCCTACCAGTACGGCGCGTACAAGTGGACGGTGATGCTGGTGGCCAACCCGAGCCGGCTGGAGCGCATGCTGCTCCCCATCTTCTGGGGCCTGATGACGCTGAGCACGTTCGGCAACCTGGAGAGCACGACGGAGTGGCTGGAGATCGTGTTCAACATCGTGACCATCACGGGCGGCCTGGTCCTGGTGACCATGCTGATCGGCAACATCAAGGTGTTCCTGAACGCGACCACGTCGCGGAAGCAGGCGATGCACACGCGGCTCCGCGCGCTGGAGCGGTGGGCGCGGCGGAAGCGGCTGCCCGACGCGTTCCGCCACCGCGTGCGCCGCTTCGAGCGGCAGCGGTGGGCGGCGACCCGCGGCGTGGACGAGCCCCGCGTCGTGCGGGACCTCCCCGACGGCCTCCGCCGCGACATCAAGTACCACCTCTGCCTCGACCTCGTCCGCCAGGTGCCCCTGTTCCAGCACGTGGACGACCTCGTCCTGGAGAACATCTGCGACCGCGTCACGTCGCTGGTGGTGCCCGCCGGGGAGACCCTGGTGCGGGAGGGCGACGCCGTGCGGCGGATGCTGTTCATCGTGCGCGGGCACCTGCGGTGCAGCCAGGCGATGCGGAACGGGGGCGTCAGCTGCTGCACGCTCGGGCCCGGGAACTTCTCCGGCGACGAGCTCCTGTCGTGGTGCCTGCGGCGCCCGTTCCGGGACCGGCTGCCGCCGTCGTCGGCGACGCTGGTGACCGTGGAGAGCACGGAGGCGTTCGCGCTGGAGGCGGAGGACGTCAAGTACGTGACGCAGCACTTCCGGTACACGTTCGCCAACGACAGGGTGCGACGCAGCGCGAGGTACTACTCGCCCGGGTGGCGCACCTGGGCGGCGGTGGCGGTGCAGCTGGCCTGGCGACGGTACAAGCACCGCAAGACGCTCGCGTCGCTGTCCTTCATCCGCCCGCGGCGGCCGCTGTCGCGGTGCTCCTCGCTCGGGGAGGAGAAGCTACGGCTCTACACCGCCATCCTCACCTCGCCAAAGCCCAACCAGGACGACGACTTCTAGTGGCCGTCCGTCCCGTGAGAGCCAAATCTCAAATGAGAGTGTAATCGTTGCTTGGACCTCGTCAAATGAAGGCGAAACGCAGGTGGCTGCCGAATTATTGTTTGACACGTGCCAGCAATTCCATCCGATCAGGTCATCTTTCACGGACTGGCACGGCGGGAAAGCTTCGCGACCGAGACTAGTCTCCTCTTGAGAAAGAAAGATAAAATTCATTTTGCACATTTGCCTCGACACCATTCTAGGACGCGAAAGTGCGTGCCTACGCTTGTGTTACGCGCCAGCCGCCCATCCGGTCCCACCCGTCACGCGCATCGGAATGGCGTGCTCCCCCATCACGCTCTCAGATCCATCCGCCGCATAAACCCTTCTTCCATCTCCAACGCGCCTCACACATTCCACTCCCCTCGCTTTCCTCTCCACACAGCAGAGGGGCCGCAGGCAAAGCAAAACCCCACCCGAATCGCCATCTGGTTCCCCAGCTCCGCCCGCTGCAGCCGGCGATCCCCTCTCCGGTAAGACTCACTTCCTTCGTTGGCCGCGCTTCCGGCGCCCCTCGCTAGTCCGCCATGGCCCATTCCGCGATCTCATCAGAGGCACTGCGCTATAGCTCGTTGCTCTGCTTCCGCTTTGCGACTAGCGGAGCAGCATTTTTTTCGGCCATTTTCCATCGAATTAGTGGGCGCTAGTGCTAGAACTTGGAAATGTCCGGATTCACTAGCTGGGTGGTCTGTGATTGCTGGGTATGCGGGCTTCGGTAGCTGGAAGACGCGACCGATTTCTTTTACGACCCGTGGGTGCTGCCACTGTTGGGATCTGGCGGCGCGGCTCGAGGTGCGCGGTGCTCCGGCTTTAGTGTTTCCAGCGAGCCCCGGGGGCGGTAGGAGTGGGGAAAGCTCAAGCGTGTGAGGTGTGTGCGTGTAATGTTTCGGGTGGCCGTTGTGGGAAGCTTCTTTCTGTTTCGGGGTGTTGGGTTGTTAGAACTGCTCTCGCCGGCAACCGGTTGGTTGGCTCCTACGAGATGGCATACGGGGTTAGGCTGCCAATGTTGGTGATTGCTGCTCTCGCTAGGCAACCGGTTGGTTAAGTGCCAAAGCATCGCTTGAAAATGGCTTTTCAGATTAGCACTCTGTTCGAAAGTGTTTCAGTTGGATGCACTGTCCGTTTGCACATTGGCTTTTCATTCTTACTTCAAGGCCATTGTTTAGGTGATTTTGCCGTCACACTCGGATGGATGCACAGAGAGTCTTCATTGGCCTGTATTTGTTGAAGTTGGCCGGTGTGCGTGGCAAGGACAAATGGAGATGTAGCTCCAGCCTGCAAATTAGACAATTATTAGTATTTTATTTTCTGGTTAACGTCAGATGATGTTGTCTTGGTTAAGGGTTCAGGACACAGTGTTGGAGACTAGCGCATTTTTGCATTTTAGCATAGTTCATGTTTCAGAGACTCAAGCTCTCAATGTAACTGATTTTCTCAACCTCTTCCTGTTTTCTGTTATTGGTCAACATCAGCAAGCACAAGAGAACTTATGTCTTTTGAGTTGTGCTAACAGTGGTATACTGACAACAAATTTCTGATACTTCTGCGCAGTTCGTACTTCTACGCTGCCGTGAGTGGAGTTAGATGGTTCCCTTGGTGTGGGGGATGTGAGTTTCGCAGAGGACAGGGATTTATAGTATAGCCTCGCAAAATGGATAGTTCAACTGGTTCCCGAGGGCATCGTGCGAATGGAAAGCAGAATCAAGTGCAAACCAGTGATCTTCCCGGTCCGTCCATTGTGATAAATGGACCAAGACACCGCCCGTTGACTCTGATGAGGCGTTGCCAGGGTGTGCTGTGTTTGGTGATGATGCTATTGACGGCATTCATGATGATGGTTTACCTTTCCCCTGTAACTACTTACCTTGTTCGGCTGTTCAGTTTGCACTACAGCAGGAAGTCAACATGGTTCCTGTTTGGAATGTGGTTAGCGCTGTGGCCATTTTTGTTTGAGAAGATCAATCAAACCAGGTTCATTTTCTCTGGTGAAAGCGTGCCTCCGCAAGAGCGTGTGCTGTTATTTGCTAACCACAGGACTGAGGTTGACTGGATGTACTTGTGGGATTTTGCACTAAGGAAAGGTCGTTTGCAGTGTATCAAGTACATACTTAAGAAAAGCCTGATGAAGCTGCCTATCTTTAACTGGGCGTTCCACCTTATTGAGTTTATCCCCGTAGAGCGGAAGTGGGAGATTGATGAAGCAATAATCCGAAGTAGGCTTTCAGAATTGAAGAACCCCAAGGATCCCCTTTGGCTGGCAGTCTTTCCTGAGGGCACTGATTATACGTAAGGTCTCTTTCCGTTAAGTTTATTGTAACATGACTGTTTATGATTTATTCCACATTTTTCGTTTCTAGAAAGATATGTTTAATCATTCGCCTTCAATATTTTTTTCTTTGGCTTGAGGTTTTGTATTTCCTTCCGAAAATGGGTTTCTGTGTGGCGGATATTACTAGATAAATGCTATTCGACTATTTGTTCTGTTGCATGGACAATGGTATTCTGTGTCTGTTAGAACTTGCTGTGCTTTATGCCTACATTTTTAAAAAAAAAATTATGTGGATGCTATAAGTGGTTATTTCTCAGTGAGAAGAAATGTATCAGAAGTCAAGAGTATGCAGCAGAGCATGGTTTGCCTATTCTGAAAAATGTACTCCTTCCCAAGACAAAAGGTTTCCATTGCTGTTTGCAAGAGCTGAGGGGTTCCATAGATGCTGGTAACCATTCAGTCCATTCTATAGTTCTCAATTTTTCTTTTCTGTATTGTAGCATTACAAACAACTATATTTAGCAGCCATCATGAACTAAATGCTAGTATCTGCACATTCACCAGTATTTAACATGAATTTTCTTGGAAGACCTGACTGATTTGCATAAAACTCTGTTCATGGTAGTTGCCCAACAATTCCCAATACACACAAATCCTGCAGTCTCCTGAAAATTTTACTGTGGTAAATGAGGTTAAAATTCGTACAATTGCCATTTCTGCATTTCATCAAGCATTGAATGGTTGAACTTGAATATAAGCTTTTTTTTTTTGAACTCAAAACTTGAATATAAGCTGACAAGTTCTGTATAAATGAATATTTACTGTTTTAGTTTAATTATTTCTACTTTGTTGATCAATGCAGTATATGATATCACAATCGCATATAAACATCGACTACCAACTTTTCTGGACAATGTTTATGGAATTGATCCTTCTGAAGTCCACATCCATATTGAAAGTATCCAAGTCTCTGACATACCAACATCCGAAGATGAAGTAGCTGACTGGCTGATCGAGCGATTTAAACTGAAGGATGAACTTCTATCTGGTTTTTCAACACTAGGCCACTTTCCAAATGAAGGAACCGAAGAGGATCTATCTACAGTCAAGTGCCTTGCAAACTTCATGGCAGTAGTTAGCGTAACTAGCATCCTCACGTACCTAACATTGTTTTCGTCTCCATGGTTCAAGATTTTCGTAGCATTTAGCTGTACCTTCCTGACATTTACTACCTGCTACTGTATACACTTTCCCCAGCTAATAGGTTCCCCAGAGGCGAGGATCCATGCTAAGAAAGCTTGAATGTAACTTGTATGTTGTGACTGGAAGCTGTGTATCAGCAGAGAATGTGTACTGCCCGAGCGCAGCTTTTACCACCACATTTCTTTGTACGTGCATATAATATGTTCAATATGTTTTGCTGTTGGGAACTTCGCTTGTTTCAGCAGTCAGAGTTCATCATCTGGACATTTGAGGCTGTGCTTCGGAACTGTCGCCTTGCGAGTTGTGGTGTGCCAACGTTATGAGCTCGTGATTGCCATGCATCTAGTTAGTTTGGTGATCAGAAAGTTTTTTGTTCATTTTTTTTTTCACGTTTAACATGTTCCCTCTTGTTGGAACTAAACTCTGATAACTTGAATGATGCACACCATGCCACCAGATGCAATGCAATCCGGCAGTACAGTTTGGAAGATGGGGCTGTTTTGGTTAAAACCTTGGAGGAGCCAGACCAACAATGGTTGCCGGTTGTTTGGAGCTAAAACTTGGCCTGCCAATGGAATTTTGGCTAGCTCCAAAACAAAGGAATGGTCCGAACGGAGAAGCCGCGGGCGAGGGAAATGACCGCCGAGAATCGGCTTGCCGGTCTGATTTGGATCAGACTAAAAGTGCAATATGGCATGGTGCTCGCTAATGTTGGCACCATAAGTTCTTTTACGAGTAAACCCAAAAACTGGAACATTTTCTGCTCTATGGACAAGTGTTCCAATTTTCTGCACCATCAATGTTTCGATCATTCTCAAACAAAAGCTAGAAATATTTTGTTCATCACAAGTCTCTCAATCTCCGTACCTGAATCTCAACATTGCGGGAACGCCGGAACACGCAAGCGAGAGTTCTGAACGGTGAGCCACCAATCTGAGCCGGGTGGTCATGAACAACGGCCACAGCGGCTGGCTGAGCCCCTGCACTGCACGTCTCGGCTCGCCGGATCTGCGTGCCGCCGATCCGTCCGTGCGTCTACAGGCCACGTTTTCACTGCTCAATTCGGTTTCAAACTGATTGATGCCGACATTTGGGCTCCGTGAGCCTGCGCCACGAGTGCCGCGGCTCAAGCCCGCGGAATGGCATTAGTGCGTCTGCTCAGCGCGGCGCTTCGAACGCGGAATTGTCCGCCGCCTCGAGCCTCCGCGGGGTAAGCGACGCCTATGCTCGTGTGATTCTTCCGCCGGGAGCTCTAAAGGGTGGCAACGACGGCCGGGAAGCTTTGTATTGTGAGGATTGGCGACCCTCATGGTGGAATCGACGGTGAAATTGTGAAGTCGGAAGAGCGGACAGAAGGAGGACCTCCGTTAGATTACTTCAAACAGGAACGGCGGTGAGCAGCGGTGGGAACGCGGCAGCGCTCCGGTCCCTGCCCAGGACGGGGCGTGGTCGCTATTTGAAATAGCGTCCGCCCGGTCGCTGTTGAAACAGCGACCACCCCCTGGGTCTTTCATTGCCGTTGGATTGGACACGTGCGATCCGGATGCGGCACGGTGGGAGTCGTTTTCTGGGTCTGGAGGCGGAGAGCGGCAGCGGCAGCGTCCCTATTCCGGCGGAGCGCGGGAGCACGACGCATGCGGCGGCGGTGCTCGACGGCGGCCGTGCCTCTGGTATTCACCGGAATTACAGCTGCTGCAGCTTCCTTCACGAGTTGATCCATTCCATGTCGTAGCGCATTCGTGCAGGGAGAGGGAACGTACGCGTCGACGCCCGCGGGCGCGTTTCGTCGCCGCGCCAACGCGTTTCCCGGAAAGCAAAATCTCCGCTGCTGCGCCGTCGTATGCTGTCATGGACGCCGTCGTCAGCGTCGGGTGGTGCAGCACCGGCCGGCACTCCACAAACGACACGTCATCAAACGCAGCCCTGCCCGCTGGCGCTCGACACCCAGATCGAGCATCCCACCGCAAGCGCGCTCCATCTTTTATCTCTGCAGTCTACCCTGTCCTGTCCTGTCCTTTCCTTCCTCCTCCAGCACATTCGTCTTCCTTCCTCTCAGCTAAGCTTGCGGCAAGCCGGGATCGATAGGCTCGTCAGCTGGTTCCTCGTATTTCCGTGGCACTGGAGACACCTCTTCTCTGTAGGCGGCGGCGAGGGAGCGCGCCAGTGGAATGGGTGAGTTCGGCGGCCGGCGCAGACGAATGCACGGTCCGGGCACTGTTCGAAGCCCGTGTAAATTGACATGAGCATGTGTTGTTCCATGAGCTATACCGTCTTCGTGTTCAGTTCCCCGTTCTTCACCTCATAGATTATCAGACTCCTGAATCCTCACGAGTCCTGGTCTCTGGGAAATAAACAGTGAATGGCTCAAGTGAGAAGTGAAAGAATCAACTATTCGACTCGATTTCCGGCAACCATCGCCTCAAGCCAACCTCCACCTGGTCTCGATGCGCCGCATCCTGCAGGCAAGAAAAAAACTAATAATTTATGTAAAAAATTTAAGAAAGGTACAAACAACCAAGTCGTTGTAGTATAGTGGTGAGTATACCCGCCTGTCACGCGGGTGACCCGGGTTCGATCCCCGGCAACGGCGCAATCTTTTTTGCCCAGCATTGTACTGACGAGCACCGGACAGCTTCTTTTGTTTCATCCCTGTTCCGGCCGAGCGCGGGAGCACGGCGGCGGGGCTTCGAGCGCGTTTCGTCGCCACCATTTAACCAGCGAACGCGTTCCCCGGGAAGCACAACCTCCACGGCTGCGCCGTCGATACTGTTCTGGATCAGACGCCATCGTCATCGTCGCATGGTGCGGTACGGCACTCCCCAAACGCAAACCTGCACTTTGGCGCTCGACACCCAGAGCACGCAGCGCCGTCCCATGTTTCTGCCCAGCGCATGAATACTATATATTCGTCGTCCTTTCTCGAGCTCGCCAGCCCAGTAGGCCATCCCCTTCCCCGTCGTCGGCGCCGCTGCCGGGCAAGATCATTAATAACTTGCGGCATGCGGGGAACGACAGGCTCGTCACGTTCGTCGTGTTTCCACGGCAAGGGACGCGCCTCTTCGCCGGAGGCGGCGCGCGGGTGGGCTCGGTGAGCGGACGCATGCACGTGCCGGCCGGCGCCGTGCTTGAGTTCATGCACTGTCAAAAGCAACGCAGATTGACATGAGCATGCGTCGTTCCATGAGCTACACCATGTTCGTGCTCAATTTCCCGTCTTTAACCTGATGAATTTATCAGACTTCTGTCTGTCGCAAAGCAAACAATGAATAGCTCACGTCACGTCGTGAAACCATCAACCATGACTATATAAATAATTGAATATTAAAGTCACAGCAAAGTCGTTGTAGTATAGTGGTGAGTATTCCCGCCTGTCACGCGGGTGACCCGGGTTCGATCCCCGGCAACGGCGTTTATTTTTTTTCTCCATCTCCGTCGGCACCGGACTGACCGCACTCAAAACTGCAACACCGGCAGTCACAAAAACAAAAAAAACTGCAACACAACGGATTACACGGACGGCATCACAATTCGTTCCAGCTCATGTTTCATTCCAGCCGGTTCAGCCATTGTACATGCATAAGCAAAGTTAATAAGGCGCGTACGCTACTAAACCTTTTTAATTAATATTGTAATAACAACACATGCGACACAGTATTTTCAGGATCATTGAAAATATTAATTAAAAAGGTTTAACTAATAAAAAATCGCTATACACACTGTCAACCTATGATACGCTCTCACAGTTTGAGCTTCTTGCCTTCTTTACACACCTGGAACCCAAGATATGCTTGAAACACTGGTGCTCACTGCTGGTGCTGAGGCTGCCGCTTACGGGCTTATACAGCCTTTGGAAAAGCTGGCTTTCGGTCCAAGAGCAGAAAAAGATGGTACTGACGAGTATTGATATAGGATTTTGCTGAGTTATCATTCGACGTCCGTGACTTCAGCCTCAACATCCACAATCGTTCCAGAGGGCGCCTTACCTGCATGCAGCACCACAAATTGCGACTTCCGATTCAGACCTCCAAGTTGCACGGGAAAAAAATCTCATTGATAGGTGGTTTAAAAAAATTACACTTTTTTCCCTCTAATGATGTTAGCTAAGCATAGGCAGTCATAGGTCGCTTTAAATGGCTCAGATTCAATTTAATCAAAATAACATAGAAAATGAAATTATTTAGTACCTTTCTCGCCACGGGTGAAAAACTCATTGAACACTCTTGCAGTTGTAGCAGTAGCATCCCTTCCTGATGAAAATCTAGCAGATTCTCTAACAAATTTGTTGCCCTGAACTGCATCATGTACAGAGATGACTTAGCTCCAAGCAAAAGAATCAGCTTAGACAAGTGCAAGAAATATGTTAAACAATAGAATTGTAAGTTTGTCCATGGAAATATTCAAGGTGGTCCCACAATTCTCCATTTTCATTTGGCTATTGGCAATAAATTTTCAGAGAACAATTCATCCACCATAGGTTAAACCAGAATTTGCTGTGATATGAGATCCAGTCCATTAATATACGTATAAACATACGTCGAATACAATTTCCTTTCAGCAGTGAGCTTAATATGGTTATACTGATGTGCATGCAGGGAGAAGACATTGAAAAAAAAAGAAGGGGAGGAAATGAAAGGTACGAAAAATCATTTATCAGTTTTTTACCAGAGAAAGGCTGAGTGCAATAAGGACACAGTTGCGGGCCATCCTTCAAAGCTGACCTATAAAGCGGCTAAGCAAATCAGAATTCACTCTAGGTACAAATATATGGCAGAAGTTTCATATAATGTGATTTTGCTTACTTCAGTATCTGAAAGCTCTTTCCGCAATTTGGGCACTGCCAACAAGAAACAGAACATGAATATAGGAAAACTCACAGAACTGTGCACACACCACACAGAAAAGTTACTTCAATTTTTTGGTAGGAGTAAGATAACCATCGAAATAATGTTAAATTTTTCGTATGAATAAGATAACCAAAGAAACTCTAATAGTCATTCAGCCTCAAAACCTTTCCCGAAGCAACTTTAAGAAATAACACTGCGGAAGTAGAGGAATTGCTGAACATCAAACTTATGGGGAGACTTACATCACCCTGTAGTATATCTTGTCCCGCCAAGAAGAAAAATGCAGCCACGGCCAAAATAGGCAGCAGTATTGTGAGGAGCTGTTGTCACAAGAGATTTAAAAATAAATAAATTGTCAAGGGGGATAAAATCATGGATGAACGAAAAATGAAGATTTTAATGTCCATTTTGTGGGATGTAAAATCCCCAAGAAACTTAATCATAGTCATACAAGCTTATCAATACTTTTTAAAGCAGAGTCAATCCTTTTGTGATATGCAAAATTGCTATCCTGAGCTAAATAATGTGATTAGGGCTCCAGAGTAAATCAAGGTTTCTAACTTCCAGTCTCCAGGTTCTGTGAAATCCAAATGCTCAAGGTTACAATGACTCCTGGTCCATTGTGTAAATTACCTTTCGTTTTTGTGTTTCTTTCATGGCCGAATAGAGGTCCAAGTACATACTAGCATGCCAATAGTAGTACATCTTAGCTTTTCTAAATAACAAAACTTGGTGAAAATGCAAACTAACAGGAAATTTGAGGTCAGTTGAGAAGCTTTTTTTTTTTTTTTGAACTGAGGTCAGTTGAGAAGCTAGTACAACATGCACTAGAAAAATGCAGTGCATCATTTGTAGGTCAATTCCAGGTGCATCGGTTTTAGCTTCCTAATTTACCACAATTAATGACATTTTTTTTCAGCTGAGCTAACATTTATTTTCCTCGGGCATCTAAGAAGCAACTAAAACAACCTCTAGAGCCACCAATTCCAAACATTCTTCATGAAAACGAGAATCTACTCAGAAATTAAGCCAATTACAACTCATTTTCAGCAGAAGCCTCGTACCCAGAGGGAGACGATGGCGTCGAGAACCCAGCGGAGCTGGCCGGTCACGGCGAGGTACGTCAACAGGGCGGCGAAGGCGAGGTTCCCCACGACCCGGCTCGTGCCCTTGTTCATGCGCCTCCCGCCTCCGCCAAAGAAGGGGCCTCTCCCGGCTCCGGCCACGACCGGCCGCCGCCGACATGCCACCGTCCTCCAAGCCAAGGCCACGCCTTCTTCCAAGAACTCGCGCCGGACCGGTGGTCTCGCCATGGAACAGGCCCCATTGAAGAATCTCAGAGGGAGTCCCCTTGTTCCTGGGTCGAGAAGAGCGTGCGAACTGCTGCAGAGAGGAGCAGGCAGAAGAGCGGTAGGATGGAGCGAGGCCATCGTGGGTGAGGACTGAGGACTGGAGAAAGGACTCCACGAAAATCTGCTATCAAATTTTGGATTCTTATTTCTCACTGCTCAAAAAAACTTTTCTGCAATTTTTCCTTGGTGTTAGTATTTTCCCATAGTTTTTGTGGTCCTACAGGGTCTGATGAGCCGGATAGTTCCAACAAAGGAAGCAACCGGAAAACAGATAACAGAAGCCTTTGCACTTCCAGAAAAGACGTTCTTCTGCAACGTGCAAACAATGTTATTGGCACAGCTTCGACCAAAATGTAAGCCGCAGGTCTCAACTGCGCCCATGAGAAACCACCGCTCGACAACAAAGAAACATGATACCAACCAGGATACACCTCTCGCATCAACCGGTGCGAAGAAACAGCATTACAACAGAAAAATATCACATATTACAGTAACCTGGTAACATTATCTCGTTTCAGTATACACGGGAACACGCATACTAAATTAAGTAAGATAATAGAGTCAAAATTTCCAAGACATCTATCTGCCACGCCGGCCACCTCTACCGCCACCTCGGCCAGGGGAATGCCGGCCACCACGTTGATGTGGCCTTCTACCACGGAAGGACGAGCTCCCTTGATTAAACTGGCCAGAACTGAACTGTGTACGTTGTTGATCTCCATCTCCGTTGGGTAGCGCTGGGTTTCCAAATCCCTGCGAGTTATGAAGCCCAGGGGGAAGTCCCTGTTGCTGCCTATCACCCCCCATGTTTGGAGGCTGTCCAAAGCTACCTTGCCCCATAGGCAGTTGAGGTGGTGCACCAAATGGGGAATTCATCGGCGGTCCACCAAATGGCATCGGATTTGCAGGCATTCCATTCTGAGGCATAAACTGCGGAAAGGGCATCTGCATTTGGTTCAGGAAGCTACCAAAATTCTGATTCTGGAACTGTTGCTGGAACTGGTTAGCTCCAGCGAGGAGGTTCTGCATGATATTGGCAGCAAGAGCAGCTCCTTCCGCCCCCATGTTCGGAAGGGGCATTGGAGGAATCCCTCCAGGCCACACCATGTTTGGCTGCGGTGGCAAGAACTGCTGTGCTGGATTGATGAAGGAACCGCCCATCTGATTTGCAAGATGAACAGGTGATGGCATGGAAGAATTCATATGGACAGGTGGCATCATTGTTGGACTACCCATAAGCATGTTTGGAGGCCCCAATAAGGGTGCCGCCTTTTCAGCAGATGCAGAAACCATATCTGGGCGGGGAAAATGAGGTTGTGACTGGCGACCTGGTGTTGGTGGATCCCGGTTTCTTGGTGGCATGTCCTTTCGAAATCCAGCACCTCCTCTGGTCTGTGATCTCTTATCACCAGAAGACTTCTTAGGTGGCTCATGCTGTCTTTCAGACTGTCTTTTTGCTTGACGCAATGATCTTTTATATTCAGCCTCCGCCTCATCATCAGAGAATTCTGGTTCATCTGCTAGCTCTTCATCATTGTCTCCGGATGCGTCGTAGCCTTTAGCATAGAGCTCCTTCATATTCAGAATGTGATCTGCAAACTCCGCTACAAAAGAGACACTGGTCCCTGCACTGATCCCAGCAGGCACTTCTTCTTCGGAGTTGTACCGCACAAGGTAGTATGGGTTTTTTACAGGTCCAAACAACTCATCAACAATACCTAGCGGCATCCTACTTTCTGTTATCCAGAGAATTGAGCCCTCATTCAGGGGATTATGTTGGACTGACCCTTCAACAATCACTCTCTCACCCATTACCTGGATATATAGCAGAAATGAAGCAGTCAGCATAATAAATAATATAACCCACCACTCTCTCACCCATTATCTGGAAATATAGCAGAAATGAAGCAGTCACATAATAAATAACATAATCCACATTTGATGAATCTAAGAATATAACAAAAATTATCTGAACAATCTCAAACTTCACAATTGAGAAGTATGTGACTGAAAATGCTGACAGCTGAAAACAAAACAAATAACCATCACGCTTCAAGCACCTATAAGATTCTGATTATGTCATAAGTACATTGCAAAGTCATCTCTTTGTAATTAAATTATAAAAATAAAAATGAAAGTGTGTCTCCTGAGTTTCAGTAGATTTCATCTGAGTCCCTGGTGGTGCAGCAGTCAGGGCACCAGAGGAATTTAGTATATCTCATATCTGTTGTGATCAACTGCTTTATGTAACAAAGCTAACCACAAAAACACACACTGACACAGCAACCTAAGTACACCCACCACTCCAAGCCTATATATGTTTTTTGCAGCCTTGAGGAAGCCTTGTTCACTTTTAATGGTTTTGAATTAGTGAAAAATACTCAGGTGGGCATTTAATCCTCAACCGATGACTCATGGGGAAAAAGGGGAGCTTGCACTCAAAAAGCGCCAAAAAGGAGGAGGTGGGGCACACCAATCTTTTGCATGACATGAGAAGAAAACTTCAGTGTATATGTATAACTCAACAGGGTAAATATAAATCATAAAAAGAATGGATATGTTTTTGTTCTTGACAATGGAAACAAGGGTTTATAGCAAAACTCCACAGGACAAGTATAATACTTACAGCTGTGATAACTCCTACTGGAAGAGTCTGATGATGTGGTTCCAACTGTATTTCAATCTTTGGGACTGGAGGAAGGACCTGCAAGGTATATCCACATTAGAAGACGCACACTAACAACAGAATAGAGTAAAAACTTAGGGCTTGTTTGGATAGAGGTAAATCCCCTCAATCCAAATGGACTGGGAGGAATTGGGGGGGGGGGGGGGGGGGGGGGGGGGGGGGGGGGGGTATGGAGGGAATAGTTCGTGTTCCACTCCAAACCGCTCCAACCCATGTGGATTGGTTCCATCCAAACAAGGCCTTAGGGAAATGGAAAACGGCAGCTTACATCATTTTTGTACATTTTAGTGCTATACTGAATGCATATTTGTAACAACTGATGTCACCATTGGAACTGCATAACAGCACAAACTACAACTTTTATAGACTTGGAAGACACTATAAAGTTTCAGTATAAACAAATCATCAATCACAAACATCAATTTCGACTCAATACCAATGAAAGGCTACTGATAAAAAAACATACATCAAACAGAGTTCTTTCATGGTCATTGTGTTAATTAGAAACCTAATCGCAACCCATTCGGGAACATTTAGCACACTAATGCAGCAAGAACATAGCACCTAAGAAGTACCAAATGAAGATGTAACAACTCAATACCTCTGCTTCATTTTTGGACTTAATAGGACCCTTCGGCCCATCATCCTCTTCATCGCTCCCAATCATCAATTCACCCTCCTCAAGGAGGGCCTCCATGCTATCGCCCTTGGCACCACCAGCACCACCATGCTTCTTGGCTTTCAGCTCTTCCTCATCGCTGCTCGATGATGCTTCACTTGACTCATCCTCATCGCTCTCCTCTTCCTCGCTGCTGGAGGAAGCCTCACTTGACTCGTCCTCCTCACTACTCTCTGACTCTTCCTTGCTGTTTTCCTGCGCCTCCTTGCCTCCTCCGCCTTTCTCCTCCACAGACACAGCAGTATTCATCTCAGCGTCAGCAGGCGCGGCAGCCATCTCCATTGCGACGGCTCCCTCCGAAGCCTCCTCGTTCACAGCCAAATCCCCAATTCCCGCCGCCAAAAGCTGGTCCGGGGCAAGCAGCTCGTCCAATCCGCCGCTCACCATATCAGCCTTCCTGTCGATTTCTTCGCCGCAAATAGCCACAGCCCGGTCGGCCGACCGGCCCTCCTCGGCGGGCGCCTCCGACACACCAAACTCGCAGCTATTAGGCGCTGCCGAACCATCAGATACCTTCCCAGCGTCGCCGCAGGTTGTCGTCGCCTCCTGCGCCGGGAGAAGCGCCTCCTCCTCGGCGGGGCCGAAGCTCTTGGCCCCCAGCTCGGCCGACATGGTCGGGTCGAAGTCGATGAGCCACTCCTCGACGGGGTCGAAGGCGGGGCCGGGGTCCGAGTCCGGGGGCGGGCGCGGCTGCGGGGAGGAGGACGGGGGCTTAGGATGCCGCGCCATGGGTGGGGGAGACGGGGCTGGGGTTTCGGGAACGGGGAGGGAGTTGGTGCGGCGGCGCCGCCATGCGCGCTTTATCTCTCGCTCGGGGGTTTAGGGTTTTAGGGGTCGTTGTGTCGGCGGGGACGGACGGACTGGTTGGTCTCTGGCGGAGGAAGGAGGCCAGCTGCATTTGTTGAGCCACATTCTCTTTCCCTTTCTTTTGCCTCCCGTTTCTGCTAGAGGCTTTTTGCAAGCTCAAGCCTCTAAACGCAGTTTAATCGATAATTATCAGGTATTTCAAATTTTCAATCCAGAAAACATATTATCAGGTACTTTGGCTGCGGCATCAAATTTGGTACTAAATATTTTTTTCATGAAACAATGACTTGGTACTAAATATTTTTTTCATGAAACAATTTGGTACTAAATACTTGTAGATTGCAATTGCAACACACTGTATTGCAAAAAAAAAAAAAAAAAAAAAGAGGAGAATTACACAGATGAAGCAGAGAGAGATATTAACACAAGAAATTTCCGAAAAGCTGTCCTCCAAAATTTCTCATGGAATTGTATATTCGTTGGAAGGGGTGTTATGTTTAGCCTGCATTTGAACAAAAGGAGAACGCAAGATAGAATACAAAGCGGACATTTATTTTTAAATGAATATAGTGGACAATTTTATGAAACGAACAGTAATATGGTCCAAAGTGGAAAGTCAGACGATGGGGCGAAGTAGATGACAGTTCTTACACAGACAAATACCAGCACAACGGTGAGCATCATACACGTGGATCTAACTGGAAGGTAAACACAGTACTAGGCTGTGTTCATGCCGCCAGGAAATAAATTTCACTCATATGCAAGCGTATGCAAGTACATATATTCAGACTATTCCACCAACAAAATATCAACGTTTCTATATCAACCACACCGTGGCAAGAATGGAAACCAGCACCAGACATGTCACGTCCATACAAGGGTTGTTCTTATCTTACAGAAGAGCAAAAAGATAATCAGCTGGACGTTTTCAACAATTCAAATACGTGTACTGCAGCGATGTACAAGACCCCCCGAGCCTCAATTGACACATCTTGTTTCCTCCTATCGATCAGCTGGCTACAATCAGGCTGCCAGATTTTCATCAGAATGCAGAACTTAGAGCACCGCGTGCTGCCTCTTGTTTCATCTGCGCGGCTTTTCCACTTCCACGGAAGTACATATATACTTGCTGCATTTTTTTAGAGAAAAAGTTCGGTGATTAACAGATATAAGAACAACATAACAATTTAGCTACTGAATACATAATGAGAAATAATGTCCTTGTAACAGAAATTAAGAGTTACTATTGAATGAAGGTAGATTCACCCACCTGAATGACACCAATGCTCAGAAGTGATTCAAGGCAGAACAAACCAAATCCAACAAAGTAGAATATCTGTCAAGTGGAAATAAGAAAATCAGTAAGAAACTAAATAAGCTGTGTCAATCCAACATATAACTACAGAATGCATCAGAGTTTGATACTGCATGTAGCTTTTACAACAAATCAGCCAGAAAGGTTGTCAAATGCTAATGGGAGTCTAATGTTCATGAGGGCTGAGGAAGATACAGGTGGTCTGCTACAAAATGCAAGATTATGATAGAGTATTACATATTGTTCTTTGGTAAACAATTTTTAGCTCATGAACTGAGTAAAGGAAGGTCATATAACTAAAGGGAGTCCTGACAGAAAAAAATGATAGTCCATATCCCATAATAAGGATAGATGCAGACAAAAGACTTACCCCCACAATAGCGCTCTTGCCTATGACATCAATTGCAGGCAAAATTCCACTGATGAAACAGCAAAGAAATAGTTAGTGATAGTGCTACAAATTATGGATGCAACGAACATCCTGTCGTTGAAATGATCTAAATCTGATTTTGATAGCATGAGCAATGAAAAACAAGGTTTTGACCCGATAAGTTTAGATGACAACATCAACACTTGTTTTATCAATGGTTAACACCAACAAAGCTAAATCCATACTGTATGTACCTCGTTAGAACTTAGAACCATATGAACAGTTCAGCACTGTGGCATTGGGATTCTCATAAACTTCCTTGATAGTTAATGTCAGTGAAACTTAAGAGTGGCATGGTACAAAATATAGCATTCTCAACCTTTTCTAAAGCATGTACTTTGATTTTTTTTTTTAGTTTAATTCCTACAAATCCAAATTCAGGATCACAAAGCATGTATTCATGCCAAAGATTTGAGGAAACTATTGTATATGGGTATTAAACTATTGGTTCCTTGAGATTATTAATGCTGAGCGTAATTCCGGAAAAAGTAACAAGAGGATCCATGAACTTGTTTCCTGACCATGAGCGTGTACAATATTATAATTCTTTGACAAAGGATTATTATTATTATTATTATTATTACTACTATTATTATTATTAGAATAAAGTTTTTTTAGATAATTAGTAGAATAAAGTTGCACTGAAGAATCATAAATTATGGCTAAGGATACATATAGCTTCTAGCAACTAACTTCATAGAAAACTTGCAATAGATGACTCATCGCTTAGCATTTCACAGAGTAGAAAAAAAAGAGACAAATATCCTTTCAATGATATAGGTGACTTACGTGAAAGAATTTCCTTTAAAAGGAAATGGAGGTGACACAGCTGACCACACACAGAAGATTATATGAAGCTGGAAATAGGCAAAGGTTGTCAGTAAGCTAGCAACTTTCCGAACGAATCAACATAAGGTGTGACTCTGAAATATTTAGTTTCATCGTATGTTAGTATCTTACAAGGTAAAACAGGAAAAACCACCCAAACTTCAAAGCACTCTCAGTTCTGCAATAGACATTCAAACAAAACAAGATGGTCAACATGAACAGCTAAAAAGGTAGAAGAAAGTTTATCGTAACAAAGGATGGATGCATATACTCCACCTCATTGCATTATAAAGAGGGCGATACCATAGCACATAAGCCCCAGGCACACCAGATATGAAGTAGATAATGGCAAGCAGCCAGATCATAACACCTGTTGATGAAGAGAGGTCATATCAATGTTGTTGATGGATAAAGATACATGAGATGTAGACAATAAGGTACACTATTAGTACCTTCCCCTTTAATCCATGCTGTTGTAGTTGCAATGATATTCCAAAAGAGGCATCCTACCAGTCCGGCATAAAACCCAAGTATTGGAAAAGAAAAGGTAAAAACTCAGTCAAGACAAAAGAAGTGCACAAACCAAATGAACAAATGAGCCACTAGTCATCAGCATTCCTTTTCAGCAATTCTTCAGTCCACCAATCAAATGAACATGGTAAATCCATAATGCAATAAGCGAAGGAGTACTGGCTTATAGCCTTCACTCCATGTTGGTATTTATACTATTAATGCAGGGTATGCAATATAAGACAAAGCACCACATATTAGTTTCGGACAATAGAGGGACACTGTAAGAGCTTACCCAGGAATGAAGAAAATGCAAGGTATTGCATCCTTTGTAGATGGATAGGTATCTCATTTGAAATGTTGTGATGAATGAGAGGGAAAAAGGGTGGCCAATTTTTCTCTTCTATCACAATGCCAGCTGCCAAAACAAAAAAGTGATAAAGCTTAGAAAATCTAAATAGAGAGAGAAATTTATTAAGAGTGCTTGGCTACAAAAACAGTTCAAGTACACATTAACAGGGAATATAAAATACGTATGAATTTTCATTATAAGAAATAGCAAGCTTTCTTTTCAAAAAGCCAAAAAAATTATGCAAATTAAATTGAAAGACAAATAAAATTATATTTCTATAACATCATCTTGAAAAATAATATTTGGCAAGTATCGCCAATAACTGTGCACCTCAATAACATTGAATGGTTCGCCCATATCGAGTGGCAGATGTCAGTTTCTCAGTAAACTTCCTCAATAAACTGCTGCTTTAAATTTCCTCAATAAACCTATTACTTAAAATTTCCTCAATAAATGTGTTGATGTTACAAACATCTAGTACCTTATTACTACGAATCTTCATGGTAATTGGTACAAATGTACCAAAATAGAATGCAGCTACTTGAAAAGAAATCAATATGAAATGTACCTCGGGATGCGGCCTCTTCCTTCCTTTTCAATTCCTAGGCAAAAGTGCAGAAAAGAGGGGGGAAATAAAAATCAGGCCAGCATTTTAGAGAAAAAAAACATTGCATGCAGTAAATAAACAGGAGGAAGAAAGATTCAATGTTTCAAACACATGGGTTACAGAAGAAACACATAATCTCGTCATTTGAGTCAACATCCTCAAATATCTCACTTAAATCAACACAATATAAACATAAAGCGAAATGGATTTCTCAATTGAGATGAATGAGAGCTGTCCAGGGCAGGAGTTCTGGGGTAAGCAGCATAACAGGTCTATAAGATGAAATATTAGAGTACTGTCTGGAGTAATTCATTGTTTGATAGAAAAACCTCAGGTAGCAGAGGCAAATGTACATCCCAGAGTATGAAATATAGTGTTTCCTATGTGTGACACGACTTGTATTTGATTAATCAGAATGCTACAACAACAAAAGGCATGAAAAGGCTGAAAATTATGCAATCATAAGGCACATACCCTTTCCCTTTTGTTTAGCTCGGCCTCCATAGCCTGCAGTTCTTTCTCCTTTTTCTTGAGATCCTAAATGTGGATACAGAATGACATGAGGAATCATGCCCAAAGGCCCCAAATAAACTAATCCTAAAAATAATCAAATCTAACTTGACATGAAAAGTACAACAAAAGGGGTTATACGCAGTATAGACAGTAAAATTAATTGAAATTTGACAAATCCCTGGTAAACAGCGCACGCACCAAGTTATACAAAGGAACTCAGTGTACTTTTGACTCTAAGTGGCAAAAGGAGTTATAAAAACTTCCATTTTGTGTAATTGTGAAGTGGTCCACGTTCAAGGGGAATACAATTACCTTTGTCGAATCGAGAGGAATGTCCACATTGTAGAAATCAGCTGGTTCATGTGATAGAGGTGAAAGCCGAGAATTGGTGGCAGGTGGAACACTTCCTCCCTGCAGAACAAAAAAGATTCGGACGATAAATCAGCCAACTAGTATATAAAAGCAGCTCAAAAATTTGAAGTCTTTGTGCGACTCAACTCAGTAACCATATCATTTACAACCCTGCTATGCGCACAACTGGGTCTTCCGACCCGGTCGTACTACAGCAAATCATCAAATCAGGAGCGATGATCACAAATCAGGAGCAAGTATCCAGCGATTAGATGAGCTGCAACCATCAGTCAGGCGGCCAGGTCGGACTATCGCACATGATACCATAAAATGAATAGCCGATGAAAGAAACTGACAAAAGAAAACAATTTCAACTGAAGATGGGTAGAGGATGCGCTACATGACTATACTGTAAATTCCAGCTTGTACTACCCTGATAACCAGTAATATACATGATATAACATTGCCCCATATCAGCAAAGGTGGGGGATGCCCATGCATTCAGATCGCATTAGCAAGGTAATAACTAGCCTAATGCCCATGCTTCGCTACGGTTATGAAAATATTTGCAAAACATAACCTTCATGGTATATAACTTCATTTGGTTATAAATCGTAACAAAATTGTACACCAGGCAGCGCTTATTTTTCTAGATGAATTAGAGAGATGTTTTCCCATTCTTAGTGCTTCACCAGTAATCATATTAATGTTTATTATTTTGAGATTGATTATTGTTTATTTATCTGGGCATTCAAAAAATTAATGTGGTCATATGGGCCTTTGGCACCTATTTTGTACAGGTGTATTTTTATCTTCTTTGAGCCTCTTACACATGGGACCCATAGCCTATGAACTTGGCCCAGCCATAGTTCAGAACGAAACATTGTACTCATCCTTATCCATCGCTCATCCTTATCCATCGCTCATCCCCCTCCGGCCCTCCCATGGCTATGGTCAATGGCTCTCTCCACTGCTCTTCTCCCTCTAATTATCAAATCCCCAATTCAGCAGATGAAGCTTGCCGTAGATCAAGTAGAGCAGAGTTAAAGAACTGATCCAACTTGAAGCTCGTGTCACAGCTGCTATTATGAGCCGGTAATGGCAGCCAAAGGACGACATTTGGGAGGCCTGGACCTTGAAGCGCGCTGAGCTGGTGGCCAATAGCTGGTAGTGGCTCTACGCTGGTCGCGGGTAGCCTGGTTTCATGAATCATGATCCAAATCGATTTGTTATCAGGGAGTGGTGGCTCGGCAGCTTCTCCAACGGTCCTTCGATGACGAGTTTCTACTCCCTCCGTTTTTAATTATATGACACCGTTGATCTTTTTCGTTACTTTGACCATTCGTCTTATCTATAAATATTTGTGTAAATAGCTAAGTGTATAAGTTAACTTTAAAGTGCTTTTGATGATGAATCTAATGATATTCATTTCATATTTGAAAAGTAATTATTTAAATCTATATTGTTGGTCAAAGTTCATCGGAAAAGTCAACGGTGTCATATAATTAAAAACGGAGGGAGTACCTTTCTAGTCCACAACATGGGCACATGCTACTATGGCTGCGGCGGATCTACGAACAATGGAAGCGAGAGTGCGTGCGGAAGGAGGCGCCTTGGATTGGAGGAAGGGCCTGAGCGAGGATGGTGAGACAGCGGCGGCTTGATTGGGTTTAGAGTAGAGAGCCGAACGCGGTGGGCAACAGGGCCCACCTGTCGGCGCGCTTCTCCGTGAGGAACGACCGACGACCACGACCACCACCAACTGCGTCTTTTATGTATGGTAAAGATAATGACACCAAATCGCAAAGTTCAAACAGCAAAGCTGGCTAAATGCAGAACCGCACAGGTCAGTTCAGACCGCGCAACAGAAGCCAGCCGGTTTTATCAAGTGGGCACAGATCAGAAGTAAGCACCCGCAGCAGCTTACACAGCGAAATTATCAACTCAAGCGCGCAAATCTATCATCATATCGCCACAGCGCCCGTCTCCCACGCTCGGATCGGACCCACGAGGGACCATGAGGCACCGGATTCTAAATGCAACCGCAGCCGAAGCTGATCAGATCGGAGAAGCACCCCCGAGATCTAGGCGAGTTGAACGGCTTTGGAGGCAGCGTGGTGGGGCGGGTGACGCCGGGAGCACTCACCGCGAATGGGTTGACGTTGTCGTCGTCGAAGCCGTTGCGGCCGTGCTTCCCCGCCATCGCCACGCCGCCGCCTCCTCCACCGGCGTGGGGTGGTGGCCAACCTCCTCGCTACTAGCGTACTGCTGTCGTGCCTGTGTTTCGACTTTCGAGTATGGGGAAAGAGAAGGGAGATGACTCTAGTAGATGACAGGTGGGGTCAGATAACGGGTCGAGTGGGCCCGGGAATCCGAATGGCCAGACTGGCCGTACAATGCGGGACCGTGTGGGTGTCCCGTCACTTTCACAAGTGCAATAAAATTTGTTTTTGTTTGATGTAGATTAGGTGGCGTTCGGATGAAAGTTTAGAGGCCTATTATGCACTGTAGCTTGTCACATCAATACTTTCGGCACGATTTATGTGTACTAAACAAAGTCAAATTACAAAACTAAGTCCAGGACCCCCCCTCTATTTCGCGAGACGAACGTAATGAGGGTAATTAAGCCGCGATTAGACGATGGTTACTGTAGCATCACTGTGTCAAAACATTGATTAATTAGGCTCGTTAGATTCGTCTCGAAAAATAACGCCCGTCTGCAGAAAGGTTTTGCAATTAAATTTTATTTAGTACCCCTAAATAGTAAGATTCTTTTTTACTTTAGAGGGTAGAAGTTTAGAGGGGGGAAATAGAGGGGCATCCAAACGGGGCCTTACAAAGACTAAATAAACACAAATTTATAAGGAGACATTTCAGTGGACGTTCCAATACGGAGCTTCAAAGTTTGAGAATTTTGCGCGGGTTTCTGCCATCAAACCTTAAAAGAAGTTACGATGGAATGTCCGAGCACCATAACCTCAGTCCATAACATTAATCTCGTCGGAAAGCTCGACGGGGAAGAAGCTCACATGCCTCGACGGAGTTGGAGAAGGAGCAAAGTAATATCGTGCTCTGGAGCCTAAATAATTTGGTGCGGGAGGGCTCTTCATGTCTGGCAGAGGTTAGTGGAATATCCTAACTCACCCACCCATCCACCGAGTCTCTTTGGGGGGGGGGGGGGGGGGGGGGGGGGGGGTGGTGTCAGCCTCAACGGAGGAGCGGTTCAGACGATCGATGCCCTGATGATATGATGAAGAAGCTTCAAAAGAGAATTGTTAACTCGACCAGGAGGGAGAGTTCAGCTGTCACTCTCTCAAGGAAAACGATGTCGTCCTAAATGCAATATCCGTACTTAGCTAAAGGCTTGAATACCACGAAGAACCTAACAATCTGAGCTAGCACGTCTTACCTCTTTCGTCTACTCACATTCTTAAACCTGATCAGCATTCTGCAAGCTGATTGTTTTTTAAGCTCGCATCAGAGAACAAACTCTGCTTACTATAGAAGTGATTAGCTTAGCTCTTTTGACTCCCGGTCTCCCACCACAAGCTGCTCCGTTCCTCACACAAATCAAAGCACAGCGGAGGGAAACCCAACGCCTGTCTCCCGCACCGCCCCGCGGCGGCTTCCCAAACTACCCCTCCTTCCGCTCCTCTCAGTCCTAGCCAGTCACCACCAGTCCACCTCCCCAGCTCGCGCGGGAAATGGTCGCCTAGCTCGGCCAGAAGCAGTGCAAGAGAGGCAATGGGCTGCTGCGCTAGCAAGAAGTTCGACGAGCCGCAGGTTGCGGCGGGGGTAACTGCTCGGCGGCGGTCGGAGGCGCGCGACCCTCCGCCGCCGCCGCCGGAGGAGGAGACGGTCAAGGAGGTGCTGTCGGAGACCCCGAAGGCCAGGCCCAGGCCCAGGCCGAAGCGAGTGGCCGCGTCGGTGGGGAAAGAAGCGGCGGAGACGGCGCCCAAGGCGAAGGGTGGCCATGCCAGGGTGAAGGACGGCGGCCACCGGGCCCGGAACAGGGCGGTGGGCGCGGCGCAAGCCAGCGAGGAGAGGTCCGAGGCGGCGTCCGAGTCGTCGGCCGCGACCACGGCGGCGGGCCCTGAGCGGTCCCCGGCGAAGGCGGCGGCCAGGCGTCGCGGCGCCGCGTCCGGCGAGCTCGTGCGCCCCAGGCGGGACCGAGGCGCGGCCGCCGGGCGCCATGGTGGCGGGCGCGCGTCGCCCTCGCCGCCGCCCCCGCCGCGGCGGCGCGACCCCGGCGAGCGGCCGGCACGGAGGTCCCCGTCGCCGGCGGCGAAGCGGACGCCGCAGGACCAGCGCCGCACTGGTGCGGGTGCCGCGGCCTCCGCCTCCTCCACCTCCTCCGGCACGCAGCGTAAGCCGCCTGTCCCGTCGAGGCCGTGCGGCCGCGCGTCGCCCCGGCGCGCGCACGAGGCGCCTGCGCCGCCGACGCATTCGCGCGGGCCTACGCGTTCCAGTTCGCCAGCGCCGTCGATGCAGCCTGGCGGGCCTGCGCATCCAACGCGTCCACCAGCGCCGGCGCAGGCGCTGGCGCCGTCACAGAACAATGCTGCCAACCCTGCCCCCGCCGCCGGCGACGGCGAAGGGAACGAGTCCCTGGAGAACCCGTCGGTGGCCATGGAGTGCTTCATCTTCCTGTAGCGGGGCTAATCCCTTGAGCAAGCAAATTAACCACTACTCCACAGGTAGTTAGCAGTAGTAACCCTGAGAGCAGCGTAGTCTGGTTAGTACTAGTAATCTCGTCTGTAATTTGGTGAGTACTCCCTGTGGAGTAATCTTTTGTCTGGTAATGTTCCCCTGGGTAATCTTTTTTATCCCCGGGAGAAGAATTACTCCCAGGTTATGTCACTGTCAGTAGCGCTGTGTCTCAGTGTCTGTGTGTCGTGACGGTGCTGTGTTGCAGATTTGTAATCTTTCGATGTGATCTGTAGAATTCATGTCCAGTTCCGGTGGTCTTTTGTTCCGTTTGCGATTTGGAGCCATTCAGAGCTGGATACTTGTTGTGTTCCCGCACCATTATACTCACTCGTATACATCGGTCGCCCGATTTTCCCTGCATTATTACGAATTCCGTTGTAAAGGTCAATTTGTGTTGGGTGAACCATGCTTCCATTACTTGGTTCATGGAAGTTGCCTGGTCCGGTTCATGTCCATGAGTCCATCACGATTTTCTTCCTTGGCCATTGAATGACTCCTTCCATTTCCCAGTCCAGTTACTCTTCTTTTTTTATCATACCAATTACTCTTCTTAAAGCCTCCAATGACACCCGCTGCAGCTGCTAGTACTGGAGGTGCTCGACACAGCCAACATAATAAATCCCTCGCGCCGTGTCCTGTGCAAGCAACCGAATTGCCGATCCAGTGCTACGAGTACTCGAGCCGCCGTGCCTGCATATCAATTGCGCCTCAGCTCTGATGCAGGCTTGCAGCTGAACGGCCGAACCGGCCGTGCCCCCACCCGAGCTGAGCACCACGACTGACAAGCAGCTGTACTACGTTGTAGCACTAGGGCTTGTCGCGGCAGCGGTAAAAACGCACTCCTTGAGCACGGTTCGTGGCGCGTCGCCACGAACCGTGCTCCGTATCGGAGCAAGTTTGTGCGCTCTAGATGGAGCCATGCACCACCGACTGCCGTCCGTCAGGGACGGGGACGGATCGCACAACGAGCCTGCGCGGCGTGCTGATTCGATTAGTACGCCGTTCCATTTCCCTTCCAGGTTGACGTGCGCGATGCCTGTCGCCCGGGGCCTCCGGCCTCCGGGCGTGGAGATCTCCGCCGTGTCGCCGTTTCTACGGCGAGAACAGCGGTGGTCCCGTCCCGTGGGCTGCAGCACCGAGCCCGGTGCGGCCGGCGTGGCGCGAGCGGCGGCCAGCGGAGCCGCGCGCGCTTTTGCCCGCCACTCGCGCAGCTTTGCAGCCTGGTCTGGAGGGTGAGACCGGTGCAGGTGCGGCAGCTGTGGCTTCGGCCGCCCGCCCCAGTTTCTGCAGCTCCTCGGACCACACGTAGGGAGAAAAGGGCACTCGCGTGCCGACATGCGCGCAGCGACACGAAGCTCGTCAGGCTCCGCCTTTTCGCAGCTTTCATGGGATTTGGGATGCCGCACCTTTCCATGTCCAACTGCGAGACAGGGTGTGGGCATGCTATACTGATGCATGTCGCAAGACACGCAGCTGGGGCTGTGGGGGCATCCCCGGCCCAGGCAGCCACCATGAACAGTCATAGCACCATTTCGGATGGGCTCGATGCAGTCCAGAGAATTGGGCAGGTCCGTATCTCGCATCGGGCCCACTATCAGTACTGGAGAATTCAAATGTCATCAGGCATACAAGGGCTCATCACTTCTTTCCAGAACAACGGGATAACTCAGTAGTACTAACCTAACCGGGTCCAGTTTATTGTCGCAAAAAAGGCTGAATTTTAGATGGGACTGATGCAAAGTTCAAAGGACTGGGCAGGTCCGAATTTACCCCGGACCCACTTCAACTGGAGAATTCATACGCCATCAGGCCCACCAGAACTCACTTTCCAGATTCTCAAAAAAAAAAAAAAAAAAAGAACTCACTTTCCAGAACAACAACGGCAAAATTCACTACTACCAACTTGGTCAAATTTATTATTCTCAGTTACAACTTTGTGAGGAATTTATTCTCAACTGACGAAGGTTTCCTTCAAAGTACACAAAATTTTTCGATTACTAACCCCCAGCAAACATAAGAAACAGGTTCTTCAAACCGAGCCTTCAATTCGCTACTTTGTCAACGGAGTTGACAAATTTCTTATTTCCTCATCTATGTAGAACTCTTTTACATGACACAAGGTCGCCCCCCTAGCCAAAATGGTGCTGGAACTCGATCTGCAACTTGTACAGCCAAAGAAACTCTTCATGCGGCTGCTGGTGACTCTGCCCACTTGTTCACTACCTCTTTCAATTTGTCAAATCCCTGAAATGAAAGAGACGGATGAAATAATAAAGTAAAAGCTAGTTACCAAAATAAATAAATTACTAGCGCAGGTCAGCAAGCACCACAATAAGATTATATGTAAAATAAAATTGCAACACGTGGCTGACCAAGTGTTTCCTCCCAGCTTATTGGAAAAAGCAATACGCAAACGACATCATGTGGAACAAACCGAAAGGGCTGCTATTCAGTGATTGCAATCCCACCATTTGTGAAAATTCTGACAAAAAGGTTTGTCCCTCCCCCCAGCACAAAAATTGACATATTCAAGTATTTTGGCATATTACTGCCCAGCATGATGACAAACATGTACTTAGTGACCATACTGGTACTTTAGCTGTTGCTGAAAACACAGGTCCGTAGCATGGATAACTCTATCCTGGCATCATTGTATCATGCGGTTGGTGATATGCAACTTTGCATTTTCTGATCAATTCAAGCCAAACATGCAGGTGCAAGTGCAATTATGATGTGAATTCGAAATTAATGTCCACATTCATGTAGTCCCTTCTGATGAGATATAAATTTACATATAAGTGAAAGTTAAACTTTTAGTTAGTTTTCCACTGATTCATAAGCAGTGTTAGGAGAGGTTTGAACATGTCATAAGAAACATTCTGAAACATGAAATTGGCAGTGTTGTCAGAGAAATCACAAATTATTCCCAAATTACTGACAGAGACAATATATGCAAAAGGAGTACATTTCACTTACCGTTCGATTTGTGAAGCTTCCAAAAGATTCACCTTCCTGACGCGTGCTATTCCAATAAGAAAACAGAGGTTCCAAAACCTTCTCAATGTCATCAAGCTTCACTTTATTCATAAACGCATCTGCTAGGGTACTTTGGTTTGGTGTTCCACCCAGCCAGATCTATGGTCACATAAAAGAGTACAGTAAATATAAAAAGACAAAGGATCAATGAGGCAAAGCTGCCAAATCAATTAAACGAAATGATCTAAACCATATTCACCATGATTCTTATTACCTGATAACTTTTCGGGCCATCACCAACAAAACCAAGCTCTGCCATATATGGTCTTGCGCATCCATTAGGGCAGCCAGTAACCCTCACAACAACAGACTCATGATCCTTGATACCAACCTATTAAGCAGATACAGTTAAATCGAATAACAACACTCTAAGACAAACTATACACTGATGAAATTGATTGTTCACAACATATCAGATGAATACCTTATCGAAAACTGCTCTAATACGTTTAAGAATTGGCAGGATCCCTCGTTCAGCTTCTGTTTGTGCCAAAGGGCAAAGTGGCATGGCAGGGCATGCCATGGCAGTCAAATTCAGGGGGTCCACATCCTTTGGTTCCTATATACATGAACGTCACAACTTCAGTAATATTCCACCAGTAGGTCATTATATTCAAGAAATCCAATTTATAGATAGGGGAAATGAATCCTGTCTGCTTATAGTAGTTTCTTTGGAGTTTTCAGTGCAAGAAAAGCCTCAGTATAAAATGCAGCAGTAGTAATAATAACAGTATGAACCAAAGAAAACTAGACAAATTTAATGCATAACACAAAAATACATTTGAACATTATGAACCAGGCATATGCAATACAGAAATGAAACCTTACCAAGAGGCCAGCTTGCGCAAGAGCTGCAGTGATGGGTTCTCTCCATGCCTGATCAATCCCACATAAAATAAGATTTTGGTTTGGGGTAATGCTAACATCCAGATTATAGTTCTCAATTATCTCTCGCAGAGTTTTCTTTGCTTGCCCACCAACACGTCCATTGTCAACATGCACTCCATAGAATAATTTGCCATCACCCTATGATCAACAAAACAGAGGTAACTTAGACCACAACAAATAAGAAATAGATAATTTAAGAACATATGCTGGTGACAGAGAGAATTGTAAGTAAGATAGCAAAATTAATTACCAAATGGTCTTATCAAGATCACAAAGTTAAGGCAAATAGTTTAAGTTTCTCGTGTGAAAATTAGAAATGTTAAGGGAAGCAACAGAACATCTGACACAGATCACATTATAAATGAAGAAACAAATTTACGAGGTATCGAAGTATCCTCCCTAACAAAGAACATAAGTTTTCATTTCGTAAAAAGGAACACATATTAATGTGTTATCATTGATTGCACAAGACAACAATGGACCTATACCTGTTCCTGCCAGCCAAGGTAGCTGTTGAACTGCCATTCTGGGAGTGGGCGGAAACTTTCAAACTTCTTTCCGTAATATTTTTCAACTTCCGCCCGGAACTTGTCGATACCCCAACGGTCAATCAAATACTTCATTCTGCTATACTTGCGGTCATCCCGTCTTCCGTTTTCCCTCTGTGTGACGACTATGGCCTTTATAGCATACAATATATCTTCCTTTGGAACATAACCCAGTGGATCAGCCAGCCGAGGGAAGGTAGTTTCCACACGGTGTGTCCTTCCCATGCCACCTCCAACCTGGAAAAAGAGGGTAAGATACATCACAGAAAAAAACATTAGATACGGAAACAAACTTTCAAAAGGCAGACATGGATAACAGAACGTTTTTCATCCAACTTACATAAATGTTAAAGCCTACGGGTTCTCCTGCATCATCTGAAACAACAACAACGCCAATGTCATTGGTCAGAATATCGACAGAGTTGTCACCAGCCGTGGTAACTGCGATCTTGAACTTCCTTGGTAGATACTGGGTGCCGTAGATTGGTTCAGGGGAGTCAGGGAAGTTTGTTCCATGTGAGTTGTCATTGCGGGCTTGCGTGACTTCCGGAGGTTCTTCGGCTGACATTATCTTCTCTCCATCCACCCACAAATCATAATAAGCTCCGGATTGCGGCGTAAGAAGTGCCGCAATGTTCTCAGCTGTTTGCTGTGCAAAAAGAACATCTTTCTTGACATAAGGGGCCGCAGGCGCAAGCACATTCCTATTCAGATCTCCACAAGCGCCCAATGTTGAGCCCATGTTCTTTATCACAGTGCTGAGAACAGTCTTTAGGTTCTTCTTAAGAACGCCATGCAGCTGGAATGTCTGCCTGGTCGTCAAACGGAGCGTTCCAATGCCAAACTCATCAGCCAGCGTATCCATAGCCAAGTAAAGCTGGTTCGGAACTTTTCCGCAAGGATTCTTTGTTCGGAGCATAAATGAGTAGTTCTTTTGCCCGCGAACATCCCGGTCGTACTGCTGATAGCTTCCATGAAACTTAATCAGCTGGACAGCATCCTCGTTGATATTTGGGGCTTCTGAGACCAACTCCTCATTCAAAGGGTACCGAAGAAAATTGCTCTTCTCCTTGATTAGCTCAACCTTGCTTCGCTTCACTTCAGTTGCATCCTTCTGAGGCTGCATAAAATAGTCATGCGTTCAGAATTAACGAATGTTTTCCATGATTGCATAGCACTTCCTTCTAAACAAAATTAACAATCACACCATACCAAGCTTTCACCAGCATTCAGGAGTATAAATAAAGACCAATATAAGGCAGAGTAATTTTGTTGGAAAAAGTTTACAAACATTGAACCTTTCGCACTGATGACATAGCTTATCTGACTGCGTTTGCACGAGAGTGTAATATAAAACGACGATACTGGGAAAAAACAATTAATTAACAGTCAATCTAGTGTCAATTCGACACCACCAGCCCACCACACCACTGGACAAATTCACCAACACTACGAGTCAAGTGCAACGAAATTAAATTTAACCCCATAAACCTCAAGTTGGAATCACATTTCAGCACATCATTCTTTAACAAAACATTCCATAAATCCCTCGAGAAAAGAAAAACCCATGATCCCCTAAAAATGGTGTCGCCCCAAACGCCCCAGCCCGAGGAATCTCTGCCCCCACAGCACGAAATACAGGACGCACGCACTCACCGCGGATACGGCGCGTATGCTGGCCCCGGACGCGCCCGACGGGGACGCGGCGGGCGGCGCCACCCGTAGCGGCCTCCCCAGCATCCGCGACCTGGGCAGCTGCGGCGCCGCGCCGCGTAACCCGTGGAACTCCGCGCCCCGGATCGCCGCCGACATCGCCGGAGCCGGAAGACGAAGAAGCAGTGAGAAACGGAGGTGCGGCGGGCGGCCGAGTGGCGGCGAGCGTGCGCGAGATTTTTGTCCGTGCGGGGCGGGCGCTTGGCACGGTCGAGGGGTCGGATTCCGTCGGGCGAGACGACGGGTACGGGGCTTTATGCGGGAGGAGACGAGCGTGCCTGGCCCACCGGAGTAAAGTGGATGCACATTTGTGTGGACGACGTGTATACACCCTCGCCGCTCTTGTCACTTGATCTCACCCTGGGGTCCGCATGTCAGCCAAATGTACCAACAAACCGGTGCATGCACGCGGTGCGGGCGGGCTACAGTAGTGAGTTCCAGTGGGGAAGACGGGAACGGCAGTGGCGGTCCACACCTGACGACTGTGCTGACCACGCGTCATACTGTGGAGAGTGACAAATGGGCCTGGACGGGCCGGACCCTACCTGTCGGTGGGACAACTGGGGCAAGCCCGTTGCCGTGTAGCGTGGGGATTTGGAACATTATTTATGCGCCCGGAGGCTCGCCGCCACCACGAGGCGGCCAAGATGCGCGACCAGTGCGCTTGGATTGGTCCGGGTTCGTGTGGGTGCATTGAACCTGGACGTCCTTTTCGTTGCCAAAAGCGGGATTCCCCTCTCCTTCCTTCCTCTCCCGCGCCCGCAGCCGCAGCGCACGAACGGAGTGAGCTCAGAAATGAGATCACAGGCAAATCTTTTGTTTGCAGCCAGTGGACCGGGATCTCGTGTGGCTGCCTCTGTCTCTTTCTCTCTGTTCCGATGGTGGCAGCTCATTCTGGCTCTTGGCCGTGGATAAAGCCGCACCGGATGTCCGAATAATCTGGCGTGTGGTGGCAAAGTGGCGGATCCATCGGGGCAGCAGGGGGGTCTCGAGCCCCCCTACTGCCCGCCGGCCCCCTCCTAGAGCCCCCCCTTCATTTTTCTGGCAGGCAAGAGAGAGGTTGAGGGCGTTGGGCTCGGCTGGAGGTTAAAGACGACTCGGATTTCGAATGTTTATGGCTCGGGAATAAAATAGGAGGTCGTTGCGAATCCATTTTGCTAACATCCGCTGTCATTGGGCGCTTAAATTTCAATAGCCGGAGCTTCCGTTTTCAACAATGGCATCCAGTCCTCTGTGTTTCGACTTTCGATTCGATCTGGAGGAGGAAGAACGAAGGGGTATATGGGCTCCTGGGCTATGCTGGGCTGAGAGCATTGAGCCTACCCTGAGATTGGGCCATTCACGCTGGCCGAGTCTGCATGCGACAGCAGTTCTTTCTCTAAGCCTTTCTGATTTTTTTTTTCTTTAGTCTAATCTATATTCTATTAGGTGCAAAGTCAAGTAAAACTGCTCAGCGCCTCTGCAAGATCAAAATGAAAGATATGTATTATAAGTTTTTAGCGGTATAATTTGACATAAAATTAATCGTCTTGTATAAAATATTTTGATTTTGCAATTAGCGGTATACCATGAACTATGTCATACCTCAATTTTCCCTGTTTTTTCGTCCCTTCGACGTGTGCGATGATATTAATCCCGCACAAGGACAAAGTTCAGCCTTAGTCGTTAACGCTAATCCCAATCAATCGAAATCAAGCAACCACACATGGTGTCTAGCTTGCGACGGCGGCGACAGATAGGTGGAAAGGTGGCTAGGCTTTTGGACCCGCATCTAGCTTCTCGACAGCGTCTCACGTTGGTAGCCGGTGTAGACAGACCGCGCGGCAACTTTGTGGTTCACGCTCTGCCGTCATATAGTTCAGCCCCCCCTACAGTTTCCGTCTGGATCCGCCATTGGCAATGTGCAGCCTGTTTGTCTGGCCTTCTGCTTATCAGCCGCTACAGTGTTCACAGTTATTTCTTCTGCAGCCGCTACAGTGTTCACAGTTATTTCTTATGCAGCCGCTACAGTGTTCACAGTTATTTCTTCCGTGGTTTGTTGTGGCTTATATTCGCAGAATATCGTGGTCGCTGCGGCCTGCAGGAGTACGTATACGTATACATGCGCACAAGATGGCAAGTCCAATGGTGAGAGCTTCATGTCTGCTTCTTGTTGTTTTCTCTCTTTCGGCCGAGATGCCCGTTGCTGTCAACGGTCCAGGTCACGCTGTTCCTTTTGCTTCCGGGGAGTCCACATCACAATCTTGGCTAAAGTGATTTGGGTCATATCAAAAAAAAAAAGTGATTTGGGTAAGAAACTAAGGATGGTCTGTTTGTCAACAAGAAATATTGGACGTTGTCGAGAGAAGAAATAAAATCATTTTTTTTTACACGAGTAGTAGCTTCGAGCTCGTGATGCGCTGAGCACAGCACTAGCTTCTTTTTTTTTTTAACCTCTCAAACTGGGTACAACTGTAGCATCTGTTCATGTGCGCTACTCACACACTCACTCCACCACGCACACTAACACACCCCTACGCACACAACCAGACCTACAACTATACGCAGCAACCAAGAACGCGTCCTTCGAGAAATCACCAGGACCAGCAGGATCCGATGTGCGACGAGGCGCGTCGCTTCCCTGTGGCTCCACGCGAGTGAGATGTACCTGAAATTATTATTGGGGACAAGCCCCGGTGAGAAACACCGGTGTCGATTCTGGGAATCGAACACCGGTGGGCAGCCTGCCAACTAGGGATGAAAATGGTGATGGAAATTCCCAATTTACCGACGATCGTTTTCGGAAAAATAAGAAATGGGAAACGATTATGGGAAATTCGGAAAGAAAGTGAAAACGAAAGTGAAAAAAAAAAACTAAACGGAAACGAAAATGAAAACGATAGAGGGAATTTTTGATCGAATGGCCGGTATAACGTATTACCTCGAAAATTTCCGTCGAAAATACCGTATTTATCACTATAGGCTGAACGTCGGCAGATTGCAATCATATCTTTCCTTACCCAGCCAGACGTAAACACAACTCCCTCCTATGGAAATAATAGACTAAGCATGGAAGTGAGGAATCATTATTTTGACATGGCACTTATTACTATCCAAATATTGCCCGACTGCCTTGGGCACGGACGCATCATTTCCATCCAGCTGCTAGTTGCTACCAAATGGAGTCCAATCTCAACACGTATTAGCTAATCATTTATATTGGAGCTCGTTATTTTCGATTAAAATTATCGTTTCCTGACCGATATCGACATATTTTCGTTCCGATAGTTTCGTTCTCGATGTTCCGACATTTTTGATATCGTTTTCATTTCCGCGATTACCGGTTTCGATTTTGTTTTCGACTAAATAATATGATTAGGAAATGATAATGGTATTTTTCGATCGTTTTCGACCGTTTCACCCTACTGCCAACCGCAAGGCATACCACTCGAGCTACGGCTCGGTCTCCACAGCACTAGCTTCTAGCTTCGTCCTGGGCGCGCCAAAAACTAAGTTGGGCCGGATTCCCTAGAGAATATGGCTGGAGACCATTGGGCCCGACGTGAACAAGACGGCCTATGACCCATGGCCAATATCCACCGCCCGCCCCATTCTACACAGGCCAAGAAACCGCAGACCCAGATCGCACGGGCCGTGAATCACTTTAGCCCACGTTTTGCTCAAAAACAAAAGATCTTGAGCCCACGTTGGCCCGAGTAAATGGCCTTTTGTCTAAAAAAACAAAAAACGACTAGGCTTTACTCAATCCATTTACAACTAATCTCTCTCTCTCTATCTCTCTCTCTCTTAAAAGGAGGAGACTTCTTAAAAAGAAATAAAAAGAGGAGAGAAAAAGGAGAAGACGACGAGTGTTTGATCCGTCGTGCTGCAGTAATCAGCCTCCAAACATGAGAAGTTTGCAATCGCACGGCAAGAGGCCATAGTCGCGCGCATGTGCAGCAAGTACGCGCCACACTGATCCCTCACTTCACAACCAACCACCCCGCGGCACAGCGCATGAATCCAGGCAACGACAGCCATCAAGTTGTACCTAACACAACACGCTGTCAGCTCGCAGGCTGTTCCAATTAGTACAAAACCAGCTAATCGCACGGCACAAACAAGGACCCAACGTCCCGGCCCAACAGCTATGTCGCTCGCTGGCAAATGGCAATGGCCAGCCGGCCAGCCGAGCTCCCTCTCCAACTCCTCAGTATTTTAAGCCAGCCAATAATTAAGCATCAGCTAAATAATAACGCAGCACCAGCGAAGCAGCCAGCCAAACCAGCCATGAATCCTGAGAAAGAGGACGGCACGCGCCAATCACCGCCGAAATGCCAGAAGGGTTCCAGCCAGAAGCCTTTGGTTCCAAGGCGAGGCTCCCCTACCTACCTGCCCTGCATTTCTAAGCAAGTTGAGAGACGCTCGCTGTATATAACGCCCCAAGCCATCGATCTCTTCTCCATCCACAAGCACAAGCGTTCTCCAAGCTCCATAGCCTCTTCGTTCTCAGCGTTCTTCGCTCCACTTCAGGCCTCGGCATCCACCAAGAAACTTAATTAGCTAAATGGCGGCCACTCTGAAGCTCAGGATCCTGTCCGTGGCCGCGGCCGCCGCCGTCGTCGCGTCGTCGCTGGTCGCCACGGCCTCAGCGGCCGAGGGACCCGCGCCCGCCCCGACGTCCGACGCGTCGATGGCCGCGCCCGCCTTCGCCGCTGCGTCCCTGACCGCGCTTGTCTTCGGCTACCTCTTCTAAGCCGCTGCACGGCTTTGTGCCAATTTGTTGTCCTGCTCAGTTTTTTTCCCCCTTTCTCTTCTTTCTCTTGCTGGTGCGTATGATTGTGTAATTAGTGTTCATTTTTTCTATAAATATTGGGATCAGCACTTGGACAAAGATATGGAGTTTTACCATTCGGCAAAAAAAAAAGAGATAGAGTTTTAGATTGGTCATTTTGAACAAAACATTGGGTTCGGTCTTTCAAATTTGCTTTCTGCAGCAATAAAACTTGAAAGATCGCAAATAAATAATAATTAAGTAACTATATATTTTAGATGCGAGGTCGCCAAACTTGGCCGCAGCAACCTGAATATTTTGATGAATGAAATATTCAGTTAAAATACCGTCCTGTGAGTGCATCTTCGCTAATAAGTAACAGTACAGGCAGAACATACAAAATTTACCAAAAGAAAGACTAGGAGCATAATCATGTTATAATTGATAAAATTTCACTTCTTTCTTTTGCAAACTGATAAAATCTCACTTCTCAAAGCCAGGTTTCATAATTAGTTAAAATCAAGGTTTTTTTAGAGAGTTAAAATAAAGGTTGGTACAAACCACGTGACCACTCTACATTTTATGGGACCCAAGCGAGGCCATGTGAAAAGATGAAAACCTCATCTCTCAATCACACTATAAAATACATGCCCAGTCGAGCCTGTGAATCATTCATTTCAGCAACCCATTTTCGTTGTTACTGGGCGAAGGGAGAATTTTGCATGAGGATGACGAAGTGGATTTTAGGTGAGACTAACTATGAGTGTGAGACATCAGGAATCAGAACCAAAGAATGAGGTTGAAGGAGTGTACAAATTTGTGGACAAACACAGCTTGAAGGCTGTTCAAGTCGGTAGGATATGCGCCCATGGGGTGTTGCGTCGGAGTTGAGGAGACTACACGAGCTCTGAGCATGCGATTCATCACGTCCTGGAGTCATTCAATGAGTCAATGCCACGTTTGGTAGGCTCTGGCTTTCGGAAAAAAACAGCTTTGGTTTTGGCTTATCAAGAAAAATAGTTTTTTTCTTATTCTAACTTACTAGGTTAATTTGAAAAACTGTTTGGCAAAATAACTTCTCATGTTTGTTCTGAAATGAACGAAAAATCTCAAATGTCTGTAGTACCCTATCTAAGCTGTTTTGATTGGAACCGTTTGGTAGGACTTATGGCATACCAGAGTAAAAGCTGATACATAAGTTGTTCTAAAGGATGTCTCAGACAAGATTTCGTGATTAGGCTTCAATTAGTAATTGGGCTTGCTTGGGATTCTAAAAATACTTCAGCCAGGTGGCCAAACGCCCGCTCTTTTTCTCTCTTGATTTCTCACTGTTCCTGATAGGATTATTCTGACGTGGCAAGCCACTTCACGATGTGAGTTTCTCCATGATGTCGGAAGAGAGAGTTTATTGGGAAAAAACTATCAGCCCAAGAAGCCAAGACGGTGCAATGTGTTTGAACCGTTGATTGCCAACTTGATGAACGCTGAAGATGCTTTGTGAAGGAAACACTACCTTATATATACCTTGTTCAGGTACGTGAGAGAGAAAAGAGAGTGTGTGAGCAGCTAGCAGCAATAGAACACAAGAAACAAAGAGGAGAGAAGAAATGGCCTGTTGTTTAGATTTGTGCATCATGTGTAGTCATCTTCAAACTGTCGATTGGAGGCTCAAACTCGGCTGGATTCGCACCAAACTTGGTGAGCTCGTTATACACTTAGATGACTGTTTTGATCAATGGGTTTTAGTATTAGATTAGTGGAGCACCAGATTCGAGGGGGGAGTTTGTCAGCTCTGTCAGCAGCAAATTTATCAGTGAGCAATTTTGGTGGATGGACTGTTTGGGCAGTGAAAGGGTGTCGGGTTGAGCTGAAATTTGGTCAATTGTGTTGAGGACTTGTGGAAATGTTTGCCTACCAAATTTCGTGCAGTTTGGGATCTGTTGTTTCATCAATGTGAGCTAAACTCCGGACGGAACAGATTGCAGTTGTTGGGGATCGGTATTTACGATGATAATGTTACCCGTTTTCCCTTGTGTTCTTTAACCGCAGGCAACGCCAGACTGCCGACATTATGGCTGGACTGCCGACATTATGGGGAGAGCGTAGCTTTTCCGCAGTACGGCGGCGCATAGGCGGCGGCTCGGGATGGCGAACTCAGGCTGCCGACAATATGTCCTGAAGTCGAGTCGGCGACAATAAGTAATGGCGGCAGCCCCGAAAGGTGAAGCCCCGCTCGATGACGTCCAAGAGCCAGGCTGGCAAGTGACGTCACATAGTTAGGGTTTCCGTCGATGAACGGAAATGACATTTGTACCCTTATGACAATTTTGTACAGAATATTCCGCGGATATAGTGGGTGGCCAAGGGCATTTTGGTCATGTCGAAATAACCCTTGGCCTTTCCTATAAATACCAGCCCACAGGCTCCGTAGAACCGGACGGAAGGGGAGAGAGAACACACTAGAAATTAAATGCTGTCTCGTTGTTCCTTGAGTGAAATTTGTTTATCCGTGTCGGGATTTTTTGTTGTCTTAATGAAGAATTACCAACATTGGCGCCCACTGTTTGTGCTGCCCGAAAATACCACCCGTGATGCCACACAGAAAGAAAAGAACACCTAGCCCAAAAATCACCACCAGCCCCCACTTGCCGAACTTTGAAGAAGAAACTCTCCCTCCCAACCCGGCATTCTCGGAAGAAGAAATTCGTTGGGCGTTCATCCAAGAAAAGCAAATGACCGACGAGGCCAACCAAATTTCCGAGACGGCGGAAGCAAGCCGCGCTGCCGGATTTCGGCCGAGCGCTCAAGACGCAGCCGCCAAAGGCTCCAATAATCTCGCTCTCAACGAGGAAGCAGAAAAAGTAAAGCAAGCAAAGGTCGGCAAGAAAAAAGTGGAGCTACTGTCGACAATCAACCCTTTCCCCGAGGAAAGCGATCGAGAAGAAGATGAAGTTGACAAACAAATGCGGCAGCTCTCCAACCTGCAGCAACTTAGGAAAAGGCTCAAGCTAACAAAGGAGAAGATAATCTCTGAGGAGAGGGCCAGAGAGAGAGAAAAGCTCCGGCTACAGATTGAACAAGCAAAGGCAGAGGTCGCCGAACTGCAAAAAGAGCTTGACGAGATGACAAGCGCCACAGGGCAGAATAGCGAAGCAAAGAGAGAACATTATAGGGGGTCTCCCGACTTTGAAACAAACTACAATGGCGAGGGTCATCATAGTCCTCGAACTGCATACCGCCAAGCAACTCCTTTTATCAGCAAATTCGACAAGAATTCTCCCATGTCAGAAGGCCTCCAATTGACTCCATAGCCAGCAACTTATAGCCCATCTCTTTATCAAAGTACAACGGTTCAACCGACCCAAGGCAATTCTTGATGTCATTTGAAGCTGCGGTAGCATCGGCTGGTGGAGATGATACTGTATTGGCGAAGACCTTTGTCACTGCTATCGAGCACCAAGCCCTCGAGTGATACTCTAGGCTGAAGCCCGGATCAATATATTCATGGGAGAACCTAAGGGATAAATTGACGACAAACTTTCAAGGTTTTCACAGAACATCCATATCTGCAGATGAACTGAGAGCATGTGTACAGCAGGAAAAAGGGCCCCTGCAAGACTATTTCCAGAGATTTGTCAAGCTCAAAGCCCCAACAGATGATATCCCAGACCAAATTGTCATTGATGCCGCAATTGGGGGATTGCGAGTCGGTCCTTGTGCCACCCATTTCTCCATGCACCGCCCCTCAACACTTGAAGAGCTCTTTTCAACGGTGGATCAGTTCTGTAGAGCCGACAATGACCACATAAGAAGATTAGAGAAGCAGAGCGCGCAGCGCCAAGCGAAGAAAAGTCAATCTAGGCAAAGGCAACAGGATTGGAACTCTTCTAGGAGGAGTAACAACAACAATCAGAGCCAGAACTCCAATCTAGTCACCATATTGATACCCAAGAAGAAAAGACCGACACCAGCAACCCTGCCGACAATTTTCAGCACAGAGGAGGAAGAAAACAATCGCTCTCGAGGAAGGGGCCGCGGCAATTCGCACAACTCGCGTAGCTAAGAGCCAAAAAGGCCATACTGTCTGTTTCACAGACTTGATAAGGGTCACACCTCCAAGGAATGCCCAGAAACAAAAGACGCCATGGAAAGAATGAAAGCCAAAGAGCAAAGAAATGAAACACAGAGAAGTGTCAATCATACCGCTACCGCTAATTCTTGGAACAACTCACCTTTCGGTGCTTCTTACCCTTTCCAATACTTCCAGAATTCTTACAACCTCCACCACCACTTCCAAACCTCATACCAACCATATCCACCACCCTCGCCGCATGTTCAGCATTTAGCGCCATCCCAAACGAGTTCATATACACCGCAGCTGCAAATTCCCAGAATCACCGCCTCTGAGGAGCCGCCATTACCACCTCCGCCGCCTTTCCCAAAACCATCGAACCAAAACAATTCTTCCTCGCAAAGCCTTCCCACTTATGGTGTCATCCTGCCAATCATCGGCGGATCTTCATCCGAATTCGAAAGTAAGAGACAAAAGAAAGATTACTTCCGAGCCGTCAATGCGGTGTGCAACGGACCCGTGGTGAAATCACGGTGGTCGCACATTCCAATCACGTTCATTGAAGCCGATTTAAACCTCCGTTGCTACCCTCATACTGATGCCATGGTCATCCATGCAAACACTTATGGTTGGTAGGTCACCAAAATTCTTGTCGACAATGGAAGTTCAGACATACTCTTTAAAAGAACTTTTGATCAGCTCAACCTTGATTCATCCCTACTTCAGCCTTCCGAATACCCTTTGTATGGCTTCGGGGAGAAAGAAGTCCGCGCCCTCGGCAAGATAAGCCTCCCAGTATCCTTCGGCACTCTCGACAATGCCAGAACAGAGCACATCACTTTCGATGTGGTGGATATGCCTTATCCTTATAATGCAATCTTCGGACGTGGAGTCCTCAATGCATTCGAAGCATTTTTGCATAGCTCTTACCTCTGCATGAAAATGCCGGCACATAAGGAGGTCATCACAGTTTTTGGCGACCGGCAAGAAACCAGAAATGTCGAAAGGGCCGTTGCCCCCGGCCGGAAAAATGTGCACTTTCTGTATGCTCACCCGAATGTGCACGTCTTGTACCTGGCAGGGAGAAAACCAGGGAAAGAAGTCCTTCAGTTGGAAAAGGAAATGGACAAGGAAGAACCTGCAATCGCGGCTAATGAGGAAACAAAGAGAGTCCCATTGGACAAGCATGTCTTAGGACAGGAGGTTATAATTGCGGCAGGTATGCCGAAGGAAATGGAGAAAGCTTTTGTCCAGTTCCTTCGCAAAAATAAGGATGTATTCGCCTGGTCCGCAAGCGACCTAAAAGGCGTCAGCAGGGATGTAATAGAGCACAAGTTAAGAATTGATAAAAACATCAGGCCAAAGAAGCAGAAACTCAGGAAAATGTACGACGATAGGGTTGAGGCAGTCAAGGCCGAAGTGCAGAGGTTGCTCGACGCAAATGTTATCAGGGAGGTGAAATATCCAACCTGGCTGGCTAACACAGTACCAGTAAAGAAAAAGAACGGAAAGTGGCGAATGTGCATAGATTTCACCGATCTCAACAAGGCCTGTCCCAAAGACGATTTCAGCTGCCTAGAATCGACAAAATTGTCGACGCAGCGGCATGTTCAGAGCTCCTATCACTGCTGGACTGTTTCTCCGGATATCACCAAATTTTCATGTACAAGCAGGACGAAGAGAAAACAAGCTTCATCACCCCTTTCGGAACTTATTGTTTTGTTAGAATGCCGGAAGGTCTCAAAAATGCGGGACTCACTTTCTGCAGAATGACATCTATCGCCTTTGAGAATCAGTTAGGCAGAAACTTATCAGCCTATGTTGACGACATAGTGGTAAAAAGCGGCAAGAAAGAAGATCATATTTCAGACTTGGCTGAAACCTTTGCAAACCTGAGAAGGGCAAACCTCAAGCTCAACCCTGAAAAATGTGTGTTCGAAATTCGCAAGGGAAAGGTTTTGGGATGTTTAGTGTCATTCAAAAGCATCGAGGCCAATCCCGACAAGATAAGTGCACTCATCAACATGCGAGAGCCGCAATGCCTCAAAGATGTGCAAAAACTCACCGGTAGAATTGCGGCACTCAACAGGTTCATCTCCAGATCAGCCGAAAGAAGCCTTCCTTTCTTCAAAGTCCTCAGAAATGCAAATAACTTTCAATGGGGCTCAGAGCAGAAAAAAGCTTTCGCAGAACTGAAAGAGTATCTTAAGGAAATGACTGCTTTTGCGAGTCCAAAACAAAATGAAACCCTGATAATGTATGTGTCGGCATCACACTCAGCGGTATGTGCCGCACTTGTGCAAGAGCAGCAAAGTGAGAAGAAGGGCAAACTCATGAAAATTCAAGTGCCAGTGTATTACGTATCTGAAGCACTCTCAGGATCAAAAAGGTTCTATTCTGAACTGGAAAAAATAGCATATGCAGTCATAATGGCATCAAGAAAGCTAAGGCACTACTTCGAAGCTCACACCATCCGAGTGTTGACAAATCAACCGCTGAACGACATGTTCAGAAATAGAGAAGCATCTGGAAGAATCACGAAGTGGGCTTCAGAATTATCAGAACACGTCGTCGATTTTGAGGCAAGAAGTGCCGCAAATTCTCAAGTGTTAGCTGATTTCATCGCGGACTGGACAGAGCCCTCATCTTACACTGAGGGCCCGGTCTTTGAAGTACCATGGGAAATCCAGTGCGACGGCGCATGGTGCCATCTCGGAGCAGGAGCTGCCGCAATTTTGACTTCACCGTCGGGCATCAAATTGCGGTACGCCGTCAGATTACAGTTCAACCTCGACATCACAAATGCACAAACAATGTCGCAGAATATGAGGGTCTATTGCTCGCCATTAGAAAGCTAAGAGCATTGGGAGTTAAAAACTTCATCGTCAAGACAGATTCTCAGGTCATAGCCGGGCATGTCGACAAAACCTACAAGGCCAGAGACGAACTATTGGTGAGATACCTGGAGCACGTAAGGGGCTTGGAAAAGCACTTCAAAGGATTCACCTGTCAGTACATCAACATAAACTTGAATGGCGAAGCAGATCAGCTAGCAAAGGCAGCAGCTAAGAAAGATCCTTTGCCACCTGACGTCTTTTTTGAAACACTGAGTTCCCCATCGATAAAGGCGGCAGAGCAAGAACCCAAAATGATACATGCCATTTCAAGTGAAGATTGGCGCGCCCCCATCATGGTGTATCTCCGAGACTTTTATGAGCCCGAGTCAGAAATCGAAGCCAAGCGCATGAAACAAAGAGCAAGAAACTATGCGTTTGTCGATGATTTCCTATACAAATTCGGCACATCCACGCCATTCTTGAGATGCATTGATCAAGAAGAAGGGAAAAAGCTCCTCAGCGAGATTCACGAAGGAATATGCGGCTCCCATATATCCAGCAGAGCCTTAGTCGGCAAGGCTTTCCGGCAAGGTTTCTATTGGCCATCTGCACTGCAGGACGCCCAACACCTTGTCAAAACATGCGAAGCATGCCAGAAGTTCTCAAGAAAAATCAACAACGCAGCTCAGCTCACTCAGCTCATCCAGCCAGTGTGGCCACTTCAGCGCTGGGGAATCGACATTATCGGTCCTTTACCGACGGCCGTCGGAAATTATACGCATGCCGTAGTAGCTCTTGACTATTTCACCAAATGGATAGAAGCGAAGCCACTCATAAATATCACTGGCCCAGCAATCAAGAAGTTTTTCTGGCAAAACATTGTATGCAGATTCGGAGTCCCTGCTGAGATCACCGTGGACAATGGAAAGCAGTTTGACAACCAAGAGTTCCGCGAATTCTGTCATTCAATTGGCACCAAAGTAAATTTTGCATCTATATACCATCCAGAGCCAAATGGCGCCGTCGAAAACGTGAACAAGCAAATCTTCGAAAGCATCAAGAAGTGCCTGGAAGGGCAGAGAAAAGGAAAATGGATGGACGAGTTGCATAAAGTGATCTGGTCGCATAACACAACAGTTTCAAGAACCACTAAGTTCACACCTTTCAGGCTTTTGTACGGCGAAGAAGCCATGTCACCAGAAGAGATAAAACACCGCAGCATAAGGGCAACTCTCGAGCGAAATTGCCATGAGTTTGATGCCGTTTCAAAGGACATGTCGGAATTAGACAAAGATCAAGCCATCCTTAACTTGGAGAAACAAGGAAATGGCGGGACACCAGAGTAGCGCCAAGATCATTAAAGTCGGCGATCTCGTCCTCTTAAGAAGCCCAAAAACATGGAAAGTCAACTCCAAGTGGCAGGGCCCTTTCATTGTCGTCAGGAGCAATCGCTCAGGATCTTATCACTTAGCAGACAGTGAAGGCAACGAGCTCCCCCACGCCTGGAATGTGGACAACCTCAAGAAGTACTTCACCTAAAATGTAAAGACTAATAGCGACGCGCAGTTATAAGTGGAGCTTTTAGTCGGCACCCGAGTTGTAATTTTCTTTCCTCGCTTTTAAGGCCCATACTCTTTTCCTCACAGGGGAACCCCATAATAGGGGTAAGGTTTTTAACGAGGTGAGACCTTTGTAACCCTAGCAGTTCAATATAATGCTATCTTTCCCGGAAAAATTATACTCTCCATCTCTTAGGTAGTCGATGCTATATTTGCATAAATATCGCCACATCGACGCAGGAGCTAAAACCTGGACCAAAGCCACTCAAAAGGAAGCAAAACATTTCAGCTCCTTTATTCCAGGCTTCATTCTCCATAAATCACTTGGAGAAAAAGCCGCCCCAAGGGGCCATCTCTCCAATTTTTTTCATAAAATTGAGAAAAAGCGACATGCCAGGAGCCCAAGGGCTCAGCCGTCTAGTTCCCTAAGGGAAGGAGGAAAGCAGATATCAACCCCCAAGGAACTCCGGAGAAATTCCGGCACACCCAAAACAGATCAATCAGATCTAAGTCTTAAGGGGATTCATATAAACACCCATCCAATAACGTGACTCAAAACCTTGGACGTCGAATTACATTCCGCGAAAACAAAAGCGCAGGGCGTCAAGGGCCCATACCATCAAGCGCCGCATTTTTGGCAGAAATAAAGCCAACCATTTTTCGGCAAAATAGCGGCAGCCAAAGCATCGTTCGTAATTTTTCCCGACGATGGCGGCTCGTAAATTGCGCGTCACAATTTCAACACGCCCTCCGTCCCTCGATTGCCGCGGCGGAGGGGGGTGACGTTCGTCTTATTCCGGCAACCGAGCAACGGTGGGCGCCTTCTAGCAAGAAAAATGCAAAGGGTTTTCAACTCGCGAAAAATAAACTGAGTGGTCGCCAAAGTATTTCATTCGGGCGCCCCTCATCACAAGGTCGACGACCCCACTACAAGTCAAAAATCAACCTCTATTACAAACCCGGGACCATCTTCCAAGGCCGCACTATCGTAGACACACCTAAAACGGTCCAAATAAGGATCAAAGGCGAAATCTTCAACATTTTCAACCTTCACAGCCGCTCCAGAAAAAGAATGCCGGCGATCAAAGCACCGAACCAAGCGTTCCCGCCCTTCAGAATATTGAACCATTATATCCCTCCAAAATTGCCCGAAATCATGACGCGGATATCGCGAAACATAACGCAAGTGCGCTTCGCCAGAAACGCGTAAGCCATCACGCTCGTACTTCAAAGGCGCAACGTTCAATGCGGCGCCGCAAAAACAATCCTGCGCACAAAGTGTATCATAACGTATATTCTTACAAACCGAGTGTGCTCAAACTCTCTTCCTCACACCTAAGAGCCTAAACCTCTTCAGTCGCCGGGGCAGTAGGAGCGGCAGACGTAGCACCAGGTGCAGCGGAATCCGTTGCATTTTCCGGATCGGCCGCCGCTGAAGACAAAGCAGCCGCGGGAGCCGCAGTTGGGGCAGGAGCTTCAACCGCGGCAGGCGCTTCAACTTTCGAGGCCTTCTCCGTTTCGGCAGCATCTTCAACGCGGGCAACTTTCGCCGGCGGCGTGTCACTAGGAGGAGTAGCCGCCCTCTTCTTCGAGCTCCCCGTCGCAATTTCGGCGCCAGCCGCCGCCTTCATCTGAAACAAACAAGAGTTTAGTAAACCATATTTCGCAAAACAAGTCCATCTCTGAGGAAAGTATGCATCACCTCCTCAAACTTGCTTCTCGCAAATTGGCGGCAGGCCTTAGTCCCGTGCACCCCCTAATACCTTTTCATGAAACGCTTCACAACCAAACGAATGCCTTTGCTGTCGTTCACCGCGTTTGCTTCATCAAAATTTGAGTCAGGGTAATTGGGGCGCGCGAGATCGGTGAAGTGCTTGCAGTTCCGCTTTTCCAGCAAGTCCAAAAGGGCGACACATCCAGTGCGAACTGCGAATCGTCCGGCGCCCTCGAAAGCCTCAGGGAGATCGTTGAATTCCCCTTTCAACCAACTGAAAAACATCGACGGCGTCAGCGAACCTTCGGTGGCCGGCAGGGGATTAGGCTCGCCGCCAATCGTGGCCAAGGCCGCCCCAAATGAAGCATGAGCACTAATTGCGCCGCTAGAGAAACTGCGAGCAAAATTGCGAGCAGCCTCCTTAGCGCTTTTGGCACTTTTCTCTGCCGCATTCATCTTTTCTTCAGCATTCTTTAAATCCTGCTTCAAGCGGGTGATCTCACTCTCGCTGCTCTGGATGACTTCCTTGAGCACACCCAGCGCTTCATCTTTCTTTTGAATCTGATCATTGAGATCAGCTTTAACAGCGTCGAAAGATGCGCGCTCCTCCTCCAGCGCCTTTCGCAATTTCAACACATCACCGGATGAAGAGGCGGCCTCGGATCCATAAAAGCGTCGACTCAAGGCTCGAGCCGCCGCAAGAGCCTGAACAAAAGAAACAGGAGGGCACATTAGCTCCAAACTCCTTCAGAAATAGAATAAAAAGCGACAGACATGTAAAAGAATACGTCACCATTGTCGCGTTCTTGTCCAGAACTTCGGCGACCGAAGCATTATCGGCCCTAGTCAGAAATTGTAAAGTTCTGCAAAAATTAAGCGAAGTTAGATCAACGTCCAATATCAAAATAACAGAAATAGCGGCGAGATGAAAAACCTTGAGGATCCACGGCCTTGGTCATCTCAACAAAAGCGGCCAATGATAGCTTGTCGGCCTCGCCCTCTCGAGTCTCCGCATCCGGAGATCTTTCACCTGCGTCAGAGGAGCTAGTTTCAGAAGAACCGCTAAACAAACTCCCGTTAACCGATGAACTAGAGATACGGTCATCGATTCTAGTCAAGGGAGAGGAAGCTGCCGCAGTTTCTGCCTTGCCCAAGGAAAAGTCGGCACCTCTGTCGGAACCACTCATCTCCGCAAATGCGGCATCAAGCTCGAGTCCAAGCTCGGCACGCGAATCCTGAGAATCTTCCAGCAGCTCAATCTCTTCATCGTCGGATAAGGCCGGCAGGAGAGGCTTCCGCCTTATCGGAGTAGTAGCCGCAGCATGGCTTTGCGGCAAATCAAGCCCGCCTGGGGGAGCCACGGGAATATCGGCATCAGCCTCGCGCAATGGCAATGACGGCTCCCGTGCGCCCCCTAAGTCACGGTCTTCGGACTCATCAAGAAACTCATCGTCAGAATCGCCAAGGGCCGAAGCCAGTAACATCCGGAGCCGCTTGCAATCTTCCCGCACGGTCACTTCTTCAGCGAAATCAGCGGCACCAGCCGCACTGGAAGCAGTTTCTATCTGCTCGCCAACAGGGGCTAGCTCTATGCCTTCTCGCCGCCGTTTTGCAGCAGCACCAGCCCGCTGCTCGACGGCAGCTCGAGAAGCAGGCATCTTTCTCAGGCTCTGCCGTTTCGCTTTCTCAGCAGCTTTAGAGCCCCCAACTTGTGCTTTCGCTGTACCAGCAACTTTGACGGATGCCGCAGATTTTTTGGCAGTAACTTCAGTTGAGGATATCACCGCAGCTGTTGGGGCTGCCGCAGATTTCTTGGCGGCATCCGCGGCCGAGGAACCGACTGCCGCCCGTGGGGCTGCCGCAACGCTTGCAACATGTTGAGTGGGATCGGTCTCCCAACCCCTGTTCTCAATGAACGTGGCTCCAATTACAATCTCGACTTTCTTTCGCCGCCCTTTCTTAACAGACATCACGGCACGAGGACCGTACTTCACCTGCATCTCATCAAAGATGCGATTCACTCGCTGAGGGAAGATTAGCATGTTCTCGCTTTCCTCTTTCTCCAGCATAATGTAAGGCCCGCAAACAACTGCGGCAGTCAGCTCAACGTAGCGGACAAAGTCTTTATCAGAAATCCCGTCTGGTTTCTTGACCCCAAAAGATGGCACTTGGTAGCTAAGATTAAGTCTGGCAAGCCGCTTAGCTCTTAACTTCAGCGGGCTCCAGCCTCTCCGAATGGGCCAAATGCGACAGGCCACAAACTCCTCCACTAAATCTCTGGCACTACTCATCTTAATTGCGGTTTGGAAGGCGTTGCAGCACTTCGTAAAACCTTCTGACTCTACGAATTCCGGCGATAGCACCGACCGTAAGCCGCAAGAGCGACTAAACAGAGGAAAGTACGAGTTACCGTCGTCATTTTTCTCCTCTGGAACCTCGGCATAAAACCAATGGTTCTGCCAATCTCCAGGCCATTTATTCTGGCGACCACCAACAAGCTCAACATTTTCATACTTTGATTTCTTCACGAAAGTGCGGGGCTGAAAACTGCAACAGCCATACTGGGGATAATACTTCACCCCATCGAAACTCACGGGTTTCATATCATGCTTCAGGTCAAAAAAGCGGCAGAAGGCGTCAGAGTGTAGAGCCGAGCCGTAGCTGCGAACAGCCCATATGAACTTCGACACCGTGGCGATGGCATTGGGAGTCAAATGCTGCAGGTCCAGTCCATATCTTTCCAGTACACGAGCCAGAAAACCAAAAGACGGCTGCCTAAGGCCAACTTCATAGAAGCCGCGATAAACTATGACTTCATTGTTTTGGGGTCGGGGAATTTCCTCCCCCCCAGAAGCACGAGCTTTCCCAGACTCAAAGTACCCCAAGGCAACAAACCTCTCAATATCAGCGGGAGTGACCTTTGACGGCCCAAACCGTATCTTTCCCTTTAGAGCCAGCATCTACTGCGCCCCTAACTCTCTTGGCTGCAGACCCAGCAAGAGCAGACTCACAATATGCAAGAAAATAACTCAACTCCCTCAAACCCTTACATAAAAAAGCGGCAAATTTAGTACCTCCGCTGGTGCCAGAAATCCCGGCGGCTTTGGAGGCAGCCGTCGCCAAAACGTCCAAATCTGCAGTGGGATTTGGATCTCCTTGGGAGTCCTTGGGAGTCGCGGTCGGAGTAGCGTCCGAATCGACATCAACCGGCTTCCCCGCTCCGCCAAGTTCATCATCTCCCTCAACATTAGCGGCTGGCGAGTCGACCAGGAACTCCTCGTCAGACTCATCAACGCGACGAGCGGTCTATTTGACGCGAGTCATCTAAAACGAAAAGCATATCATAAGTAACTCAAAAAGAAGAAACAATCACCACACAACAGAGAGCATAACATCGAGCTTACGTTCAACAAGAGAATGGCGGCGAAAGAGATCAGCGACACCAAGAAATCCGCTGCAGCTCGACACAAATTCCGGGAGCCGAAAAATGCGACGAGAAAATCTCAACAGAAAACGCGGCAGCAATTCGACTCGAAAACGGAGGCACGGGGCTCTCCGGCCCCCTCTCCCCCCGTATATATAGGCCATGGCGCCGCATTTATGGCATCTCCTCGATCTTCGCAAAAAAAAAACTTCCGGCCCTCGTCCAAACTTCGGAGGGGGATGACGTTCGTAAATCTCCAATCTTGCGTCGCGGTTTCTGCCCATCGAAGTTGGCCCTCGACCGCGAGGGGCTACTGTTGGGGATTGGTATTTACGATGATAATGTTACCCCATTTTCCCTTGTGTTGTTTAACCGCAGGCAACGCCGAACTGCCGACATTATGGCTGCACTGCCGACATTATGGGAGGAGCGTAGCTTCTCCGCAGTACGGCGGCGCATAGGCGGCGGCTCGGGATGGCGAACTCGGGCTGCCGACAATATGTCCTGGAGTCGAGTCGGCGACAGCAAGTAATGGCGGCAGCCCCGAAAGGTGAAGCCCCGCTCGATGACGTCCAAGAGCCAGGCTGGCAAGTGACGTCACATAGTTAGGGTTTCCGTCGATGAACGGAAATGACATTTGTACCCTTATGACAATTTTGTACAGAATATTCCGCGGATATAGTGGGTGGCCAAGGGCATTTTGGTCATGTCGAAATAACCCTTGGCCTTCCCTATAAATACCAGCCCACAGGCTCCGTAGAACCGGACGGAAGGGGAGAGAGAACACACCAGAAATTAAATGCTGTCTCGTTGTTCCTTGAGTGAAATTTGTTTATCCGTGTCGGGATTCTTTGTTGTCTTAATGAAGAATTACCAACAGTCGTCTCTGTTGTAGCTGAATTCTCTAGCTCTTGTTGTATCTCGATGGTTTTGCTGTTGCTGTTGTATCAAGAATGTAGCTACCTTGTGGTGTTGCTGCTTCTATGGTGTGCCTCTAGAGGTTTTATAGAAGACTCCTTGTATCCATTATCATTTTATAGTGGAGAAGGTTAGAAGTGGGTTGTTTGTCCCGTGGTTTTTTTATATTTCTCTTGTTTATTGGAAGTTTTCCACGTATGTCATTGTGTCACTCGTTTATGGTGCAATTCCGATGTAGGATTGTTGGTGATTGTTTTCTTCATTGTTTAGCACAAAATGAAAGTAACCAATTGGTGATAATTGTTACGGGTTTTCCCACCAATAAAGTCCGTTAATCATACCGAATTTTAGTTTGCGCCGTCCATTTGACCTGAAAGATAATGCCACCTTACTGTCAAACTGTTTGCTGTTGGATGAATTGATGTGCAAATTAAAATGAAGACCCTCAACTGCCACTTTAATAGCTAGACTGCTCGACCACAAGATAAATACATAGCCGGTCAATCCATGAACAATTGAATCTGGCAACTCATGCCAGTCACTTATCAATTTCTTCTTCGTCGCCACTGGGCGAAGGGAGAATTGCAGGAAGAGAACGAATGTGTTTGTGAGTGTGAGGCATCAGGAATGTGAGCCAAATAGAGAAAACTGAAGCATGTTCCAATCCATCGCAAACCATGGCGGGTGCCTACAATTCCGCCGTGCAAGCCGGTGGGGTGTGTGTTCCTCCTGTAGCCATTAGGAGTGCACCCCAGATCCGCCCCCCACTACCACGATGAGGCCGACACTACTAGCTCCTCCTGTCCTGATGGAGGCTGCAGTATTGATATGAAGGATCGTATCCAGGAGTTGTCATCATTGGGGGCGGCGGCCGGAGCCCGTGCAACGGTTCAGCATTCAGCAACTTGAGCATCGCGGCGCCCTAGCCAACGGCGTGGTTCGGTCATTCAAATTTCCACCCGTCATTTCTCATTTGGCCAGCTCTCACATTTCCTGACCAACTTAACGTGTGACGAAAGAAAACTTTCGTTGAACAACCGTCCCAGTAATAAGTGCATCTATGCTAACGAGTAACATCTTATATACGGGACTAGTAACCAAGAAAGGTATACCAAGAAAAAAAACACGTGGAAAATGTTTTGGATGGAAATACATTATATTGATCATGTAGTAATAGAATTAACCTTATTGATCGATCGCATTCACTAATTATGATCAAGCTTGAAGGTGTCATCGGTCGGTGGCCTGAAGATTGTACAGAGGGCAGTGATCGCATCAACTGTAATTAAAGCAAGGAGTTCCTTAGGAGGCCCTGGTCTCACATTTAGGAAGCATGGTTTCACGTATATGCCACAGTGCCTGAATGTTTTTGATGAGACGAAAAGTTCAGTAAAAATATCGTGAGTGCATCATCGCTAATATATAACAGTACAGGCAGGACTATTTAGCACATAAGATTTACCAAAAGAAAGACTAGTTCTAATCATGTAGTAATTGATAAATATCACATCTCAATTAAAGCCGGACCTTCATAACTAGTTCTAATCAAGGTCGGTACACGCCATGTGACCACCCTACACCTCATGGGACCCGTGAGCGGCCATGTACAAAGATGAAGACCCCAGCTCTCGATCACAATATAAATACATACATGGCCGGTCGACCCTGGGAAACGTTGAGGCTGGTCACCCATCTCAGTGGCTCGCATATAAACCCAATTGTCGTCTTCGTTGTTACTGGGCGAAGGGAGAATTGCAGGAGGGTAACGAAGTGGCTTCAAGGTTAGACTGACTACGAATGTGAGGCATCAGGAATCAGAGCCAAAGGCACACAATTTAAGCATGTCCATGTCCGTTTCGAAGCACAGCCCGCTGCTTGCAACTCAGTGAGATCTGTGCTCCTCCTTGGGTGTTGGGTGACTTGGGTCGGAGGTGAGGAGCTGAGGAAAAGTATATTTTGACTGTGATTTTACCTTTTTTTTAATTTTATGATTTTACTTCTGATTTTTTATAGTGAAGCCAGCGTTTATCTAAAATCGCAATAGAAATATTGTCATTTTACCCCTAGTAAGAGTAAATCACGCCTCACTTTGAAAAAACAAAAATAAAATCGCAATAGCAGTGCAGACCATGTGTAGAAACGCAAAAATTCCCTTTAGTTGTTTGGCTTGGTTGGAACAGGAAAGGACTTCAGCCCAAAAATCCGTGTAGACAGAATTTTCGGCCAATCCTACATTGTAATCGGATGCTCAGAGCCCTACAACACTCGAGCTTTATGATTCGTGCGGGATCAGCGTCCGTATGCCACGATTTTTTGTCCTTCATTCCTTTGCTTCAAAATTTAATCCCAAACCTTATGAGAATAGGTGCCCGATAAACGGCGGTCAACATTTGTGTATGAGGAATTGAGCATAATCTTCTTCTTTCTTGTGTCTCCTTCTTTTTCCTACTGCCCACTGAAGAAGGAGAAAAATTGATTCCGATCTTATGAGTAGCCCTCCATCGTGATTGGATATAATCACGACAAAACGGAGAAGGACCGGATAATTGCAGGAACATCCGCCCCGCCTTGACGTCACCATCCAAAAATCTAATTCTCCATATCGTCATAAAGTTGCAGATATCGTCGCTGACATCACCTTCATTGGAGCCGTCATAGAGAAACTAAATCTCACTTACCTCATTGCCGTCGTCGAAGGAGAATAGGAGGAACCATATCCCTAATTCTAAATAATCTAAGATTGAACTACTAAAATTTGTTGAAGAAAGTGTCCCCACTTCCTTTCTCATGTGTGTAAAAATGTGACTTGTTCGGGTCGCCCCCAATTGACCATACGAAATATATATTTTGTTGCATCTAAGAACGATTGTTTATTCATTGAGAGATTTTATTGATATGGTTCCACTAGTTTTATCCCATGCGTCGTTGTACCAGTGCAACAAACAACAAACAAACTTTTCCACTAATTCAAACAGACAGCGCAATACTTCCCAACTTGTGAAACCTCACATTTGTTCACACCATGAGTACAATAGAATCAGATGGTGACACCATAAAAGATCTCTTAATTTATGCCGTCCATTCGGCCTGGAAGATAATGCGACCTTACTGTTAAGCTGTTTGTTGTTGGATGAATTGATGTGCAAATAAAAAATGAAGACCTCAACTGCCACTTTGATAGCTAGACTGCTCGACTACAAGATAAATACATAGCCAGTCAATCCAAGAATAATTGAATCTGGCAACTCATCTCAGTCACTTATCAATTATAACCTGAATTTTTCATCGTTGCCACTGGGTGAAGGGAGAATTGCAAATATGAGTGTGAGGCATCAAGAATCTGAGCCAAATATAGAACACTGAAGCCTGTTCCAAATTTCCAATCCATTGCAAAACATGTCTCGAGCTCACAGTTCAGTTGTGCAAGCCGGTGGGGTGTGTGTTCGTCCTCTCGCCATTAGGAGTGTGTCATTCGGCGTTATCTCGCGGCGGAAGCAACCTAGATCCGCCCCCCACTACCACGACGGCACCGACACTAATAGCTTCTCCTGTCCTAAAGGAGGTTGTAGCATTGATATGCAGGATCGTATCCAGGAGTCGTCATCATTGGGGCCGACACTACTAGCTTCTCGATGGTTTTGCTATTGCTGTTATTTCAAGATTTGTAGCTACCTTGTGGTGTTACTGCTTCTATGGTGTGCCTCTAGAGGTTCTATAGAAGACTCCTTGTATCCATTATCGTTTTATAGTGGAGAAGGTCAGAAGTGGGTTGTGTGTCCCGTGTTTTTTTACTCCTCTCGTTTATTGGAAGTTTTCTACGTATGTCATTGTGTCACTCGTTTATGTTGCAATTCCGATGTAGGGTTGTTGGTGATTGTTTTCTTCATTGTTCAACACAAAATAAAAGTTAATTGGTTATAATAGTTAACGGTTTTCCCACCAATAAAGTCCGTTAATCGTACCGAATATTTATTTGCGCCGTCCATTTAGCATGAAAGATAGTGCCACCTTATACCGTCAAACTGTTTGGGGTTGGATGAATTGATGTGTGCAAATTAGAATGAAGACCCTCAACTGCCACTTTGATAGCTAGCTGCTCGACCACAAGATAAATACAGAGCCGGTCAATCCATGAATAATTGAATCTGGCAACTCATGCCAGTCACTTATTAATTTCTTCTTCGTCGTCACTGGGCCAAGGGAGAATTGCAGGAAGAGAACGAATGTGTTTATGAGTGTGAGGCATCAGGAATCCGAGTCAAACATAGAACACCGAAGCATGTTCCAATCCATCGCTAAACACGGCTGGTACGGTGGTACCCACAGTCACGCTGTGCAGGCCGGTGGGGTGTGTACGTGTTCCTCCTGTCACCATTAGGAGTGTGTCATTAGACGTGATCCGTCATGTTCCTCCTGTCGCCATTAGGTGCACTCCAGATCCGCCCCCCACTATCACGACGGCGCCGACACTACAAGCTCCTCCTGTCCTGATGCTGATGGAGGTGGTAGTGTTGCCATGCTAGATCGTATCCAGGAGCTGTGATCCGTCATCGTTGAGGGGCGGCGGCCGGAGCCCGTTCAACATTCAGCAACTTGAGCATCACGGGGCACCTGAGAGGCCGAGCCAACGGCGCGGTTCGGTCATTCAAATTTCCACACGGTCATTTCTCATTTGACCAATGCTCATATTTCCTGACCAACTTAACGTGTGATGACAAGAAAACTTTCGTTCAAACCGTCCCAGTAAGTTTTCTTGTCGAGTAATTAACATCTTATATACGGGACTACTCCAGTAAGCCAGAAATTAAAGGTCTACCAGAAAAGAAAAACACGTGGGAAATGTTTTTGATGGAAATACATTATATGGATCATGTAGTAATAGAATGAACATTATTGATCGCATTCACTAATTAATTATGATCAAAGGTGCAATATATCGGTGGCCTGAGGATTGTACAGATGGCAGTGATCCCATCAACTGTAATTAAAGCGAGGAGTTCCCAATGATTGACTCTAAGGCTAACTCTAAACATTTTTATTAAAGAAAAAGAAAAGAGAAAGGCAGCTAGCTCTTCCTCAAGAGTTAGTCTCTAAGGAAAGCATTTCTCCGTCGGTTGGCTGCCAGTAAAATTCCTACAAAAAAACCGGGTGATATCCCAGTGTCTGTGAAGGTAGTCGTCAGGAAATGCCACCGTGGAAATGTTTCGTTAGGGTTAACGGCCATAAAAATTGATTTTCCCCACGCTGACCGCTGCTGGCGCTGCACCCACCGTGCATGAAGGTTCTCCCAGTGCAACGCCCACGTGTTAAGAGTGTTCATGCATGTAGTAATGGAGAAAATCTCACTGCCCAACATGTGGCTTCCCTACATCCTCTTTACAGGGCGCGTTCGTTGCACCCCCTCTAAATTTTAGACCTGTCACATCAAAAAGAATCTTACTATTTAAGAATATTTTTATTAATTTAATGACAAAATCTATGTCACGACCCCCCCTCTAAATCGCGAGACGAATCTAATGAGCCTAATTAATCTATATTTTGCTACAGTGATGCTACAGTAACTATATTCTAATCACAACTTAATTACACTCTCGTTAGATTCATCTCGCGAATTCGAGCGGAGTCCTGAAATTAGTTTTGTAATTAAACTTTATTTGTAATTAGAATATTTTTTGCAAGAACCTTCTAAAGTTTAGACCCCATACAACGAACACACCCATAGACCATGCGCAAGGATGAAGGCCTCAGCTGGTGCTCGATCACAATATAAATACGTTGCTAGTGTGGTGTGCTTGTGTTATCTATATCCACTAGCTATATAGGTTAAGGATACTCCTTAGTGTGCTTTACCTTGATACTAGAACTACTTGCTAGGAGTTGTTTGGGTGTAAGTGTTTGGAAATAGATTCTAGAGTGCACCGATTCACCTGAAGATGCCTCGCGTTATGATCAAGGGGCTTGAGGGTGAGATGTACTGTGAGTGCGAGGCCTCGGAAATCAGAGGGAGAGATTGATCGTTACAATATGCATTGATGCTTCAATCCGACGCACAGCTTTATTAGCTTGAGTGGCTAGACTCTTCGTTTATGCTTGAGCGGAGGCCGAGCTCCGCTGCCTGAAGCTTATCCCACCTGCGTCTGCTAAGCAATTTTGTCGCTCGACTCTCGTTACACGTGTGGTCTGTGTACGCATGTTTGTTGTTCCATTGTTAGCTTCTCAGCTCTCGCTCTGTAAACTAGTATTAGCGCACGCACCGTATGCGTCTCAGTTCTCTCCCAGAAGTTGCAGGGCCAGGTGGTTAATCCTTTGCCGATGGCCAACTTTGCCGGCTACCCACGACGCCGCGAGCTTGTCTCTTGTCAGAGTCGGGGGCAGCAGTAGCAGTAATTCGTCTCTCGCGCCGCCGATTGGCAGATGCCAAGAGTGGTGACCGCTCTCGTCCCAGACCCAGCCCATTTGTTTCGGAGGCCCGCGAAAACAGAGGCTGACGAGACCGGAAGCTGATGACGGCCACGGCGGCGAACTGAGATGGTGTGGCCGGCGCGGCACCCGACGAAGAAGAGGCAGTTTTCTTGGCGACTCGGATGACATTTGCCTCCGCAACTCCTCCTTCTTCCCCATTGCGTACCGGACCGCAGCATAGTAGCAAAGTTGATGCTCGTGTTAGCTCGATGTTTTCGTGAACGCATGTTCAGTTAGTTCCCCATCTTGTCATCTCTTCAGCTGTCTGCTCTCATCGTCTATACCAACATAACATCGGCGGTTTCAATTTGAATATCCTCCACAAGTTACTAATACGAACATCGATAGTGTCGCTTATTGGCAAATTAGGTTGGACAAGATAGATAATTCATAATTATCGCTATCCATTTTTAAGGGTGTATGGTGCTAGTGCTGCTCCCTTTTAATTAGCTTGTGACGATATAAGGGGAACTAGGTAAGGATGAGTTCCTTTCTGAACCGGCAAACTTGGTCATAGAGCAACGCTGTTCTTCGAGAACCGAGTTTTAGCTTGTGATGTAGATATTTTACGTTCTAAACTTACGCTGTTTTATTAAGTTATAATTTTCTGTAAAGAATCTGGAATAGAAGCACCTTCAGTTGCAATAGCAGAGTCAATTTATGTTGCAAATCCTGCTGAAGCAATTTCTGTAAAGTAACTTTTTAGCACAGTTTTGCAACTACACCAAGATTGAGAAGCTGCCAGTGTATTCATTGGTATTTCGTTAATCAAATTTGTTAGTCCCTTCGTTTTTCTTTACATGACGTTTAGGACAAGAAATTTGTATTAAAGCTAGTGTAAACTCCTTGTCCTAAACGTCATATCAATGAAAACATATGTGGTCTTTGAAATGTGACGCAAGACCGACATGGGTGCCAAATCACAAAGATTCAATTAGAAAGATAGTCCACCTTTAAATTAACAATTTCAACAAGAGAAAAGACCACAATTACTAGTTACAAAATCTTTTTGAAGCTCCACGAAACTATCCTGATCTGAAAGTATAAGACCCTATTTGGATCCCTTAGCCGGCTAAAATTAGCTAACTAAAACATTAGCCAGCTAATTTTAGAAGATATTTGTTTGGATCCTTGACTAATGTCTCTGGTTTTTAGACTTTCCTTGCTTTTCTAATGTGTTTCTTATCTTTTTTATATGTTTAGTCAAGTCTAGGATGGTTGGGATGACTAAGGGCTAAAAGTTTAGGACGTGGGCTGACTAAAAGTTTAGTCACTTTTAGAAGGTCGTGTTTGGATCTAAAGTAACTAAAATTAGCCAGCTAAAAGTTTAGAAGTTGGATCCAAACATAACCTAAAATAGTCAGGCCACTCAAGTACAATATAAATACGTCCCCGGTCGACCCGTGAAGCATTGAACTTTTGGCGAAATCACTTACTACACATTACCAACATATCTTTGTCGGCACTGGAACACATAATAAGGAGAATCGTACGAGGTTGAGAAGATGCCTCGGGGTTATGATCAAGGGGCTTGCGGGTTCGATTTACTCTGTGAGTGCGAGACATCGGACATCAGAGGGAAAGATGGATCATCGGTTGATGCATTGATGCTTCAATCCGACGCACTGCTTTGTTAACTTCAGTGGCAGGGCTCTTCATGTCTGCTTGAGCGGAGGCCAGCCGAGATCCGCTGAAGCCGATTCCACGTGAGGCCGTAGAATCATCATCAAGGGGCCTATTCTTAGGTTCAACTGCTTGATCATCATCGACCATAACAGACCGAATGTAGACGGTAGTACATCAAGCGGCCTAAGTTGGTCGTGTCTACTTTTTTACTCGTTGCGTCGCCTCTTAATGTGTCCAAAAGAAAAACAAATGCGTTGGCACTTGGCATCTCCTTGATCACCAGAAGACCCTGAACTGAGGCCCCGTTCGGATCACTTTAGAGGGTGCTGTAGCAGTCACATCAAAGATGCCGGCACGATTTATGTGTAATAAACAAAGTCAAATTACAAAACTAAGCCCAGGACCCCCCATCTATTTCGCGAGACGAACGTAATGAGGGTAATTAAGCGGCGATTAGACGATGGTTACTGTAGCATCACTGTGTCAAAACATTGATTAATTAGGCTCGTTAGATTCGTCTCGAAAAATAACGTCCGTCTGCAGAAAGTTTTGTAATTAAATTTTATTTAGTACCCCTAAATAGTAAGATTCTTTTTACTTTAGAGGGGTATAAACTTTAGAGGGTGTTTTAGAGGGTGATCCGAATGGGACCTCAGTTGGATTCTATTTCTAGCTGGCGTGATGGAGAACGGAACGAGAATCAGGAAGGATGAGAGGCTTGCAAACATTGGTGTCTGCTCTTGGGAGTTGGGAATGTGATGCATGGAGAGAAATGTATTCGAAAAATGGTCGGTGGATTTACATCTTCCAATGAGAAGAACCATCTTGTATTGGAACCTGGGTCTGCCCTCCCGTGTACGCAACGCATGTCTGTTGTTTCATTGTTTGCTTCTCAGGTCTCGCAATACTAGAGCACGCACAAGTGCGATTTTCTCACGATTGTTGCAGGGCCAGGTGGCCGCTCGCCGATGGCCAACTTCGCTGTTATAGTTTCTACCCACGACCGTCCCGATGCCGCCGTCTCCTCTTTCGTCCGAAGTAGTAGGAAGCAGTGTTTCCTCTGTAATTCCATTGATGTGTGAGTGTGAGGTCTGCTCAGCTTTAAACATCGACACCTCCCTCAGATTTTATGGTGGCGTCGGCAGAGGACGGCCAGCGTCACAGACTCACAGTGTTCCGCAGCATCACAGATTCACACAAAGGCGTGCCATGGTGAAGAAACGAACAACGGTCGAAGGAGAAGAGCGGTTTTTGCGGCCTGCGCGACCGCGTTCATCTCTAACTCTGCGCTCTCGCTCGCGCCGGCGAAGTGGCGAACGGCAGGTGCCTAGGCGGCTCAATGAACCCAACCCATTTGTTTTGAAGGCCCAAGAAAACAGATCAGGCCGACGAGGATGGAAGCCGACGACCTCTCCGGCCGAGGCGAACGGAGACGACGCCATGGCCGGCGCTGCACCCACCGTGATGGAGGCCATTCTCCCGGTGCAACGCCAACGTGTTGAGTGATCCTGCATTTAGTAATGGAGAAAACCTCACTGCCCGGAAGGTAGTAGCCTAATTGGTGGATAAGTCCAGATCAAGCTACACAAACATGTGACCGCCCTACATCCTCTTATTGAGCATAATAGACCCTGTGCAAAGATGAAGGCCTCAGCTGGCACTTAAATAGCCAGGCCACTCGATCACAATATAAGTACGTTGCCAGTCGACCAGTGAACCATTCAACTTCTGGCGACATCACTTGCACGTTAACCTATCTTTGTCGGCACTGTGAGACACATAATAAGGAGAATCGTATGAGGGTCGAGAAGATGCCTCGGGTTTATGATCAAGGGGCTTGCGGGTGAGACTTCCTGCTGTGAGTGCGAGGCATCGGAAATCAGATGGAAAGATGGTCTACTGAAAAGTGCGTCGATGATTCAATCCGACGCACAGCTTGAGCGTGTGAGACTTACTGCTGTGCGTGCGAGGCATCGGAAATCCGACGCGGAGCTTGATTAGCTTGAGTGCCTAGGCTCTTCGAATCTGCTTGTGCGGAGGCCGAGCTCCGCTGAAGCTGATGCCACCTGAGTCTGCTCGACATTTTTCGTAGCTCGACTCTGCTTCTCAGTACACGTGCCCTGTGTACGCATGTTTGTTTGCTTCTCAGCTCAGCGCCAGGTGGTCTATCGCTTCGCCGATGGCCAACTTCGCCGGTTACCCACGGCGCCGAGAGCTCGTCTCTTGTCAGAGTCGGAGGCAGCGGTAGCAGTGTTTCCTCTCTCGCGCCGGCCATTGGCAGATGCCTAGTGTGGTGACCGCTCTCGTCCCAGCCCATTTGTTTCGGAGGCCCGTGAAAACAGAGGCCGACGAGACCGGAAGCTGACGCCACGGCGGCGAACTGAGATGGTGTGGCCGGCGCTGCACCCGACGAAGAGGAGGCAGTTTTCTTGGCGAGCCGGCCGGATGACATTTGCCTCCGCAACTCCTTCCCCATTACTGGACCGCAGCGTAGCAACAGAGCTGATGCTCGTGTTTGCTCGATGTTTTCGTGAACGCATGTTCAGTTAGTTCACCATCTTGCCATCTGTTCAGCTGTAATTCCTGCAATTCCTGAAGCAATTCCTGTGAAGTAACTTTTTTAGCACACTGCAACCAACTACACATATGGAGTACACCAATATTGAGAAGCTGCCAGTGTATTCATTGGTATTTCGTTAATCAAATTTATTACTCCCTCCATTTGTCTTTACATGACGTTTAGGGCGAGAATTTTGTATTAAAGCTAGTGTGAACTCCTTGTACTAAACGTCATATATAAATGAAAACATATGTGGTCTTTGACATGTGACCCAAGACCGACATGGGTGGCAAATCATGAAGATTCAGTTACAATGACGGTCGCCTTTAAACTAACGATTTCAACAATCCCAAAGAAAAGAAAAAAAACTTGACCTGCGGGGGGTATGACGGCCTCCGGGCATTTTTTTAAGGAGAATGATCTTCTCACACAGATCGAGAAAACTCCCGAACCCCCCTCCGCACCCGTACACAGGGACTCAGCTTGCTTGTGAGAATCGACGTGAGTTCTTAACCTGAGCTTTAGCGTGCGGAGGAGCGAGGGGATTTTTTTTCTCGCACTGCAGCTCATGCTACAGTGCCGTGCGTCACCCAGGCTTCGAACCCGGGCGGGAGCGCTGCAGGCAAGTGCCCTTTGCCACTGCGCCGCGCGCCCCTCCGCACAATCCCAAAAGAAAAGACCACAAGTACTTGGTACAAAATCTTTTTGAAGCTCCACGAAGCTATCCTGATCTGAAAGTATGGTACCCATTCACTGATACATTAAGGGTTTTCTCTTAATTGCCCCCACTAAAGGAAGGTACAAAGGTGTTGTCTTATAGGTGGTCTCATCATTATAAGATAATTTATGAGACCACATATACAATAGATGGTTGTTCTAGTTGTCTCAAAGAAGTACCATACTTTCTTTATTTGTAGATAAAAAAAGGAATATTTATGAGTTGCATAGCAACTACAACTACTACAATGGTGTGAAGCCGTCTCATACGCCTAAATTTTAGCGCATGAGGTGGTTGCCTCGCGAAACAACCGCCTCTTTCTCTCACTTCTCTCTCTCTCTTCCATGTCATCAACAATTCCATACGACAACGCATGAGACGGGCTATGAGACTGCCCATGTGTAACGTTGTACCTGCCCTAATCAATTTTCGTACTTTTCTGCCATGCCAGGATTAACGGAGAAGATTAAAGGAAAAAAACTGCTACGGTTGGTGAAGTACTATAATTTGAGTTACTCAGTGCTCCTACATCCATCCATATATTTCTTCTTTGGCATCTCCTTAGTAACCAGAAGACAATCGTGGAATACTTGCCCACACATCCTTTTAGATTTCTGTGCATGTTACAAACGAGTTAATAAAACGAAGGCTTAGAGAGAAAGGGAAACATTGGCGACGTTTAAAAGACATCTAATAGGAATGGGATGCATGGAGAAATCAAATAGAAGGCATTCAAGGCTGCGAAGCTCTAATGGTGTCGTGTTGGTGCATATGGGCTGGGAAGGGGCGGCAAGATTGGTTCAGAGTAGAGGGAGAAACTGCAAGGGGCTGCAATGATGCGATTTTACACGGAGAATGCGACAGTTGCTTGCATACTTCTCCATCTCTTGATTCCGAAGGATGAAGATGAAGGATACTATGATTCTTTCACTTTTATGGTAGACCATACCATGTTCCAGTGTGGCTTCTTGTTTCCATGATCAGCGCGAGTTGACTCATGTGTGGATCTATATGGAAAGCATGTTCCTTGCTCCGTTGCTCGCCAAGGAACACTTTTTTTTTTTTTCTAAACTAAGTACTCTCCAACCATATCTGCAAATAAAAGGGAATCGACAATTTCAACAAATGAAATTGACTGCATAGAAAAAAAAAGCATGCATGAATGTCCATAACACGGCATCTATGGTACCCAGATCAGAATAGAATGAAGACAATAATCTTTCTGGCAGTCTGTTACTATCTTCAGCTGTGGTGCTCTAGCATGTGTGGACTTAAAAACTCGACCTGCGGAGGGTATGACGGCCCCCGGCATTTTTTAAGGAGAATGATCTTCTCACACAGATCGAGAAAACCTCCGAACCCCCCTCCGCACCCGTACACAAGGACTCAGCTGGCCGGTGAGAATCGGCGCGAGTTCTTAACCTGAGGTTTGGCGCGCGGAAGAGCGAGGGGATTTTTTTTACTCTGCACTGCAGCGTAGCATTTCAGCTACATGTGCTACAGTGCACGCGCGGCGGTGCCTCCGCTCGATCCCGGGTCGACAGGGCGAACGCCCCGGAGCCGGTGGCTCTGACCACACGGGACAACGAGCTTTGGCAGCATGTGTGGACTTGCAGTCGATCTAAAGATTGAAATTCTGCAAGTTGTTCTGAAGTGCATTATTTCTTAATCTCTTGCAGGGGATAGATGAGTTCAGACATAGCATAAGTTCCCGACCATTGAGCTAAGCTCTCTGGCCCTGATGAGAAGAACCATCTCCCATTAGAACCTGAATCTGTTCAACATTTCTGTCACCCATATTTGCTTCTCTATGCATGGTGACATGGGTGCTTTGTTTATCCATGCGTGGTTCTCTCCGTATGCATAGCGACCATCAGGATTAGTATACTAGTAGTGCAAGTTAATGAACGCACGTATGCTTCTATCTCTGGACGAGCAGGGCCAGGTTGTGGAAATGCCGATCGTCAACTCCTTCAGCTGTTACAACGGAGAGCAGACGCCGCGAGCTCGTCTTGTCGGAGGCAGTAGTGTTCCTCTGTAACTCTGCTAATGTCTGTGGTTCGCACCGCTTCAACATCCATGCCGGCCTTAGATTTGCCGTTTTCTACGACGACGAAAGTGAGTTTTGTGGTGACGTCGGCGCAGGACGAGCAGATGCCAGACGCCGCGGGGTTCAGACTTCAGATCGAGGTACTCTGCAACAGTGGCAGGGCGAGGCGAGGCCGAGCCAAGAGCTGCTCTGCTCGTGGTACATGAACCGTTGGCGCAGCTTGGTCGACGGCGCCGGGCCGTCGGCTCTCTCCCGCCAGTGAACGACCAAGCCGCGCTAACCGCAGAGTAGCAGTAGACTGTTCCTCGAGTTCTCTCCACGTTTCTAGACGCATATCCAGTTCACTTTCTTCAGCTACCTGCCCATGTGTGCCTCTCTGTTTTTGTCGACATAATGGGAGGAGATAATCCCTTTGCAGGTAGGTAGATCATGTGGTACAAGGTGTGTTTTTTGGACAAGTTCCAAACTACGAATCATATAAACAGCTGACATTATTATTCATTTCTGAATTCTCAGTGTTGTTCAGGTGCGTGAGAGAGAAAAGAGTGTGTGTGAGCAGCTAGCAGCAATAGAACACAAGAAACAAGAGAGGATAGAAGAAATGGCTTGTTGTTTAGATTTGTGCATCATGTGTAGTCATCTTCAAACTGTCGATCGCAGGCTCAAACCTTGTTGGATCCGTACCAAACTTGGTGAGCTCATTATACACTCAGAGGACTCAGTTTTGATCAATGGGTTTTAGCATTAGATTAGTAAAGCACCAGATTCGAGGGGGAGTTTGTCAGCTCTGTTAGCAGCAGATTTAGCAGTGAGCAATTTTGATGGATGAACTGTTTGGGCAGTGAAAGGGTGTCGGATTGAGCTGAAATTTGGTCAATTGTTGAGGACTTGTGGAAATGTTTGCCTACCAAATTTCGTGCAGTTTGGGTCTGTTGTTTGATCAGTGTGAGCTAAACTCCGGAGGGGACAGATTGCAGTCTTCTCTGTTATAGCTGAATTCTCTAGCTCTTGTTGTATCTCGATGGTTTTGCTATTGCTGTTGTATCAAGATTATAGCTACCTTGTGGTGTTGCTGCTTCTATGGTGTGCCTCTAAGGGTTAATTTTATAGAAGACTCCTTGTATTCATATTATCGTTTTGTAGTGGAGAAGGTTAGAAGTGGGTTGTGTTGTCCCGTGATTTGTTTACTTATCTCGTTTATTGCAAGTTTTCCACGTATGTCATTGTGTCACTTGTTTATGTTGCGATTCCGATGTAGGGTTGTTGGTGATTGTTTTCTTCATTGTTCAGCACAAAATGAGAGTTAATTGGTGATAATTGTTACCGGTTTTCCCACCAACAAAGTTCGTTAATCGTACTGGATATTAATTTACGCCGTCCATTTGGCCTGAAGGATAATGCCACCTTACTGTCAAACTGTTTGGTGTTGATGAATTGATGTGCAAATTAAAACGAAGACCCTCGACACAACTGCCGTTTTGATAGCTAGACTGCTCGACCACAAGATAAATACAGAGCTGGTCAATCCATGAATAATTGAATCCGGCAACTCATGCCAGTCACTTATCAATTTCTTCTTCGTCGCCACTGGGCGAAGGGAGAATTGCAGGAAGAGAACAAATGTGTTTATGAGTGTGAGGCATCAGGAATCCGAGTCAAACATAGAACACTGAAGCATGTTCCAATCCATGGCAAAACACGGCTGGTACCCACAGCTACGCTGTGCAGGCCGGTGGGGTGTGTACGTGTTCCTCCTGTCACCGTTAGGAGTGTGTCATTAGACGTGATCCGTCATGTTCCTCCTGTCGCCATTAGGTGCATTCCAGATCCGCCCCCCACTATCAGGACGGCGCCGACACTACAAGCTCCTCCTGTCGTGATGGAGGTGGTAGTGTTACCATGCTAGATCGTATCCAGGAGCTGTCATCCGTCATCGTTGAGGGACGGCGGCCGGAGCCCGTACAACATTCAGCAACTTGAGCATCGCGCGGCACCCGAGAGGCCGAGCCAATGGCGCGGTTCAGTCATTCAAAACTTTCGTTCAAACCGTCCCAGTAAGTTTTCTTGCCGAGTAATTAACATCTTATATGCGGGACTAGTAAGTAAGAAATTAAAGGTCTACCAGAAAAGAAAAACACGTGGGAAATGTTTTGGATGGAAATACATTACATGGATCATGCAGTAATAGAATGAACATTATTGATCGCATTCACTAATTATGATCAAAGGTTCAATATATCGGTGGCCTGAGGATTGTACAGAGGGCAGTGATCCCATCAACTGTAATTAAAGCGAGGAGTTCCTTTGGCCCTTGTCTCACATTTAGGAAGCACGGTTTCACGTTTGGCACAGTGCCATTTCACTCTTTTATTAGTAGCAGCTTAAATAGTCAATGGCATGCATGATTGCCTTTTGGTAGAATTAAAACGTTGCTGGATGTAGAAGTTCTATAGATGGGCTGAACTTTTGGATAAGAAGTGTGAGATAGTGTATCATGTGCGACTGATGCAAATTGTGATTATTATATTTTTAAATCTTTATATTCATGTGCAATTATTGCCTTTTCTTTACCGAACTGCAATTAGCTAGTTTCGTTAATTGTGGATGATGCAGGTAGAAATAGTATATTTAGCAGCTCTTTCTGATGGGCAATTAATCAGTCTTTATCCTCTATAACTTTTTTTTTTGTTTTTCCTTAGTTTGTTTATTGGCCAGAGGACTGGCCTGTCTTTAGGTTATGAACCTGTTTTCTCTGCATTTGCATTTGCATTTGCCCTGAATTTAGCAGCAACTGCTGCTTCTGGGGCCTGTGAAGGCAGAGAACTTGCCATTTTTCCTTAAAAAAAACTTTCTGATGGGGGATTCTCTTGGTGATTTTCACATACCACAAGAACAGTCTGGAAAAGTATACATGAGAGTTTAGGACCGACAGGAAAACGCACAGAGCCGAAAGGGAAAAATATTTCTCCGTCGGTTGGCTGCCAGTAAAATTCCTACAAAATTAAAAGCGGGTGATATCCCAGTGTCAGTGAAGGTAGTCGTCAGGAAATGCCACGGTGGAAATGTTTCGTTAGGGTTAACTGCCATAAAAGTTAATTTTCCCCACGCTGACCGCTGCCGGCGCTGCACCCACCGTGCATGAAGGTTCTCCCAGTGCAACGCCGACGTGTTGAGTGATCATGCATGTGGTAATGGAGAAAATCTCACTGCCCGAACGGTAGCCTTGGTTGATGAGTCCAGATCAAGCTACACAACATGTGGCCGTCCTACATCCTCTTTATAGACCATGCGCAAGGATGAAGGCCTCAGCTGGCACTTTAATAGCTATTAGGCCACTCGATCACAATATAAAACCGTTGCCGGTCGACCACTGAACAATTGAACTTTTACACGTTAACCTATAATAAGGAGGATCATAGGAGGGTTGAGAAGATGCCTCGGGTTATGATCAAGGGGCTTGAGGGTGAGATGTACTGTGAGTGCGAGGCCTCGGAAATCAGAGGGAGAGATGGATCGTTGCACGATGCAATCCGACGCACAGCTTTATTAGCTTGAGTGGCTGTACTCTTCGTTTATGCTTGAGTGGAGGCCGAGCTCCGCTGCCTGAAGCTTATCTCACCCGCGTCTGCTAAGCAATTTTGTCGGATGACTCCGTACACGTGTGGTCTGTGTACGCATGTTTGTTGTTTCATTGTTAGATTCTCAGCTCTCGCTCTGTAAACTAGTACTAGCGCACGCACTGTATGCTTCTCAGTTCTCTCCCAGAAGTTGCAGGGCCAGGTGGTCAATCCTTTGCCGATGGCCAACTTCGCCGCGAGCTCGGATCTCTCGTCGGAGTCGGAGGTAGCAGTCACAGACTAACAGTGTTTGCTCTCTCGCGCCGGCGATCGGCAGATGCCTAGAGTGGTGGCCGCTCTCGTCCCAGCCCATCTGTTTCGGAGGCCCGTGAAAACAGAGGCCGACGAGGCCGGAAGCTGACTGCCAGTCTGCCACGGCGGCGAACACTGTTACATGTGCGTTTTTCTCACGATTGTTGCAGGGCCAGGTGGCCGCTCGCCGATGGCCAACTTCGCTGTCTAGTGTCTATCCATAACCATCCCGACGCCGCCGTCTCCGCTCTCTTCGAAGTAGTATAGGTAGCAGTGTTTCCTCTGTAATTCCATTGATTTGTGAGTGTGAGGTCTTGTCGTTACTATGACCTCCGAGTATCTCAAGACAAGCAAGGCTGAGTATCCAGACAGGGTAGTCGGGCTGGCCCAAACAAGCCCGAGTGCCTCAAACATCTAGAAGGAAGGCGCGGATTATTCGACAAGTCTATTATCTTGTACTCCAAGTAATTTCTTATTGTAACCGACTAGAATACTTTACATGTAACCCTGTTCCCCTAGATATATAAGGCGAGCAGGAGCTCTACCTCAAAGACATCAATCCAATATCACGACATACAGGACATAGGGTTATTATCCTCCAGGAGGCTCGAACCTGTCTAAACCCTGTGTCTCGTATTCACCATCGTATTTTTAGTTCCTTCGCTACCCATTATAATCTATCGAGGCCTTAAAACCTCGACAGTGGCGCTTAGGAAGGGGGTGCGCGGGAATCCTTCGTCGAGTACGATGGACATCTTCTACGGCATCAAACTCCGACGAGTTCGTCTGGCGGCTCCGGTCGTCACGGCGCTGTTGCTCCCTTGATGATTAAGTCGGCGACTCAGCGCGTTCAACAACTTCAAGACAGGTAGCTGCGGTGTCTCTGGATCAAGTCCCGAGAGGAGCAGAACCTAGTAATCTTACCAGGTTTTGCTTATGCATGCGCATGGAGCGGCGACAGGGAATACTCTTCCCGTTTTATTCTTTATTTATTTCTAATCTAATCTGACCAGCGATTACTCGTACTCGTACTGATCATGTTATGCATCTTGAATCTTTTCATGTACTACTCGCTGCAACACGCCAACAAAACCCGCCTGCGATGGTGCACATCTGTGCTTAGGCTGCGTTCGGATACCCTCTAAAGTTTTTAGAGGGTCACATCAAAGATGCCGGCATGATTTATGTGTACTAAACAAAGTCAAATTACAAAACTAAGTTCAGGACTCCCGTCTATTTCACGAGACGAACGTAATGAGGGTAATTAAGCGGCGATTAGACGATGGTTACTGTAGCATCACTGAGTCAAAACATTGATTAATTAGGTTCATTAGATTCGTCTCGAAAAATAGAGCTCATCTGCAGAAAGGTTTTGTAATTAATTTTATTTAGTACTCCTAAATAGTAAGATTCTTTTTACTTTAGAGGGGTATAAAGTTTAGAGGGTTTTTAGAGGGGGAACCGAACGCGCCCTTAGTTCTTGTCGGCGGCGACTCGATCAATGTCTCAACAGCAAGATCAGAGAGGCTGCTGCTGGTGCTCACATCAAGTCCCGAGGATTCTTTACCTTGGCTTGCAAGACTGCAGCACATCACGCATCTGGCTGCTATTCTGAAGAATATATCAGAGCGCGTTCAGCTTCATTAAGATGATCTCGCCAACTCGTCGAAGTCAAAAAAATGCGGATCGCCGATCTAGCTCTCCCAGCCGGTGATCGCCGGTTCTAGCCACTGAATCTCCAGCCTCCTCCGTGCATCTGCTCCGGCTTGTCCTCCTCTACTTCAGCATGTCTTCTCTTCCTCCTGGAAGTGATTCGGGATGATCTTGTTGCTAAGAGAGGGATGGTCACTGTTCTCTCTTAGATCAGGTACGACTCTCCCCTCTCTCTCATGGAGCTCCCGGGACTGGATCTTCAACCGGGAGTAAATCTTCAATCCTCTCTCTGGAGACAATTTGAACTTCCGATCAATTTCAATGATCGATCCGGGCTCAAGGAATTCTTTCTTGTTGCTTCTTTTGGAAGATGCAAGTTCCGTCTGACTGTTGAAACAGTGGGTTTTCTTCTTCAATCCTGTTTAGGCGGTTTGGCTCACAAATTCAGGCCTCAGCAAATTGGAGACAGAGTTTTCAAGTTCTCTGTTTCTTCTAAAGTGATTGGTCTTCACATTTACAAGCTCAAGTTTTATGAATGTGATCTTTTTAAGCTGTTCTTTGATCTCTGGCGAGATGGTGGTGCACATTGGTCCCGGGAATCACAGCTTTATCAAGTGGAAGAAGATAACTCTTGGCAATTGGTCACTCACAAGAAGAAGCAGCAAAAATCTTATGTGGATGCTGTTAAGGCTTCTACTCTGACTGGAGCCAATGCTATTCCTGTCAATCACCGCCAAGTCTACAGGAGAAAGGTACCGAATCCAACTCCTCGTGTTTCTGTTTTCAGTAGGCTAAACCAACATGATCTTGCACGAAATATTTCTCTGCATCAAGAACAAGAGCAGTCCGCTTCCTTAGCGAAGAACACGGGTCAGTTTCCTAGAAGTGGAGTTAATCAGACAGTTAAGAGCCGTTTCAGCAATTTGAATTCAGGGACTGGTCTTGTTAACAGAGAAACGGCCCATTACACCCAGCAGGCCCGTAATCAACACAATCATGGCAGGGTGCTGCATTACTGTGATCGCTGCCTGACATCAGGTCATTCCAGGAAATTTTGTAGGAATCAAATTAAATGCTTTAATTGCAGACATTGGGGACATATTGCTGAATTTTGTCTTCAAGCACCGAAGAAAGCTGGTTTCACTCCTAATTTGCAGCCGGCAGATAATTTTCAAGGAAAATTAAGGGTAGAATGTTGGCAAGAAGGACAATGGAAATCTTGGTTTAAACAAGCTCCACGGCTGACTAGTGGGGCCAGCACAAGTGGGCCGAAAGTGTATCAACATTTGGCAGATTTTGCCCAAATTCTCGCAGCGGACAAGCCGCCACTAACTCATAGTGACTCTTCGCCTTCGCCTTCCTTGTCTTCTGTACCGGACACACCGCCCTCCCTCAATCTTCGACAGAATTGCTCCTCTGCTCAGGCTCCACTTCGCATTGCCACCACTCCACCTAGCTCCATTCAGCTCCACCGAAGCGCCGCCATGGCGTTTGATAGAGCTGATCCCACTCCTTTCATGCCACCAGGTTTCATCAGGGTTGCAGTGGATAACCGTGAGCCAGCGGTCCGAGCAGTGCTGGTTAGGCCTCCACCAAGGAACGAGGATCTGGCGATTGTTACAATAGATGAAATGCCAGTGAATCAGGTACCCTTTGACAACATTGAGGAAGTAGTGCTCGATCTTGTGAATGATCGTGGAGTGGGTCTTAAAGAAATGCAGCCTTGCCCGCTTGGACAAGCCTATGTGCGCTTTGAATATGTTCATGATAGAGATCGTATGGTACATCTTAGCCCGCATAGATTTGGAGACCTTACTTTTCGCTTTGTCAAGCACAACCAGGGTAGAAACTGGAGAGCACTTAATTTTAATCGTGAATGCCTGCTCATGTTCATTGGTTTTCCTCTAGATTACTGGGATCAGGAAAGTATAGAGGTTGCTCTGAGCACTTTCGGTCGGCTAATTTCATGGGAGTCTGACCGCAGCCATTTATCTAGGTTACTAGTCAGAGCTAGAGTCACTGATCTCATCAAGATTCCTGAATTCATAGTGCTTTCAGAAGGTGAGGGTTTTCAGGGCCATTCATGGACAGTGCAGGTAGAAATCCTACAAGAGGATATGCTTGGGGTTGAACCAGCAGATGAGAACCCTTTTCCAGTTCAAGGAGGTGGTCCTAACCCATTTTATGATTTCTTTGGGTTTGGGCAACCTCAGGCACAAGGCTTTCACCAGAACATGCAGCATGAAGGGAATCAGGATGAGGCACAAAACAATGACCAAGCAAATGCTGATGCAGCAGGATGGGGACTCTGGGACATGTAGCTGCACAACAAGTCCAGCAGCCTGACAACATGGCAGAACCTCAGAACATACCTGATCTTAATGAGCAAGTAGATGATAACATGGATGTTCAGGTCAACATAGAGCAGGCAGATAACATGGACTTCATTGAACTGGATGAACCTGATCAGCACCAGCTTCCACAGCAGGACAGCATCACCATCTCAGGTTTATCAGAAGAGTCTGATGCATCAATCAACATCATTGTTAATAATGATGATATCAATGTCATTGAGATGGATCAGGAGGGTGCATTGCCAGTACAAGAACCTCCTGTTGTTTTGGCTCTGCAAGCAGTTGGGATGCATCCTCCAGCACCTGAAGCTCAATTACCAGTTCATCAAATGGACCTTAATCACATTGCTGAGGAAATAGCAGAAGAGGCTCTGATGAATGAAGATGAATTGGCCGCTCAAGCTGCTGATAATGATCTTGCTCCTCAGGCTGAGAATGCAATCATTGCTGGGAATGATCATCTTCAGCTTGGTTTTGTGCAAGTACTGGAGAACAATGACATGGATCCCGGCCTACGTTCATATCTCTCCAAATCTGCCCCTTGCAACCTAGTGACTCCAGATGGCATAAGGTTATGGGCCAAGCACTTTTCTCCTGTGGGAAGTCCTGGGATAGCAATCCCAACAAGCTGGGTTGATTTCTTTACAAAGATGCTGTTGCAGCCTCAGTACTTTGACTGGGCCAAACACTTTCTCTCCTCCAAGGCTATGGATCTCATTGCTCAAAGCTCTACAGATAGCTCAGCCTTTCAGTTTCAAATTCCTAGCTCTTGCCCAGATGAAACTGCTCTCCTCTGCTCTGCACTAGACCCTTCCCCTGTCTCTGAAACTATCACTGATCATCAAGTGCATCATACAGACATGAGTGAGCCAGGAGATTCCTCCACCCCACCAGCTGTGTTTTCTGTGGATACTACTCTGGCAGATAAGAGTTCTCTTCCTGCAAAGAAAAGTCGCACATGCCCGGTGCCTCTAGTTGTTACTAGTGTCAGAAGGAGTGACAGGCTCAAATGCCAGCTTAAAGGCTTCAAAGGACAGACCTGCTTAGACAAGAGATGCTTCTCTTGCTCAGCTACACCTCCTACTTTGACTCCAACTGCTATCAAAAATCTGGGAAAGGACTTTTGTAAGATAAAGCCTGGAGCTTTGTCTGATGAGGCTCTAAAAAAGGGGTCCAACAGTAAGAAAGCTATTGCAAAGACTGTAGCTACAAAGCCTCAGAAGTCCAAGCCAACTCCAAAGTCTTCCAATGATGACAAGACCAAAAAGAAGCATAAGAAGCAGTAGACCGAGGGACGAGTCAAATACTCTTTTGCTGCAGGGTTATTCCTATAGGCTAAATAAAGTAATCTCTATGTTGCTGGACCTTTTAGCTTATGATGTTGGAACTTTTTCTCTTTACTGGAACTCTAATATTGTAATCTGGTTATCTGGACATGCTATCTTTATATTTGGTTGCTCTATTATAAATGGTAATTGGCATGGTGTTTACCTCGTGATTCCTCTGGTCCTCTCCAGAGTCATTGAGTGGAATGATGCATGTTTGCGTTTTGCTCTGGTCCTCTCCAGAGGTGCTCATTTACTGGTCCTGTCCAGTATGACTAATTTGGGCATTAGAATGATGAAGTGGATTTTGCTAGACCGCATTACCAGTTTTTATACAGGAATTGTGGGAAATTTGTTCTGGAGTTGTTTTCATGCTCACATGTTGCACATGATGAGTGATATCACTTATTCTCTTGATTGGTTTAATGGATAGTACACCATCAGAGCATAACAGAAAGTGGAATATTTTAAGCTGGAACATAAGAGGCCTAAACACTGAAGCAAAATGGGAGGCAGTCAGAAGCAAAGTAATAGAAAGTAATTGTGATATCTTATGTTTGCAAGAAACTAAAAGACAACATTTTGACATGTCTTATCTCAGAAATATCTGTCCCCCACAATTTGATTCTTTTGAATATCTGCCTTCAGTAGGAGCCTCTGGAGGTCTCTTAGTTGCATGGAAAGGAAATAGATTTATAGGCAGTAAAATCTTCCAAAATGATTGGGCAATCACAGTGGAATTCAAATCTCTTCTTTCGGGAGCTCAATGGTACTTAACAAATGTCTATGCTCCATGCACATCTGAAGGAAGAACTTTGTTTTTGGATTGGTTGAAGCAATATAATATGGAAGATGATGATGACTGGCTTCTTCTAGGGGATTTTAACCTTCTTAGAAAAATCAGTGACAGAAATAAACCTGGTGCTAATATAAATGATATATGGCCTTCAATTCTGCTCTTAGTCAGCTCAAAGTTGAGGAAATTGTCATAAAGGGCTGCAAGTATACATGGTCTAATATGCAGGAAAATCCATTGCTAGAAAGACTCGATTGGTGCTTTGGGTCTGTTTCTTGGGTGGCCAACTTTCCTGGAACGGCTGCCAGAGCCTTGTCTTGTGATACTTCTGATCATACTCCTTACACAGTCAGCATTTCAACTGATATCCCAAAAGCTAAGGTTTTTAGGTTTGAAAATTACTGGTTAATGCATGATGATTTTTTAGCAGTCATGCAACATGGGTGGAATGTCAATGTTGGGCATCATGATAAGGCAAAAAGATTAGGAGCTAAGCTCAAAAATCTTAGAAGAGTGCTCAGGGCTTGGCAAAGGCAATTGTCCAGTCTATCTGCAACAATCACAAACACCAAAATCATGTTATTTTTCCTGGACACACTTGAAGAACACAGAGATCTCTCCATAGAAGAATGGAATTTCAGAGCTATTGTAAAGGACCATTTGGCCAATCTTTTACATCAGCAGAAAGTTTATTGGAAGCAAAGAGGTAATATTAAATGGGTGAAATTAGGAGATGAAAACACGAAATTCTTTCATGCTACAGCAACTGTCAAACACAAGAGAATTGTATCACAAGCTTAAAAGATGACAATAATGTTGAAGTTTTCACCCATGAACAAAAGGCGGATATTCTCTCGGAATCATACAAAGATAGATTGGGGCACTCTGATTTCTCTCAAATGCTCTTTGATTTACCAATTCTTCTTAATATTATTGATGATCTGTCATGGATAGAGGGTCCTTTTACTAAAGAGGAAATTGATAATATTATTAAGGAACTGCCAACAGATAAATCTCCTGGACCAGATGGTTTCAATAATGAATTTCTTAAGAAATGCTGGCCCATAATTTCACAAGATTTCTATGACCTTTGTGAAGCTTTCTACAATGAAGATCTTTGTGTGCAAAGTATAAATGGGTCCTACATTACTTTAATACCCAAAAAGGAGAATCCTGAGAAGGTAAATGATTATAGACCCATATCTCTTTTAAATTCTTCCATCAAGCTAATTACTAAGATATTGGCAAATAGACTGCAACAAGTCATTATGAAGGTCATACATCAAAATCAATATGGCTTTATCAAGACCAGAACTATCCAGGACTGCTTAGCCTGGTCTTTTGAATACTTGCATCTTTGCCATCAGTCAAAAAAGGAGCTCATTATTCTGAAACTAGATTTTGAAAAGGCTTTTGACAAGATTGAGCATGAAGTTATTACACAAATTCTAGAATTCAAAGGCTTTGGAATCAAATGGAGAAATTGGGTTAAGGCCATTCTTTCCTCTGGGACATCAGCAGTTTTATTAAATGGTGTGCCTGGTAAGACCTTTCATTGCAGAAGGGGAGTGAGACAGGGTGATCCCCTCTCACCTCTACTATTTGTTCTGGCAGCAGATCTATTACAGTCAATAATCAACAAGGCTAAAGACATGGGGCTGTTGCACTTGCCTTTAAATGTTGGATATACTGAGGATTTCCCAATTATACAATATGCAGATGATACTTTACTGATTATGGAAGCAAATGCTCAACAGTTATTTGTTCTCAAAGCTCTGCTAAATTCTTTTGCTGAGTCAACTGGCTTGAGAGTAAATTACAGTAATCAAACATGATCCCAATTAACATTTCCCCAGAGAAATTGCAGCATTTGGCATCCACTTTTCAATGTCAGAAAGGAACTTTACCCTTCACCTATCTTGGCTTGCCATTAGGAATAAACAGGCCTACTGTGGAAGATTGCTTACCACTCATTTCCAGAATTGAAAGGAGACTAATCAGTACTTCCATTTTCTTATCATTGGGAGGTAAATTACAAATGGTGAATTCAGTTATGTCTTCCATGCCAACTTTTTTTATGTGCACAATTAAAGTGCCAATTGCAGTAATCAATCTGATTGATCAATACCGAAGGCATTGTCTATGGAAGGGTTCAGACATGAATGCAAAAAAACCCCCTTTGGCTGCTTGGAAGCTCTGTTGTAGGTCCAAAAAACAGGGTGGTTTAGGCATCAAAAAGTTGAGAGTGCAAAATGATGCATTGTTAATGAAGAACCTTCATAAATTTTTCACAAGAGCAGATCTACCATGGGTAAAATTAATCTGGCATAAATATTATTCAAATGGTCAACTGCCAGGGATGAGAAAGAAGGGATCTTTTTGGTGGAGAGATACACTAAAACTGCTAAATACATATAAAGGGATTTCCCAGATACATCATAATGATGGCAAAACAATTATCTTCTGGCATGATCAATGGGATGGGAGAATCCTAAGTATTACTTATCCACAGCTTTTCTCTTTTGTCAAGAATGAACACATCACTTTATACAATGTGAAACAGCATGATCAATTTCATGAGCTCTTTCATCTTCCCTTATCTGCCGAAGCTTTTGAGCAATATAATGAGTTGCAGATGCACTTAGAGATGCTGCAATTAAATGCTGATCCTGATATTTGGACATACATCTGGGGCTCAGGAATTTTTAAATCAACAAAAGTGTATGATCAGCAAATGGGTAGCATGCAGGTTGACAGATGCTTCAAATGGCTTTGGAACTCATGCTGTCAGCTCAAGCATAAAACCTTTTTTTGGTTACTCCTACATGACAGAATTAACACTAGAGGACTTCTGAGGCGAAGAAACATGCATCTAGATTCATATACTTGTGAAATGTGCATTATTCAAAGAGAGGAGACTTTGAAACATGTAGCTTTGCAAGAAATTGTTGGAACTCAATAGGGGTACAATACCCGGTTCATCTAAGAACTTACAGAGCAATTAAGCACATCAAAAAGGCTCTTAATGTTCCATTTTATATGGAAATCATTGTGCTAATGTGTTGGAGTATTTGGACAACAAGAAATGACTGGATTTTCAATAATGTTGATCCCACAGTGATAAGCTGCAAGCAAAGATTCAAGAGAGAATTTGCCATGGTTATCCATAGAGCGAAAGCTAAATATCTTCCAAATATTCAGATATGGCTGGATTCAATCTTATAATAGCTTTTTTCTTTGGCTTTTTGTAATTTCTTTCTTTTGTTCTGTTTGTAAACTCTTTATTGTAATCTTTCTTTTTTATTTAATATATAACCAGTAGGGGCTTGCCCCTCCTGTTCTTTCAAAAAAAAAAAAAACTCGTCGAAGTCATAAAGAAATTCGTCTCGGTCTCTTGGGTCGTGATCAACAGGAGTCCGAGAGAAGCTCACGGTCTTGCTATACAGGGAAGATTATTCCCTTTATTTTATTCAAACTTACTTTATCTGCTACTATTCCTTACAAATCTAATGGATCGATTTGCTAATCCTCACACGTGATGCATTTTTTTTGGCATGCATGTACGTTCTACTCCATCGACGGCACGGGCAAATTAGCCTGCGTCACGGACAACTGCGGCTCTTGCCGTGAGGATTGCGCCAGCAACGGCGCGCTGGCGGCGCCGCGCCGCTGACGGCTCTGGCGGAGTCCATGCTCGACGGCAGCGGCGGCATGTATTGACGCTGGAGGCTCTAATACGGAGTCTGACTCCGACTTCAATTAGTCGACAAACCGGCGTTTCTTCTGTTGTGCATCAAGGCGGCATTACGGCGGCTTTACCTCGTCACAGCAGTCGCCGTCTTCTACGTCTAAGTCCCGATGAGGCTTTGCTCTGTCGATCTCAATCCGCCATCAGCTCCCGCAACGAGTCGTCTTGTCGGCGACTCGACGAGATGTTGGCGTATACCTGCATGCAAGCAGCGACGGAGTCCAAGTTGGACACGGGCCAAAACTTTCCATCGATAGAAGCTTGGCTGCAAGTCTCGATGCGTGGGGCTGTTCCAACAAACAGCTACACAAGCTACCAGAGAAGCATCCTTTTTATTCTTTTTTCTATATTATATTGCTATTAATCTATCAAATTAACTACTCATTACGTCATGGCTTTCTGTTTTGCAAAACGGAGTCGCACCTGGTCACCAGATCCGACCTGGGAAAGCTTGCCTCCGTCGGCGGTAAGCGAGCGGTGGTCACTCGGCGTGCCACGACGGCCACTCAGGGTGCTGCGACGTTGACTCGGGTTCATGTCTCTGTTGAGTTATGATCCAAATTTGGCCGACTTCTGACGGAGCGAAGCGGAGGCCCGTCGCCGGAGGCTTGGGCCGTAGCGAAGCGGGCTGTTCTGGCGGTACATATACTCGTTTAGGGTTCTACCATGATGTAATCTTCTTGTAAGCCGTCGTTCGGCGTTGTAACTCCAACTCTTGATAGTGAATAGTTGCTGGCTGGCGCCCGTGATTTTTCCCTTCCGCATTGGGAGGGTTTTCCATGTTAAATCCTTGTGTCCCCTGTGGTTTGATTTCTCGTTCTTCATCGTTGTTTCGGCCATCGGTTTATAACAAGTGGCATCAGAGCCTGGTGGTTTCACGATGTCGTCGATGAAGTATGATCTACCGCTGTTGGATTACAGCACGAGGTTCGCGCTGCGGCAAGTCAAGATGCGGGCTGTTCTGGCGCAAACTCAGGACCTGGATGAGGCGCTGGAAAGCTTCGGCAAGAAGACGAAGGATGCGTGGAGCGACGAGGAGAAGCGCAAAGATCGTAAGGCTCTGTCTCTAATTCAGCTTCATCTATCTAATGATATTTTGCAAGAAGTGCTGCAGGAAAAGAGTGCTGCAGAACTTTGGCTCAAACTGGAATCGATCTGTATGTCCAAAGATCTAACCAGTAAGATGCATATGAAGATGAAGCTGTTCACGCTCAAGATGCAGGAGGGTGGTTCGGTGTTGAACCACGTATCTGTTTTCAAGGAGATCGTTGCCGATCTGTTGTCGATGGAGGTTAAGTATGAGGATGAGGATCTAGGTCTTCTACTGTTATGTTCTCTGCCCAGTTCTTTTGCTAATTTCCGTGACACCATACTGTTGAGCCGTGATGAACTAACCCTAGCGGATGTTTATGAGGCACTTCAATCCAGGGAAAAGATGAAAGGGATGGTGCACTCTGATGGGTCGTCGTCCTCAAAGGGCGATGCATTACATGTGAGTAGAGGTCGAACTGATCAGAGATCCTCCAATGACGGTAACGATCGTGACAAGAGCCAAGACGGTAGAGGCCGCTCAAAGTCCAAACCGCCCACCAAGAAGTTCTGTAGGTACTGTAAGAAGAAAACTCATCTTATTGAGGATTGTTGGAAATTGAAGAACAAGGAGAATAGGAAAAATAATTCTGATGGTAAAGCATCTGTTGCCGCTGCTAACACAGATTTGGGAGATTGTCTGGTTGTTCTTGCTGGTTGTGTTTCGGGTCATGATGAATGGGTACTTGATTCCGCATGTTCATTTCATGTTTGCACTAACAGAAATTGGTTTAGCTCTTATAAACCTGTGCAGAAGGGAGATGTTGTGCGTATGGGAGATAATAACCCGCATGACATTGTGGGCATCGGCTCTGTTCAGATCAAGGCTCATGATGGCATGATTCGTACACTGACTAATGTAAGGTATGTGCCAACCATGATTAAAAATCTTATCTCGGTTAGCACACTTGATGCAGAAGGTTTCAGATACTCTGCCTTTGGTGGAGTTTTGAAGGTTGCAAAAGGTTCCCTTGTTTGGTTGGTAGGTGATATGAATTCTGCAAAGTTATATGTTCTTAGAGGAAGTACTTTACATGGTTCTGTTTCCGCTGCTGCTGTTTCTAAATCTGAACCTAGTAAGACTAACCTTTGGCATATGCGTCTTGGACATATGAGTGAACTTAGTATGGCAGAATTGATGAAGAGAAACCTTCTGGATGGCTGCACTTTGAGTAGCAAGGAGTTCTGTGAGCATTGTATCTTCGGGAAGCATAAAAGGGTTAAGTTCAATACCGCTGTTCATTCCACCAAAGGTACTCTTGATTATGTACATGCTGACTTATGGGGTCCCTCTCGTAAGCCTTCTCTTGGTGGTGCTCGTTACATGCTTACTATTATTGATGATTACTCTAGAAAGTGTGGCCTTACTTTCTGAAAAATAAGGATGATACCTTTGCTGCGTTTAAAGAGTGGAAAGTTATGATAGAGAGGCAAACTGAAAAGAAAGTAAAAGTGCTTCGTACTGATAATGGTGGAGAGTTTTGTTCGGTTGCTTTTGATGATTATTGCAGGCAAGAAGGCATTGTCAGGCATCACACCATACCGTATACCCCGCAGCAAAACGGTGTGGCTGAGCGCATGAACAGAACCATCATCTCGAAGGCACGATGCATGCTGTCCAACGCAAAGATGAACAAGCGTTTTTGAGCAGAAGCTGCGGCTACTGCATGTTACTTGATTAACAGGTCGCCCTCTATCCCACTGAACAAGAAAACTCCCATTGAGGTATGGTCTGGTACACCTGCTGATTATTCACAGTTGAAAGTTTTTGGCTGCACTGCTTATGCTCATGTTGATAATGGAAAATTAGAGCCGAGAGCTATTAAATGTCTTTTCGTTGGTTATGGTTCGGGAGTTAAAGGATACAAGTTGTGGAATCCCGAAACTGGAAAGACTTTCATGAGCAGGAGTGTTGTTTTCAATGAATCTGTGATGTTTACTGACAGTTTGACTTCAGATCATGTTCCAGATAGTTCTGTAAAAGAGCTGCAGCATATCAGTGTGCAGGTGGAGCATGTGATTGATGATGAAGTCGAGCAGGTGGAGCCTATGGATAATACGGAAAATGATGTTGTTGATAATGATGCTCATGATGATGATGTTCAGCAGCACTCACCTCCTGTTATGCAGCTACAGGAGGATTTGCCTATTGCTCATCGCAGACCTCATAGGGGTTGTGGACCTCGACCCCGTCTTATTGAAGAATGTAATATGACTTATTATTCTTTGAGTTGTGCTGAACAGGTGGAGAGCGTTCATGAGCCTACAACTTATACTGAAGCTGTTGATTGTGGTGATCGTGAGAATTGGATTTCAGCTATGCATGAGGAGATGCAATCTCTGGAGAAGAATTGTACATGGGATGTTGTGCACTTGCCCAAGGGAAAGAAGACTGTCCGCTGCAAATGGATTTACAAGAGAAAGGAGGGTTTATCTCCTAGCGAGCCTCCTAAATTTAAATCAAGGTTAGTAGCTAAAGGGTACAGTCAGATTCCTGGTGTTGATTACAATGATGTGTTTTCTCCTGTGGTAAAGCATAGTTCAATTCGCACATTCTTTAGTATTGTTGCTTCACGTGATCTTGAGCTTGAGCAGTTAGATGTGAAGACTGCATTTTTGCATGGTGAGCTTGAGGAAGAGATATACATGGACCAACCTGAAGGTTCATAGTGCATGGCAAGGAGAATTATGTTTGCAAGCTGAAAAGATCTTTGTATGGTTTGAAGCAATCCCCTCGACAGTGGTATAAAAGGTTTGATTCATTTATGTTGTCACACGGTTTTAAGAGGTCAAATTATGATAGCTGTGTTTACATCAAGTTTGTTAATGGATCACGTATATACTTGCTGTTATATATTGATGACATGTTGATTGCCGCTAAGAGTGGTAAAGAAATCACTACATTGAAGAAATTGTTGAGTAGTGAGTTTGACATGAAGGATCTTGGTGCTGCTAAGAAAATTCTAGGTATGGAAATTACTAGAGACCGTAAAGCTGGTTTATTGTTTCTTAGTCAGCATGGTTACATTGAGAAGGTTCTTCATCGTTTCAACATGCATGATGCTGACCCTGTTAGTACTCCTATTGCACCGCATTTTAAGTTGTCAGCTAAGCAATGTGCTAGTACACGTGATGAATTAGAATACATGTCAAAAGTTCCATATTCTAATGCTGTTGGTTCTTTAATGTATGCTATGGTTTGCTCTCGCCCGGATTTATCATATGCTATGAGTTTGGTTAGCAGATACATGTCTAATCCTGGTAAAGAACATTGGAAAGCAGTTCAGTGGATTCTCAGGTATCTCCGAGGGACAACTGATTACTGTTTGAAGTTTGGCAGAACTGATAAGGGACTTATTGGCTATGTTGATTCTGATTATGCTGGTGATTTGGATAAGCGTAGGTCACTCACAGGTTATGTGTTCACAATTGGTAGTTGTGCTGTGAGTTGGAAGGCTACTTTGCAGTCTGTTGTTGCTCAATCCACCACCGAAGCTGAGTACGTTGCTATTGCTGAAGCGGGTAAGGAGTTGATTTAGCTGAAAGGGTTGTTTGCTGAATTATGTGGAGTTGATTTGGCTGAGTACGTTGCTATTGCTGAAGCGGGTAAGCACTTGGTTCTCCGACCATCTCGACGCTAATCGACGACTACTCGACCACGACGGCTACCCGGCGTACAATGACCTTTCGGCTATGGCGGCAACACCATGTACAGCTGCGGCTATACGGCTACAAGTCCTATACGCACATGCACACAAGAGAAGATTATTTCTATTCTTACTTTGTTTTCCATATTATTTTACTCCTAATCAATTCGATTAAGCATCGGCTGTTACATAATCAATAAGTCTAACGCGCAACCGGACGCGCTGGATTGATATCGCGCGAGTTTTGTTGGCTAGCGGGGCCAAGCACATGTAGTCAGCCGGTGAAGGAGAGAAAAGGACCTCGCTGACGTCATCATATTAAATACTCGATTTGAAATTTTAAAATGTCATAACTCTTTCATATGATGTCCGTTTTCAATTTCGTTTTCACCAATGTATTCTACGCGACGAGACGAACAAAACTAGACCCCACTTACATACATTTTGAAAAAAGTTTTTGCAGACATAAGTTACTACTATACGTATAACATAAATTGCTACACATATTTTATTGTACATGTTAAGATTGCTATATATTGTCTATATATATAAGTTACTACTCATAAACTGAAATTACTATGACATGAATTAGTAGCAAGTTTTGTTCCATATCATTAGAAACCTAAGTGGTACTATACAATATCAACTTATATCGTTAATGTGTAAGAAAAATATATTTTTACGCTAACAACTTATGTATATACGAATTGCTACACTTGTACCTATACTAGTGACTACTACCATACTAGTAGAAGCTACCATATCAAGACAAGTTGCTACTAGATTCGAGTCACAACAAATTTTTGCATTTAATATAATTTTAAAATTATTACTATGCCTATAACTTAAGTTGTTACTATCTCTACTTTAGAACTTGCTATTGGTTTTTAAATATACAACGTAGTAACTCATGTTATAAACCTGGTAGCAACTTCTATGATATTGTAATACATGCAAAAAATGTTTAGAACCTATGCAAGTGGGATCTAGTTTGTTCGTCTTGTCAAGTAGAATGCAACGGTGAAAACGAAATAAAAAACGGACATCATACGAGAGAGTTATGGCATTTTAAAGTTTCTAGACCGGTATTTAATGCGAGACATCAGCCGACAGCGACGTCTTAGTTGTGTGCGCGGGCTGCTCTTTTTCTTCACTGAACAAGGACACGTGTTGGCTTTCGGTTTAAAAGATTAGGATCGGGGACAGGTGGCAACCGCTAGGAGGGACGCGCGCTGGTGCATCGCGCGTCTGTACGCGCAATAACCTCTCCCTTACATGATTCTCTTTTGATTTTCATGTATGCATGCACAAGGTGTATCGCAAGCAAGCTATGGCCACTCGGCTATAGCCGCCTCTCAACCACTCAGCTACGACGATGGCTACTCGGCAATGGCCGTCTTTCTACTACTCGACGTGCTGTGGCGATCACTCGGCGTATGGCAACAGCCACTCGGTCATGACATCGACCACTCAGCCACGACGATGGTCACTCAGCTATGCGTCTCCTCAGCATGTGGCATCGGCTATTTACATCTTGGTCACCTGACTGACCATGTGCCTCTCTCGGCACCACGATAATGACACAGCTTCGGACAAGCTAAGTCACTTATTTAATTATTATCATTTATTTGAGTATTTCATACTCCTCATATTTACGAGCTCTCGTATCAATCTTTAAATACAGCTTTTCCCTTTATGGTCTTTGACTTTGTATCCAGTGCATTTTACTGCATACAGAGCCGGGGGCTGTATAAACCTTATGAGTTATGTCTTGAGTATCTCTTGCCGACTAAGTAAGCCTTGTCTGTCCTGATTGTGAAGCTCCGACTTGCTCATGTCGTCGTCTCCCTAAGCGTGCGCTGACCCAGTGTCCCACGTCATACAGGGCCGACTGAGTTTAAGGAGTGCATAAACATAAGGCGGCAACTGGTCTGAAAAACAGTCATAGAGGCTCACTTGACAAACACTCATTCTCATTTAATTTCACGACTTATGTCAATCTTGTCGACTTCTGTACGCCGCAATTGCTCCGATTGTGAAGCTCTAACTGACGTCGTCGTCTCCTTAAACGTGCGCTGACCCAGTGTCCCACGTCACACAGGGCCGGCTAAGTTCTAAGAGTGCATAAACATAGGACAATACTTGGCTATCAGAGTTGAAAAGAACGGCTGAGCCGCTTTTAATCATGATGATTAAAAACAACCCCGTTGTTGCGGTCATATATTTGATTATTTTTACGGATTGCTACATAATCTATTATTTTGTTTTATCTATAGGAATTCATCGTACAATTCTCTCATAGTTCATGAGCGTATCTCCGACACTCAGGGGCTTCACGCCACTCGGGAATTAACTCCCATGGATTTCTACAAGTCTTCTACAAACTCCCGGCTATAATAGCACTTGGAAAGGTGCTTAATGCACCCGTTTACTATCAGCTCGCCATATTACTCGGCTATGATCACTGGTGTCTCGGCAACTATTCTGTTCATGAAGCTCCGTCTGCACAATGATGGATAATTACCGCAGCATGAACTTTCTTCAACCAAAAGGCGGTGACAACAAATTGCTGATAACCAGTATCAAGCTGCGTCAAGTATTGGAGAGTGCGGATTCCACCACAAACTTTATTACTCATTGCCTGAGTGATTTATCATCAATAAAAGCAAGCCACATCTTTGGCTTGTTACTGAAGCCGACACCCTGCGTCGATTATATAGAGGCAGGAGAATTACTCTGCACGTCTTCAAGCAACAAATCGATCAATCTGCCAGGGCTGCCATGCATAATCAGAGTGCGCTTCGTCGACGCAATCAGAGCTCTCCTCGCCGCAGGAGCACGTCGGGCTGCTGCTGTACTGCTGCTGCCCGGCTAGCTCGCCACGCCAAGCGCCGCTTGAGCTCGTTCATAGGCTGTGACCTCCTTGTCCTCTGCAAGCTCGCCGTGGTTTTAAACCGCCGACCGCTTCACCGTGTGGCTCGAGCTCACCTCAATGCAGTACTGTCTGCCTTGTCACGCGGCCGAGCCCTCGCCTTGCTGTATCGTCGCTCGCCTCGCTCTGTCCCACGTAAGGTGCTGGCCTTGCCTTCATGGCTGGAGTTTACCTCGCCATACCAAGTGTCGCTTGAGCTTGCTCACAACCTGCTACGAAGAATTAATATCAAGCACCGCCGACTGCCTCGCCAAGTGGCTCAAGCTCGCCATGGTTGAACGACCGCCTACCTCGGCGTTTGGCTCGAGCTCCGCTGCAGCTGTTAGTCCTGCCGAGTGTCTCAAGCTCGCCATGGTTAAGCACTGGTGTCTGCCTTACCAGGCTCAAGCTCATCATGGTTAAGCACCGTTGTACATCTGTGTCGCTATGGCCATCTGTCAGCCGGATCATCTCACCGTGAGGCTCAACTACAACATCAAGACAAGAGCTCAACTGGCCTCCCTGTGTCACCACTCTCCACCGCGTCCAGAGTATGCATCATCCGTTGCAACAAGCTAGAGCCCTCCTCGCTGTTGGAGTACGTCTGGATGCTGCGACTGAAGCTCACGTGAAAGCTTATCTCGCTGCGAGTTAACCGCGTCAATTCACTGGTTGAGCCTGGAAGCAATTCACTCGGCTACCGCAAGACCATCAATTTATTTAGGGCTCGTCTACTTGGAACCCGGGTGTTCTGTTCCTGTCCAGCACCCGGGTGCTGGGGCAGAACAGAACACCCGAATTTTTGTGGCCAGAAATTCGGGTGCTGTGTTGGTTTCCAGCATCCGAATTCTGGGCCCTTGATCCTTCAACCAACGGTCAACAAAAGCACAACATAACTATCATGCATATTATACTACACAGGATCACTGTACCAACTAGACAAAACGACACCATGACACTTCAATCTTGAGACAGAACGTCCTCTTCTTCATCAGTGCTGCTGACTCCTGCCTGATTGATCACTGCTGCTGCTGCTGCTAGTTGCAGAGTCAGAATCTTCAGCTTGCTCAGCTTGTGCTGCTTGCTGAGCTTGTGCTGCTCGCTCCCTTTGCAGCTGAAACAGATTAGTTGGATTCTCTACAAAGATCTGAAGCCCAGCATCAGCTTCTGGAGTAGGAAATACAAGCAGGTCCACCTTCTTGAACATGAAAGTGAACTTTCTGTCAACTTTGGCATGGTAGCTAGAGAGAAGGTTAGCTGCCTGTTCAGACATGCACTTGACAAATGGTTTAGGGCCATGATCAATGGCAACCTTGATTTCAGGTGGAAAGTATCCTACATAAAAAATAATGACAAGTAAAATAAATAACTAAGAAATGAATCATACATGAAACTATGAATTATACATGACATAGAAAAAGGGTGCAATGACATCCATTGGTTTTAACAAAAAGAAATGTAGTTACTAACATAAGTTTAGACAGAATTGACATTGTAGGACAGATATACATTCCAGAAATGAGTAAAACAATCAAAAGCGCAACTCAACTGCGGAAAAGTCAATTACCTTCTGCATGCCTCTGTAATAGTGATCCACAAATCAGGGGCCTCCATTGACCCATCGACAATGACCAGGGAGTTCTGCTTACCAGGCTCGACACCAAGGTTCTCAGCAACAAACTTGCTGATCATAACTGGTGCAGGACAAACATGAGCAGCAGGGTGGAGGGTGTCCTCTGCTGGGGATGGCAAGACTTGAATGGACATTGAATGAGCTGGATCCTGATGAAAGAATTCGACAGCATCAACCCTTGCAAAGTTGAAACTGGCGATCGGATTGTCAGTTATTAAGACCAATTTTGTCAACAAGCCAGCATCCAATGCAGAGCTACACTTTGTGAATATCTTGCCCTCAACATCTATTGCAACCACAACATCTCTTGCATAGAGAATATTGAATACCCTACAAGCGATAAGAAGATGAAAAAAAAAAATTAGCGATAAACAAAGAAGCTATGGCTAATAATGAGTACAAAAGCAAAACAGGGCGCATTCGATAGCACCTCCTCAACGCAGCAATCATTGCCAGCCAGGCCTCAGGGGACTTCATAATGTTACGAGAGAGTGTGATCAAAGATTGAGGCCCCTCGACAATGCCAAGGTTTTCTGCAGCAGTCCTGGTCATGCGAATTGATCTGAACTTTGTGACATATGGTCCAACCTTGACCTTAGACAAGTCCCTCCTCAAAGGACCACCAGAAGGACCACCAGAGTACGATCCATCAGCAGCATCAGACATCCTTTAAAAATAAAAAAAATGTCAGGGGAATATAGTTGGCCAATAAGTGAATAATTTACTGGAGAAAAACCAGAATAAAAAATTAGGAATGAAACAAGATACCTAATGGGATTTGAGTGACCACACAAAAATCTGTAGCTCTAATTTTAACTGATTGCAAAAAACTGTGACAGTTTACATGTCCATGAAAAAAAAGAACTGAAAATACAATCAACAAAATTTAAAAATGACATGCATACTATGCTTAAATTACACTAGTGTTAATTTGTAACACTAAAACAGTGATAACTTTTACATTGTGACAGTAAAACTTTTGCTTGTCAATTCCTAGGGCATAGTTCAGATATAACAAAACACAGTGATAAAAAAGATATAATTTCAACTTGTGTTAAATAAAAAGGCATGACTTCATATTTATTGGACTGTAATTTTTTACACGGCAATAAGAAACAAAAGAGATAGAAAAAAGGTCGAAATATAGTTAACCCAAAAAAATTACAGGTTGATTAAGCCAAACTTACACCGAGTCTAATGTGTAATTCCATATGGTTGCAACTGTAACTTATGCACAAATTTATTATTGCAGATCACAGTTATGATTTAAAGCAAAAAGGAATAGAGTAGTGAAAAAGAAGTGAATAATTTACTGGAGAAAAAATCAGAATAACTAAAAAAAATTAGGAATGAAACAAAGATACCTGATGGAATTTGAATGATGGAGCAGGGTATTATATTTCAGTCGTCTCCTGCATTATCAGATGTCACAAAAAAATAAATTAAATGACATGGAGACTATGCTTAAAATACAGCAGTGTTAAGGTGCAAATTACAGGTTGATTAAGCCAAACTTACACCGAGTCTAATGTGTAATTCCATATGGTTGCAACTGTAACTTATGCACAAATTTATTATTGCAGATCACAGTTATGATTTAAAAGCAAAAAGGAATAGAGTTGTGAAAAGAAGAGAATAATTTACTGGACAAAAAAACAGAATAAAAATTTAGGAATGAAACAAAGATACCTGATGGAATTTGAATGATGGAGCAGGGTATTTTACTTCAGTCGTCTCCTGCATTATCAGATGTGACAAAAATTAAATTAAATAACATGAGACTATACTTAAATTACAGCATTGTTAGGGTGTAAATTTCGTCTGTTTGTGAAGTAACTTTTGCTTATCAATTGCTAGGGCATAGTAAAGACAACACAAAACAGTGTTAAAAGGCATAAATTTTATTGGACTGTGATAATAAGTAATAAAAAAAATCAAAATATAGTTAACCCCATAAACAAAAAATTACATGTTGACAATGCTAAAATGACAGCGTGTCTAATCTGTAATTTGGTGTGATTGGAATTGTAACTTATGCACCAAAAAAGAGAGTACCAAAAAGTGAATAATTTACTGGAAAAAAACAAGAGATTGTAACTTGTTTCTTCAGTCATCAGTAGTAACTGCAGTATCAGATGAATGAAAAGAAGAGTAAACTACATACAAACACGATACTACAGCAGAAAGCAATAATAATAATAAAATCATGGCAAGAAGCTTAGAAAAAAGGACCCGGTGAATGAAAAGATGCACGAAATGGCATAGTAATTAAAAAAAAAAGATATCTGCCAGACCATTAGTTTGCAAGGAATGGAAGGTGAACGATCATATGAAATGAGGAAGGAAATTAAAAAGAACAAACCGATGATTCTTCAAAAAGCAAGTTACAAAGTAGCAACTGAAGATGGTGATCGGAGAAAAATGGGTTATCGATTGCATTGAAGTGGTTTGCGATGAAAAACGAGACAAGATCCAGAAAAATGACAGAAAAACAGTAGCACTCACCCCAGGCGCGATCCGCCAACTTGTCTGCCCTGAAATGACGGGGTAGAGGGCGAGTAAATATAGGAGCAGAATGAGGGAGGAGGAGATAAGTATCGGCGTAGAAAACGAAACGAACAGTGAGGGAGCGGAAAAGGCGAGACACGTCTGAGTAAAAAAAATACCAGGAAAGATGCCCATTATTTAAGCCCAGGAAAAAAAAGCCCATCAACTTGTAGCCCATACGAATCCCAGGTCCATTCAGGGGCAAAAAAGGAAAGAAGAAACTTTCAGCCAGGAAAACCGACTCAGAGAAGACACAGAAAAAAGTCCAGATTGCCCCCTGACTGACGAACTCGTCTTCAGTCGATATTAAGGGCAAAACAGTAAAAACACATGTAGTTTCCTTCAGCTACAAGAAGAAACGTGATTGGAGAGCACAAGTATTCTAGATCTCGGATACAACATCTTCAGAAGCAGGAAAAAAGGCCAAGTCGACATGGAGATGAACGCCTGACCCATGCTCGAGATCAATCAAAGATCGGCATCAAAAACGACCGTGAGAAAACTATGTCAGGCAAAGTAAGTCCACACTAACCTGTTACTCCCATCCTCCCATCCCCATGCTTAGAATTGAGCAGAACCCTTGTTCTTCCTTGTTGCCATGTTAATTGGGTGGCTCCTGATCAGAAACATATGTGTACATGGTCTGTTTTTTTTCTGAGAAGCAAGCAAAAGCAGTTTTCAGTATGTAGGGTTACAAGAAATTGATGCTAGAAACTAACTAAACTAGTGATTGCACAAAATCAGGGTACAGGGCGCCTCAAGAGGCAGGAGAAATTGGATACGCTTGATACTCTGAATGAAGGCTTTGCTACAGAGGTATAGCATCCACATGTACATATTTTGGGAAACTGAAACAACCCACGTCCATAATCTTGATTCTAACAAACTGCATTATAATTTCACAGGATATGGATGCAGTTGTACAAGAAACAACAGCTAGAATGATGAATCGAGACGAAAGCCATGCAGTATTTGCCCAAAAAAATGATGAGACATCAGGGAGCCAAATGGTGTGTGTTTTCAAGAGACAGAAATGATTACATTTTTTATTTTGCTTGTTATGCTTGACAAAAATGAAAGACTTTGCTCTTGTTGTTGTACTCTTGATAAGAATGACGTACCCTTTTCTTGTCTCAACATTCAGGCACATGCACATGTACATGATACAAGTAGATTGAGCAATTATGGCCAAGAAGGGCATTGTCTGGATTACCTCGGAACACTGTACCAGAATCCCCAGGTAAGAAAACAACTCCTTTCCAACTGCAGCTTCATAATAACTTGGAAAATAGCCACTTTGATGACATCCTGTTTGTGAAAAAAAAAATGAAAATAAATACATGATACATGATACAGATGCATGGAGGTTACACTGGTTTGCTTTTGGAACAAATAAGAAACTCCCAGGAAGAAAATCAAGGGCTACAGGCATCACAGGTATTTCATTACACTTATCTGATTGATCAAAAATAAAATACTAAATTACAGTTGACATGTTCAGAAATTACACTAGTTGCATCATGTAATTCTATCAGATGAACCATGTAACAAATAAAAGAAGACATGAATCAAAAATAAAAATACTAAATGACAGTTCACATGTTCAGAAATTACACTAGTTACATCATGTAATTCTATCAGATGAACCATGTAACAAATAAAAAAGACATGAATCAAAAATAAATACTAAATGACAGTTCACATGTTCAGAAATTACACTAGTTACATCATGTAATTCTATCAGATGGACCATGTAACAAATAAAAAAGACATGAATAAAAAAAATAATACTAAGTTACAGTTCACATGTTCAGAAATTACACTAGTGACATCATGTAATTCTATCAGATGGACCATGTAACAAATAAAAAGGACATCAAAAATACTTGGTGTTTTTTATTTGTATCAGGCCTCAGCATGCGTGCAGGGGTATCAGGTGTTTGGAGGGCACAGTGTAGCAGAGCAATCAGATCAGAAACTTGATTCTATGCAGGTTAAATTAAAAAAATAATTATAAAAAGTTTAGCATGGTGCAGAAAATTAATAAGAATAATGCCTCATTTTGTTTTTCAACAGTGTGGAGCATACAAAGGCACATTCACAGATCTTCTCTTATCAGACAACCCCATGGATGATCATTTTGAGTTAGAAACTGGCATCACAGAAGAGAGTGAAATGCTCTTTGACAACAACAACTACAACTTCAACACAAATACAGAGTATGGGCAAACCAAGCATCAGACATTTCCAGATGGGCATGAAGCATCGTCTAATGAGGTAGCAGAAATGGGCAAACCAAGCTTATATTGCTGATTGTTGCAAGAAATCCTGACTGTACCTCTCATGCAGGGATCAAGTAAACATGATGAACAGAATGCACAGTTGGATGATTGCGAGCCTTGGGGTGTTGGCATACTCGATTCAATGAACCTGGAAGAGGTAATTTGTTATACATGCAAACAAATATCTTGATTTTAAAAAAAATATTACACAAAAGTAATGCTTGTATGCAAAAAACATTTTGCAGATACATGGCATACCTCGACAGAAACATATTGGTCAGTCCAGCAGTGGGACAAGATCGTCATCAGATGCATCAAACTTGCAATCTAGCAGCACAAATGCAGGCAATCAGGCAGAGCAGAATGGTGAGGATATGAACGAGAGCCAGGAACTTACTGAAGAACAAATTGATGAATTCCTCCGCAGTGAACAACAGGCAGCAAAGGAAGGGAACAATTCAGATGTTAATAGCAGATACGTTCCACAAATTGGAATGCAGTTTGAAAGCCGGGAGGATGCTCACCATTTCTTCTGCTTTTATGCATTACTCTCTGGGTTTGAAGCAGTGACGACACATGTGTACAACTCTACAAGTAAGAAGAGGAACTATGAGTGCTACAAGCTTAGAATGAAATGCCACAAACACGGCAAAGCAGACAGTGGAAAGCAAACACACGAACAGGAACAGCAGGAGACCCAGGTTGACAGCAGTGTCAATAAAGGTCCTAAGAGGAACACAAGTGTAAAAATTAAGACTGATTGTCCTGTGCATATGGTAGTGTTGAAAGGAACAAATAACATTTGGACGATAACTACTCTAGATCTAGACCACAATCATGAGCTGACTCCAGAAAACAGTGGGCAGATGTTCAGTGGGAGGAAATACATGACTGAGCAAGAGAAAGGGCTTATCAGAACCCTAAATGCTTGCAATGTAGAAACAAGAAAAATGATTGCCATCCTGTCTTACCTAAGGGGAGGAGTTACTGCACTACCTTACAAGAAGAAGGATGTGAGCAATTACAGAACTAAAATCAACAGGGAGGTTACTGGAACTGACATGACCCAAGTGATGCAGTATTTCAACAAAAGGAAGGCTGAGGACCCAACGTTTTTCTACAAATTTGATGTTGATGATGAGTTAAAGGTCAGAAACATATTTTGGGCTGATGCATCTTCAGTACAGTACTATGCAGAGTATGGCGATTGTGTCAGCTTTGACACGACCTATGCAACAAACAAGTACAACCTACCATTTGCACCGTTTGTTGGCGTTACAGGACATGGGCACACATGCTTGTTTGGTTGTGCATTTCTCGCTGATGAAACAACAGAAACATTCAAATGGGTGTATGAGGCCTTCCTAGAGGCAATGGGTGGCAAGCATCCGAAAACAATTATTACTGATCAAGACAAAGCCATGAAATCAGCAATTGAGCAGGTATTCCCATGGACAATACACAGGAATTGTTTCTTTCACATAAAGACGAAATGCTATAACAAGAATGGAAAGTGCTTTGCAACACATGAAGGGCTATACGAAGAGTTTGAAGATGTAGTGAACAACTCAGTAACCAGAGAGGAATTTGAGTATTTATGGACAAAGATGATAGCAGACCACAAGTTGGAGAATAACAAATACTTCAACAAGATGTGGCAGATGAGGAAGAGATTCATACCTGTTTACTTCAAAGAGAACTTCTTCCCATTTCTGCAGAGTACGGGTAGAAGCGAGGGCACGAACTCGCGGTTCAAAGATAATGTGGGTCCAACATACAGCGTGATCTCGTTCCTGAAAGAGTATGAGAGGATAGTGGACACAATCAACATTTCAGAGGCAATTGAGGACACTGTAAGCAGGGATAAAAAACCAAAGGAACTCAAATTTGGTTACGAGATTGAGCAGCAGGCAATGGAGATGTACAACAGAAAAATTTTCAGGAAATTTCAACTACAACTACAAGGGACAACATCAATGAGTTACAAGGAGGTTGAAAGAGGCAGGGCCTATGATGTGTATCGTAGAACTAATCAGGTGCATAAAGAGCACAGGCCTAGGAAGTACAGCGTGCTTACAAACCTGACACCAGGGCAGGAAGAATTCAGTTGCATTTGTGGCAAGTTCCTGAAGGATGGTATCTTATGCTCCCACATTCTGAAAATAATAGTGGAGGAAGACATGAGCATGATCCCTGAGAAGTACATCATTAACAGGTGGAGGAAGAAGGATATGAAATTTAAAGTAGCAATGACAGTGGATAACAGCAAAACTAATGCACTGCTTAGGTACAATGCTCTATCTCGCAAGGCAGTGAAGCTATCTTCAAAAGGAGCGAAAAATGACGATGTGATGGAGTACCTTAACGATGAGTTGGACAGGCTTGATAAGGAGCTGGACTTCCTGCTTCTTTCAGACGACAATGATACATCATCCAGTGACAATGACTCTGAGGGTACTGCCACCTGCATCAATGAAGAGCAGACTTCTACATGTACTATGGCTTCATCAATTTCAAGCCTGAAGGATCCAGACAGGGTGATAAAACAAAAGGGGAGACCGAAAAAAGCAAAAAGGATGAAGAAAAGGATTGAAATTTTGAAGCAGAAGAAAGCTGAGGAGGAGAAGAGAAAGATGAGGAAGACAAAGAAGGCTGAAACAGCAAGTGAGTTTATTTTTGAATAAACAAAATATAGAAAGTTGAACAATTTGTATATATGAAAAAAAATGGTTGATTTCACCTAATATTGATCTCTGCTGTGTGCAAACAATGCAGGCCCTAATGGAAAAAGCAAGAAGAAGCAAAAGAAGTGAAGACAAGAATTCATAGGGATAGGATGCAAAAAATGAAGACATGACCAAGACAAAAAACAAATGGAAACAGAAGAAATGTGCTTGTGATTATATTTGAGTTCATATGAAAATGTAATAGGAGTAAGAATATATATACTATGCTGTTATATTGTTCAGGACCATATATCTGCATTCTATCCTATTACAAGCTCATAGAGCTAATGACCAATTGGTCGGAACAAGATGCAAAATCTGAAACATGTATTCTCCTCGTTGCCATGGAATGCATCATTGCGCTGGTAACACACAGAAAAACAAAAACCATGTTAAGGCCAGTGTGAAAAATGAAGGAACTTTATGAACTTGAAAAAACAAGAAGAAGCTAGTAAATATCAAGTAACCTTCAGCGATGTGCAATGTCACGCGATTCTTATTCCCTTTGTTCCTTGGATTGAACAATAAATTGTTTGCTATCTTGACTCTGATGTTTGGAACATCTGAGGGAGCGAATATTGTGGACAGCATAACTCTTGGCGAAGTCCAGTGCTCAAAACACATCATAGAGATGATGCCAGAATCATTCCTGTTTTTTGATAAAGCAACAAAAAAGATCATACAAAAAGAAAATCATGCATTCTGATAACCAAAAATAAATATTTTTTACACAAAATCAACTAAGTAGGACTGCTTCAAACAAAAAACAGTATTAAAGCATGTGTACTAACATGTTTTCTTCTGCGTGCTTTGGTACTACAGGATAAACAACATCATATTCATCAAATTTCATGTCAACTCCCACGTACTTGTCCCACTGAATCATAAATGAGTATATCTGAGAAAAAAAGACATTACCATGTATGTCATGTAACAGATGATTGTGAACAAAAATTTTAAAGAGCGTTGATGCGACAAAGAATTAACATAAGATAGAAAAAGAACGTACCATCCTGTCTCTAACATACTCTTGAAATGCATCATCCCTGGAGTAAAATGGATCAAGAAATACAAAATTCTTGTCGCATATATCCACAGCAAACACAAACCAGTGATTGTCATAGCAAGTGGGGAAACAGAGCTACAGAAAATTAAAAAAGGATGAAATACTATTTTAAGACATAGCTAAAACACTTTATTAAGGGACATGCACAGCAACACAAAACATTTACAAATTTACATGATCCTAGTGTCAGGACACATTACCAAATTAGATTTCGAAAGCGGCCTAGTTTTACTGCAGATTGCGAAGCCTCTTTGGAGAACAGAACTGTCTGCCTCATCTGGGTCAAGAATAAGGTTCTCCTGTAACAGAAATGCAGTTAAAAAAATATAAAAAAGTATGTAAAGCAAAAACGAAACAAAAATATGAGGGACCCTAGAAGTGCATTATGTAGGCAGAAAAATGCTAGAACATATTTTGCAACCAGGGGAATATAAAAAATATACAAATTTATAAGTTACGAGATATGTGTGCTAAAAATTACACTGTACACAAGGTGTAATTCCCACTGATTGACACTGTGACTTTTCACATGAACCAGTTTTGTAAACTAAATTTGGAACAACAAAAATAGGATGCATTATACAAATGGTGAAAAGACTGAAGAACACAATGAACACTTACGCCAATGGATGAAAAGAAGTAATGCCTCTTTGAGAATTCAGGTTTGCCATTGGGTTGCGTGAACAAGTGGTAGCAATATGCTGAAACAACATAACCATTAACAAATCCTCCTGGCTGCAAAGAATCGCCCATTGACCAGTAGGTACACTTGACGCCAGATGTATCAAAGGCAAGTTCACTGTGATTAATTTTTTTTTTGGTCAAAAAAGGAGAAAAGAAATTATCACAAACTGGCAAAAATACAATAATAGGTGGAAAAAAAGTGAATCAAGATTTGAACCATGGAGATGGAAATTTGAACTTACGTCCTCCAATCAGATTTGGCTAGTTCGCATATAGCTTTGTAGTTTTGCAATTCAGACTTGCTAACTGTGAAAGAAGGCTTCCTGGTGACATATTCTGAACTCAAGAAACGAGAAGGCTTAACAAATCTCCTTGGCCCATACAAAGGTAACTTCCCACCAGAGGAATGAACATCTCTATCATATTGCAACGGATCTCCAGACACTCGAGGAAACGGACGAGACCCAAGATAGTCCAAATCAATTCTTGATGCAGATGCATTTTGGGTCTTACTGGACCCCTGGTGGTAATGAAGCTTATCATTATACTGCATCTCAGATTTCCTAGTGCAGTCGACTACATTGTCAAATACAGACCTTTCTCCCATAAACTTGACTTCTGGTGACATCTAGTATTTGAAAACAGCATTTTGGAAAAGAAAAAAGAAGTCTCAGTAAAGTACATTAGAACAAAGTATAACAAGAAAACTAGAAGAAAAAGATTTAAAACAAGCATTTGGAAAACAAGCTACTGATTCGTACCTTGGAGATGCGATATTTACTGGGCACAGATTCCTTCTCAATTGAAACATCTGGATTGACTCTATTAGCCTCCATATTGGACTTTTGTTGCATCTCAGGCGAAGAGTCAAGATTTTGCATGTGGATTGGTGTCTTTTGCAAAAACAAAACACAAATTAGACATTGGAACAATAGTTTTAGCGTAAATAGGGGAAATAGTACACATATTGCAAAACGAAAAATACTATTTTGAACATAAACATACCATCTGGTGCAGTATTGGGGTAAAACGATCTGATCCAGGAGTTACCTAATAAAAAAAAAGGATATTCACAATTGGAAATAGAACCCCGAAATGATGCAAAAAAGAGACTAGGAAAAAAGAAGGAAAAAAAAGGTATATGCATCAAAGATTTTTTTTCATTGGATGGAAAAACAAAGGCATACCTCTGGCATATACAGTCTCTGTGCAATTGAACGAGGGACAGGAGACAAAGAATCAGGTACAAAGTCAACTTCTCCTTCCAGGTTAATAGCGTCTCTGCAAGAGGTTCCTCGCTCTTTGAAAGAAACCCTCTTCTCATGACTAGAATTGTTGGAAATATCCTTGAAAGGATTCCTTGCAAACTGGTTCTGGTTGGTGTCTTCAGCATTGCCTATTGACACAAAAAAAAGTTTTGAAGAATATGAGAGAAAAGAAAATAATTAAAGTATTGACTTACGATGAAAAAAATTAAAAAAAAAGAAGCAGGAAAAGAGAGATACTTACAACTTAACGTGGTTGCAAAAGGTTGAGATTTTGATCCAGTAGCGTCATGTCCTTTTGCATCATTAGCAGAACTATTGGCTGCATCACCACAAGGTAAAAAAGATTCATGATTAAATAATTCATGTGAAACACCTGAAATAAAAGCAATGGGATTTGGAGATGGGAAAAAACACAAATTGCTCACATTTTCTAGATAGCTTGTACAACACTTTTTCAACATCAACATTTTTCATCTGTATAAATTATCAGAATAAAAGGAAAAAAGATTGTCAGAAGAAACGTAATTGATTTAATCTGATATGATAATTGATCAGAATTTATGAAAATGACAAATTTGCAGTAAATAAAAAAGGTAATCATAAGGTACAAAAAAGAGTGTGATGCAGTACCTTTGGTGGGATAGATTCTATAGGATCTCTAGTTAAATTTGGCACAGGGAGTTCTCGAATGGGTTTAGATGCACATTGTTCTGTCTGATCTGATGATTGATCAAGTGGAACTGAAGAAAAAAAATGAACAAATTGAATTAAACAACTGTGGTAGAAGAACAAAACTGATCTAGTTGATACACAATGTTGGGTTCATAAAAACACAGTAATAAATGAGGGACATATATTTTATAGTGCAGGACAGCAAATCATACTCACCATCACATTTTGCAGGTGAAATCCTTGCTTTTTCATGAACAAAGTTCCCTTTATGATCAGGCCAATCATCAGGACTATTAGAGACATCATTCAGCAATTTCAGCAAATCCAAGACAAGATCCTTTGATCTAGTTTCGACATGGGATATGTGTTGAAAAATTCGAGCAACAGAGGATTTCAGGTTAACTGGCAAAGCTTGCAGAGCAACAAAATCAATGTCTACAGAAAGTGCTGAATTAATGGTGTAGGCCTCAATGAGACTGCATATCTTGAGCTTCAAAAACATTGGTAGTTGGCAACCACTGACTGTGTCCAATGATGATAAGAACTTAGCATCATTCGCTAATGCTAAAGATTGTGGCTCCAACAAGGTACTAGTCTGTAAAAAGTGCAATAAAAAATGATAAGGCAGAGCAGAATGTGGACTAAATTACAGTTCACATGTTCAGAAATTACACTAGTTACATCATGTAATTCTATCAGATGAACCATGTAACAAATCAAGATAAGGAATCAGAGAAAAAAAAGTACCATGAGAAAGTAATGAGAAAGGGCAAGATGTAACTAACTTGAAATAACATACAAATGTTATATTACCTTGGCATAACATGTGCTGGAACGATGAAGTAACGGACGCAATCCATACACTCCATGAGATTTCTCATCAAGATCTGAGTAAGTTTTGATCATGTTTGTCTTCCAGACTAGAACACGAGGTATAGTATCAGGGGGTTGCCTGTTGCCAAAATCAACATTGTCCAAATACATCACCTGATAGAAAACATATTACACGTAAGGGGATAAGAAACCCACTGACAGAAGAAAAAATGAAGGAATGAAAAAATTGGAATACAAGAAAGTTTTGAAAAACAAACTTACTGCTAGGTAGAACCAACATCCTCCAAGTGAATTTCTTGGGTCATCTGCCTTTATTTGCTTGCCCATTTTGAAATTCTTAACTGAGTCTAATAGCCAAACAAGAATGTATCCACACCAGTCATACTCTTTCCAATTTTCCATGTCTAGGAATATGCCAAAATACTTGTAACTTGGTTTCAGATGAGTATTGGGACAGAGGAAAGATCCCATTGCAACAAGCACAAAGCAGATGACTAACTGTTCTTCAGACAAGTGCTCTTGCTTTACTATCTTGTCCGCAAAAAATGATGTAAATGGCATAGCAGAAACACCAAACAGACCAAATACTTTTGCTTTGCCAGCTTCTGTATCACTTGGAAAAGGTTTTGACCCAAGAGGCAACTCTATGACCATATGAAAAGACTCTCTAGTCAACGAAATGACCTTGCCATCCAAGATTATGTCTCCAGACTTGTGGTCAACATATCGAGCTACCCACTTGACAAAACTATTGGGCACGACACATTTGTCAAAATCAAGCAAGGACCCCAAACCATACTTCTGAATAGTCTTCCTCTGATGAGGATTCAATGCTGATATGACATTTGACAGAGAGGTCACACTAAATCTAGTAAAGGCAGCTTTTGATTGTTTGACTAGCCTCTGCCTTTTTTCCTACACAGTTAACATAAATAAAAAGATAAGGGAATGCCCACAAAAAAAATACAGTATAGGCATTGAAGTGACAATTTAAAATACAGTATAGGCATTATGAAAAATATCAGTACAACAACAACCTTTTAGCACATCATAGCATACAATAAAATATAGTTGAAAAACTAAAATCTGAAATAGCAAATGATTAAAAAGTAAAAGAAGTATGGGAAAAGAAGTTGCATACCATGCTGTTTCTTAGTTCCTTGGCTAATTTCTTTTTCAACAACCTTATCTTATTGTACTGCAAAAAAGAAAAGATAAAAAAAGGGATAAGTATAACAAAAACAGATGATTCATTTAACACACATTTATAGGAAAAACACAAAAGAAAAAAAGTGCTGCAACAAAGAGGTTATGATATGAAACTAACCTCTCTCATACAGTTGTGAATGACATGTAAGTTGTCTTCCACACCATCAGACATGTTGTCCTATGTGATTTAAAACTAAAAATTAGCTCACAGTATAGACTAAGCTTGAGATGAAAAAACAGAAGAGAAAAGAAGTTACATCACAATTGGCAGTAACATGAGGTATATCATTGTCCATTTCTTCATCTGAGTTGACATCACTAAAATCAGCTTCTTCAGATTCCTCAGATGAACTGACATCAATGAACTGGGCTCCTCTCTTCTTCGCCATCTAGCACATACACAAACATGGAAAGAAATAAAATAAAAAATACAGCACAAGCATTAAGGAAAAAATAAAAACAAAGTATGCTATTCCTGCTGTTGAAATATGAACCTAAACTATACAGATCAAACAAATAAATTCGGGGGGTCGTACAGAAAATGTAAGAGGTGAGTCAATCCACTGATATCATTGTATTAACCACAAAAAACACATCACCAATCATTTGTCAGCTGATACTTGGGCTAAAAATAAAATCGAGTGACAAATCTGCATCAACTAACCGCAAAAAAAACATGAACACAAGATAACACAGAAACAAGCAACATCACCCATATATCGATTGTCTCTATATGTATGAGGAATACATATCAAACATTCCATGCTCTAACCGAAAATCTAGAGATGGATCTGAATCAAATACTAACCAAACTCCATAGAAACGTTGGCTCCATACAAAACAATCAGACGTGCGAGGTAGCAGAAAATACAGGTGCATCCTAACCTGAACGAATCGAGTGGCGAATCCAAATCCCTCCCCCACCAAATCAGCAGACACGCGCTACAGGACGATACACACAGCAAGCGACAAGCGGTACTGGATTACCTAACGGTATACAACCGCACATCACCGAAACACACCGCACAATCGCAGAGCGCAGGAAGGGGAAAACATCAGCAACAGGATGAGATTGATAGGGATGAAGCAGACAACCGCACATCAGAAAACGAACACATCGTCACAATCGCAGAGCGCAGGAGGGGGAAAACATCAGGAACAGGATGAGAGATTCAAAGGGATGAAGCATACAACAGCGCATCAGAAAACGAACACATCGTCACAAATCGCAGAGCGCATGAGGGGGAAAACATCAGGAACAGGATGAGAGATTGAGAGGGATGAAGCGCATCGACAGGGGTACAAAGCAAATCGAACCAGAAAAGCACTCACCAGCTAAAATCGCCGGAGGATCGCCGGCGAATCGCCTCCGGCGATCGACTCGCCAAACCCTAGCTAGAGCAAGCGAACGGGCTGACTGAGAGGCGAAATGAACGGGAAGAAGAGAAGCGCGACGCAAAAAATCCAAAACGCGGAGACAGAAGTAGGACCCACATGTCACAGATACAACGCAGAAGCTGAACAGGGGCAAGATCCAACGGCAGACGGCAGGAGGCAGGAGCATCCGACGCACACAAATTCGGGTGCTGGCCCGGCTTGAAACACCCGGGTGGAAACTAGCTTTCCCGTTTATTTATGTCCTTGACTATTAAGTCGGACACATCTACAACTACACAACTACAGTGGCGCAACATCATATTTGGCAGAAATCTACTCGGTCATTTATTGGCTACGCCTTTTCGGCTTAAATATTTTTACTTTCTAGTCTCTCTTGAGTCTGTACACAATTATGCTAATTGTCCACAGACTCGGAGGCTAGTCCATATAGACTCACTTGCGTGAGTTTCATAAAATTACTTGGCTCCATGCCAAACACACGGGTTGCTTTACATACTTGACTTTCTTTAGTCGGATTTTACCCAGAATTCGTACTTGATCTTCACCTCAATTGTTCCAATTAAGTTGAAGCTCGGAGGCTACATCCAATGGATGCACTCAACGTGCATATTTCTTCACATCTAATAGATGTCATGGAATCAAATTTACGGTCATCACGACTAGGCTCTCACTTTGACCTTCTGTATAATTCTTCGTATTACCCAGAAGCTCGGGGGCTACATCTAATAGATGCACTCAGCGTGCACATTCAAATTTTCATCAATGATTCAAGCTTCATGCAAACCTACAGCCGGATATCATCTATCAACAGTCAGCATGCCTAATTCAAGGCCTTACTAGCCTTGGTCTACCCGAGGCTAGTAACGGAAGGTTTTCACCTTTATATTATTTGACTTATTCAAGTCCTTTTTAATCTCTCAACATCATTTGAGAAGACCACATCTGTACATGGAGGAATTCCTAGTCGGGAAGCAAACAAGATCAATCAAAAAGCACTTAGGGGCTACTGTCGTTACTATGACCCCCGGGTACCTCAAGATAAGCAAGGCCGAGTATCCAGACAGGGTAGTCGGGCTAGCCCAAACAAGCCCTAGTGCCTCAAACATCTAGAAAGAAGGCGCGGATTATTCGGCAAGTCTATTATCTTGTACTCCAAGTAATTCCTTATTGTAACCGACTAGGATACTTTCCATGTAACCCTGTTCCCTTAGATATATAAGGCGGGCAGGGGCTCCACTTCAAAGACATCAATCCAATACCACGACATACAGGACGTAGGGTTATTATCCTCCGGGAGGCTCGAACCTGTCTAAACCCTGTGTCTCGTGTTCACCATCGTATTCTTGGTTCCTTCGCTACCTATTATAATCTATCGAGGCCCTAAAAGCTCGACAGGTCTGCTCAGCTTTAAACATCGACACCTCCCTCAGATTTTATGGTAGCGTCGGCAGAGCACGGCCAGCGTCACAGACTCAGAGTGTTCCGAAGCATCACAGATTCACATAAAGGCGTGAAACGAACAACGGTCGAAGGAGAAGAGCGGTTTTTGTGGCCTGCGCGACCGCGTTCATCTCTAACTCTGCGCTCTCGCTCGCGCCGGCCAAGTGGCGAACGGCAGGTGCCTAGGCGGCTCAATGAACCCAAGTCCCAACCCATTTGTTTTGAAGGCCCAAGAAAACAGAGGCCGATGACCTCCGGCGGAGGCGAACTGAGACGACGCCATGGCCGGCGCTGCACCCACCGTGAAGGAGGCCATTCTCCCGGTGCAACGCCAACGTGTTGAGTGATCATGCATTTAGTAAATGGAGAAAATCTCCCTGCCTGGAAGGTAGTAGCCTAATTGGTTGATAAGTCCAGATCAAGCTACACAACATGTGACCGCCCTACATCCTCTTCTTGAGCATAATAGACCACGTGCAAAGATGAAGGCCTCAGCTGGCACTTTTATAGCTAGGCCACTCGATCACAATATAAGTACGTTGCCAGTCGACCAGTGAACCATTGAACTTCTGGCGACATCACTTGCACGTTAACCTATCTTTGTCGGCACTGTGAGACACATAATAAGGAGAATCGTGTGAGGGTCGAGAAGGTGCCTCGGGTTTATGGTCAAGGGGCTTGCGGGTGAGACTTCCTGCTGTGAGTGCGAGGCATCGGAAATCGGAGGGAAAGATGGACTACTGAAAAGTGCGTCGATGCTTCAATCCGACGCACAGCTTGAGCGTGTGAGACATACTGCTGTGCGTGCGAGGCATCGGAAATCCGACGCACAGCTTGATCAGCTTGAGTGCCTAGGCTCTTCGAATCTGCTTGAGCGGAGGCCGAGCTCCGCTGAAGCTGATGCCACCCGAGTCTGCTCAACATTTTTCGTAGCTCGACTCTGCTTCTCAGTACACGTGCCCTGTGTACGCATGTTTGTTTGCTTCTCAGCTCAGCGCCAGGTGGTCTATCGCTTCGCCGATGGCCAACTTCGCCGGTTACCCACGGCGCCGAGAGCTCGTCTCTTGTCAGAGTCGGAGGCAGCGGTAGCAGTGTTTCCTCTCTCGCGCCGGCCATTGGCAGATGCCTAGTGTGGTGACCGCTCTCGTCCCAGCCCATTTGTTTCGGAGGCCCGTGAAAACAGAGGCCGACGAGACCGGAAGCTGACGCCACGGCGGCGAACTGAGATGGTGGCCGGCGCTGCACCCGACGAAGAGGAGGCAGTTTTCTTGGCGAGCCTGCCGGATGACATTTGCCTCCGCAACTCCTTCTTCTTCCCCATTACCGGACCGCAGCGTAGCAACAGAGCTGATGCTCGTGTTTGCTCGATGTTTTCGTGAACGCATGTTCAGTTAGTTCACCATCTTGCCATCTGTTCAGCTGTAATTCCTGCCGAAGCAATTCCTGTGAAGTAACTTTTTTAGCACACTGCAACCAACTACATACACCAATATTGAGAAGCTGCCAGTGTATTCATTTGTCTTTACATGACGTTTAGGGCGAGAATTTCGTATTAAAGCTAGTGTGAACTCCTTGTAGTAAACGTCATATATAAATGAAAACATATGTGGTCTTTGACATGTGACCAACACCGACATGGGTGGCAAATCACGAAGATTCAGTTACAAGGACGGTCGCCTTTAAACTAACGATTTCAACAATCCCAAAAGAAAAGACCACAAGGACTTGGTACAAAATCTTTTTGAAGCTCCATGAAACTATCCTGATCTGAAAGTATGGTACCCATACATTGATACATCAAGGGTTTTCTCTTAATTGCCCCCACTAATCAATTTTTCGTACTTTTCTGCCATGCCAGGATTAACGGAGAAGATTAAAGAAAAAAAACTGCTACGGTTGGTGAAGTACTATAATTTGAGTTACTCAGTGCTCCTACATCCATCCATATATATTTCTTCTTTGGCATCTCCTTAGTAACCAGAAGACAATCGTGGAATACTTGCCCACACATCCTTTAGATTTCTGTGCATGTTACAAACGAGTTAATAAAACGAAGGCTTAGAGAGAAAGGAAAACATTGGCGACGTTTAAAAGACATCTAATAGGAATGGGATGCATGGAGAAATCAAATAGAAGGCATTCAAGGCTGCGAAGCTCTAATGGTGTCGTGTTGGTGCATATGGGCTGGGAAGGGGCGGCAAGATTGGTTCAGAGTAGAGGGAGAACTGCAAGGGGCTGCAATGATGCGATTTTACACGGAGAATGCGACAGGTTGCTTGCATACTGCTCCATCTCTTGATTCCGAAGGATGAAATGAAGGATACTATGACTCTTGATCACTCTTATGGTAGACCATAATACCATGTTCCAGTGTGGCTTCTTGTTTCCATGATCAGCGCGAGTTGACTCCTGTGTGGATCTATATGGAAAGCATGTTCCTTGCTCCGTTGCTCGCCAAGGAACACTTTTTTTTTTCTAAACTAAGTACTCTCCAACCATATCTGCAAATAAAGGGAATCGACAATTTCAACAAATGAAATTGACTGCATAGAAAAAAAAAGCATGCATGAATGTCCATAACACGTCATCTATGGTACCCAGATCAGAATAGAATGAGACAATAATCTTTCTGGCAGTCTGTTACTATCTTCAGCTGTGGTGCTCTAGCATGTGTGGACTTAAAAACTCGACCTGCGGGGGGTATGACGGCCCCCGGGCATTTTTTAAGGAGAATGATCTTCTCACACAGATCGAGAAAACCTCTGAACCCCCCTCCGCACCCGTACACAGGGATTCAGCTGGCCGGTGAGAATCGGCGCGAGTTCTTAACCTGAGGTTTGGCGCGCGGAAGAGCGAGGGGATTTTTTTTACTCTGCATTGCAGCGTAGCATTTCAGCTACATGTGCTACAGTGCACGCGCGGCGGTGCCTCCGCTCGATCCCGGGTCGACAGGGCAAACGCCCCGGAGCCGGTGGCTCTGACCACACGGGACAACGAGCTTTGGCAGCATGTGTGGACTTGCAGTCGATCTAAAGATTGAAATTCTGCAAGTTGTTCTGAAGTGCATTATTTCTTAATCTCTTGCAGGGATAGATGAGTTCAGACATAGCATAAGTTCCCGACCATTGAGCTAAGCTCTCTGGCCCTGATGAGAAGAACCATCTCCCATTAGAACCTGAATCTGTTCAACATTTCTGTCACCCATATTTGCTTTGTATACATGGTGACATGGGTGCTTTGTTTATCCATACGTGGTTCTCTCCGTATGCATAGCGACCATCAGGATTAGTATACTAGTAGTGCAAGTTAATGAACGCACCTCTCTAGACGAGCAGGGCCAGGTTGTGGCCATGCCGATGGTCAACTCCTTCTGCTGCTACAACGGAGAGCAGACGCCGCGAGCTCGTCTTGTCGGAGGCAGTAGTGTTCCTCTGTAACTCTGCTAATGTCTGTGGTTCGCACAGCTTCAACATCCATGCCGGCCTTAGATTTGCCGTTTTCTACGACGACGAAAGTGAGTTTTGTGGCGGCGTCGGCGCAGGACGAGCAGATGCCAGACGCCGCGGGGTTCAGACTTCAGAGCGAGGTACTCTGCAACAGTGGCAGGGCGAGGCGAGGCCGAGCCAAGAGCTGCTCTGCTCGTGGTACATGAGCCGTTGGCGCAGCTTGGTCGACGGCGCCGGGCCGTCGGCGCTCTCTCCCGTCAGTGAACGACCAAGCCGCGCTAACCTCACAGCAGCAGCAGACTGTTCCCCGAGTTCTCTCCACGTTTCTAGACGCATGTCCAGTTCAGTTTCTTCAGTTACCTGCCCATGTGTGCCTCTCTGTTTTTGTCGACATAATGGGAGGAGATAATCCCTTTGCAGGTAGGTAGATCATGTGGTACAAGGTGTGTTTTTTGGACAAGTTCCAAACTATTAATCATATAAACAGCTGACAGTATTGTTCATTTCTGAATTCTCAGTTATCAGTGTGTACGTTGCTGCTTATTTTCTCAAACATGCAGGGAAGCTGCGTATCTTCGTATTATAGAGAAAAGAGGTAGTCCATACAAAAAACCCCTCAAGCTAGGACCATTGCAAGAGGGGTGAACACATACATTTGGTTTAACTAGGCCTCTTTTGGCTAGCTGGTCCGCTGTCCAACACTTGTTCCTTATGGCCAGCCACAAGAACATTTTACATTTTAGGGAGCCCAAGATTTCCATAGGCGGCGCCACGGCTCAAATGTTATCGACCCATTGAGGATGAGTTCCTTTCCGAACCGGCAGACTTTGTCAAAGATGAAGAGCATCGTATGCCTATGTACTGGAGTTAACTTTAATACTTTGGTATTCAAAGATGGTAAAAGTATAAAACAACAATAATTATTCTTTTTAGGGCACATCTCTAATATTTAATTGTTTGGGAGGCCGATCCTCTAGATGAGCTTTACTGATATTGGCAGGAGAAATCAGATGATCTGGTGGATAATTCTTTGGAAGCACGAGCAGCTCCACAGAGTAATTTATAGTGGCATGGTCCATTTATAGAGCTTTCTCTTCCTTTCTTCAAATTTTTGTACTTTAATGCCGCCATCATTTTCAGCCAAGATTAAATATATATAAATAAAACTGCGAAGGTTGGTGAAAAATTATCACTCAACACTGCTATATGCATCTCTATAAATATAAATAACTGCCTTGGCATCTCCTTATCATGCGAAAACACTTGTTGAAAAATTTGCCCACTTCCTTTAGATTTTAGTTCATGTGATAGAGAGCTGAACAATAACGAGGGAGGATCATATATGGAAACACTAATAATGTTGTATGGCATCTACCAACATCTGAACGTTGATGTCTGCAGGGAATGGGATGCATGGAGAAATCAAACTGAAGTTGTTCTTTGAACTGGAGCTAATACCGTGCAGGAGGGCTGTGAATGGGTAGGAATAGTTTGGTACTCCAGAGAGTGAGAGCGCCAACGGAGACGTTCCGGAGATGGAGGCATGGGGCTGGAAAAACGTGGCGAGCCGGTGCACCATGATTATTTGGTATACTCCCTGCACCTCTAGATTCCGAAGGACGAACCAAAAATATAGGAAACGCCACTGAAACTTCTCGCATTGTGCTTTGCCATTTTGAAGATCTGCATAATACTTACCTCCCTTCTTTTGTGTGTCTATATGCAAAGGATAACACGTTCCTTGATTACCCATGGTGAGTCGTCTCAGAGTAAACATGCAACAGCTATGTATTCTAGCTAACATTTCGCCTAATAAAAGGGAATCGACAAAGGGAAGGATTACATGGGAAACCAGCATGCGTACATGAATTATCTTGGTCCGGCGATTTTACTAGCTTCAGTGTGCTGCTCTAGAATGTAGACCTGCAACCAATCTGAACGGTGAAACTCTGCAAGATGGTTTCGGGCGCATCATTTCTTCCGTCATTTTTTGCGAATTTCTTTCAGGAGAGTAGAATTCAGAATAAACTAGAGGTTTTTTCATTCAGCTAAGCTCGCTCGCCCTGATGAGAAGCAAGGGCATTCTTAATCTGGGCATTCTTAATCTGTTTAGCATTTCTGTCACTCAACTCTGCTATTCTGTGTACGTGTGTTCCGTGTACGCACTTGGGCCTCTCTCTGTAGAGCAGTAGCGCAAGGATGCATGCTTCTCTCTCTGGAAGATCATGGTCAGGTTGGGGCCTATGGAAGACCAGTCACAAAATCTACTTGATGTTCCATGAAACTGATCTCCTGATTAAAAAACATAAAACAGGTACCCATAGGCCATAGTCCTATATATCGACAATACAAAAGGGATTTGTCTGTTTTTTTCTAGCCTAATCAAATTATCGCACTTCTCTGCCTTGCCATTATTTAGAGAGAAGATAAAAAAAATAAAACTTCTACGGTGGTGAAGTTACCATAGCTATATTTACTCAGTACTCCTACACCGCTACACGCATCAGCATCCATATATATTGCTTCTTTCTATCTCCTTGATCAGCAGAAGACACTTGAGTTTTGTTCATGCGAGACAGAAATGAACGACATGAAGGAAGACAAGGGCAACGAAAAGACTGACAATCTATTATCTGGTGAGAGTGGGAATGGGAAGCATGGAAAAATGGAATTGAAGTCAAGCAAAATAGCCAAGCTCAAACAGAGCCGCAACTTGTGGGTCGCAAGACTCTGGTTTTGTAGAGCGTGAGAAGGCCACGGGGCACGTTTAGATGATGGGGGCATGGGGCACGACTTAGTCAAATCTTGCTCCAGCGGTTCTGCTATCTTGTGTGTCGAGATGCTCCACAATACCCTCTGCGGCGAATCTGGCAACTGGAACTTTGCAACTTGTTGTCTAATGCACCACTCCTTCTGTCCCTTCTCTTTCAGGATAGATGTGTTCAGGAGTAGTACAGGTTCTTATTTCAGCAAGAAAATCCCTTCTCTTTCAGGATAGATGTGTTCAGGAGTAGTACAGGTTCTTATTTCAGCAAGAAAATCAGTTGGCATCTTATCAACATTTTTGTTACTCTCACCTGCATCTCTGTAGACGCGTGTACTCTCGGTCTCGGAACGCATGTATGCTTCTCTCGCTGTAGAGTAGCAGTGCAAGGCATTGCTCGAACGCATGCTTCTCTCTCGGGACGAGCAGGAGGGCCAGGTTCTTGCCCCGCTGATGGCCACATTTGCCGGATACCACGACGGTGACGACGACGCAGCAAGCTCCTCTGTTTCGAGGGAGGTAGTAGCGTTGCTCTGTAACTGATAATGTTCATGGTACGCACAGTTTAAACATCGGTTCAGTTTAGATTGCACTTCTCTACGATGAGATACGGAGTAAGCGCAGAAGCCGCGAGGTTGGCAACGAGTCATTTGTTTTTTGGTTTAGCTTAACGACGCGTGCTTCCGTCTCTACTACTCGTCCACGTCCTTCTCCTCCGTCGCTGACCATAACACTGATGCTGGAGCGTGCTCCCACGATTCTGAATACAGATTTCTTGTTCGCCGTCTTAAGATATATGCCTAGGCAGCCTTTTCTGTTTGTATAAATAGAACGGGAGGCAGATAATTCTTTAGTAGATGGATCATGATCAGGTGGTTTACTCAGTTTTTTTTTTTTGGATAAATACCCAAGTCACTAATCATGAACATGGACTGTATGTCTGTTGAAATTCTTCTGTTTAACAATATAGTAGTCAATTCTCAGTTGTCATTTCCTGAGAAGAATCCCGGTTATCACTTATCAATGCTTTCAACTGCTATGAGCCATGGGACGAACTTCATCAATATGCTACTCGCAAAAAAAAAAAAAAAAAAAAGAAACACCATCATCAATATGCTTTACAGGGTCAACAATATTACGTGTATCTTGAATTTTGACGGGTTGTCTACGTTTGATAAGCGTTAATGTGAAGCTGTACCACGTTGCTCTGGAATGAGGACTTCGATGAATTGGCCAGCAAAGAAAATTTGAGAAGCGCTATCAGTTGCACAAAGCAATTTATAGTGGGATGAAATGATACCACACCAGATAGTCCTAATTTTGAGTCGGGTATTGGACATTAATTGCTATATGCGGGTTATAAAAGGTGAGATGGTTGGTGGCCAGATAGTGTGACCGTGCAATGGAGCGACTGCTTTTACAGTACTTAGAAGCTTGCAAGCCTCTCTTAGCAAGGTATCTAGCTGCCATGGTGAGAACAGCGAATGGAACCGGTGGCCCAAGGGTGATGAGACCGGCTTGGTGGGAGTGGGATGCATCAGTCCTGAAGGTTGAAGAAGGATACTCCGCTTCAATTCGTTGCTTCAATGATGAGGAATCAAAGTTTGTGATTCTTTTTTGCGAAGAGAATCCAAGTTTGTGATTAGCCTCTCTCTCTCCCCTAGAGAGAGAGAGCACTCATTATCCGTGTAACAATTTCTATTTTGGGCTTTGTTACCTATTTTTAATTGATAACTATGAATTATGGTGCCTTATACCACTGGTATTATACTAGTGGTATCACGCATACCATCGGTATATACCGGTGGTATTTAGAATCCGACGATCCAGATTAGTTCTCCTCCAACCTTCAATACCACTAGTATTTTTTTAGTGGTATTAATAATACTAGGATATGTCATGAAAAAAATAAAATGCTGACATGAAATCGGTGACGGCAAAGGGCAAATTAGTGACGGTGTAGGGCGGCCACATCATAGGCGGCGGCAGGGCGAGATTATGGGGAGAGGAGGTGGCGATGAAAGGATCTAGAGGGCGGCGACGTGACGGAAAGCCGACCGATATAACCAAAATGACTGTGTTACCCTTCATGATACCACTAGTATTATAGCATGTGGAATATCAGTCTACCCCTCTTTTGCGAAAGGGTTGGGTTTCAAATTTTCCCCGTCAGAGATGAGGATGGCGGTGGTGGATGGTGAGATGGCCGTGTTCTTTCAGATCGGAGTTTTCGTCTGTGGCATATCCGTCTGGGATGGTGATCCTAGATGGTGGAATTTGCGGCTCTTTCAAGGTTTCTTGTCTCCCATCAATGGAGTTGGCGTTGATTGGGATGTTTTTGTAATCAGGGGATGTAATATGCTTCAATATTAATGAAATTCCTTTTTCGCAAAAAAGTATTATATGACACCGTAAAACTCCTCTTATGCCATTAAGGAAACACATTGAAGTGTTAGATGCAAGTGTTATTATATATACATAATAGCTAGAGTAATCAGCTAACAAATGCATGCATGCTTGTCCCACAGCTTGCACGATAGTAAAAAATTGCGTGCTTAGTAGTACCACTTTTGGATGTTGGTGAAGCACTAACTGTAACTTCTTTTTTTTTTTTTGATCTCCACTAACTGTAACTTCTGACTATAAAGAGGTAGCTTCTCTTCTATGTGTCATTATAGAACAAGAAATCACAAAAGCCGGTGCGCTATATAGTAGCTTCCTGTTTTAGTTTATGGTCAGGTCCTTACGAGGAGCAGATAAGAGGTTGAAATAGGCGGTCGCATGGCAAGATCTGCGGCCTTAGGAGCAAGGTTTTCCTTACCACGGTGAACCTGACCGGTTTACCCCGGTTTACAGGTAAGTTTCCGATTTTTGGATTCAAAATTTGAAATTTGAATTTTGACCGGTTTTCGGACCGGTTTTCCGAAAACCGGTGATTTTGGTGGCAACCTGTTTTTCCTATCAAAACGGTAATGCAAACCTTGCTTAGGAGTGAGATGCATCGGGAACGCGGACTGATCTTGACTCTTTCTCGCCACGAGATTATCTGAGATGAATTCGGCAAAGGTGCAAGATACAAGTCGCGTCGGTTTTGTGGCAGTTGCCAGTAACGTGATGCCACACGTTCAAGTGGAAGCCGCCGTCTGCTCATGCTCTCGAGGCTGAGCCGTCCACTTGCGTTTAAGCTTCGCGCCAGGAGTCGGGTGCGCAGGACGAAGCGTTCGTCCAGCTTCAACATAGTGGACTGGTTCTTGTAGGAGGGATCAGATGAAATCAAGTACGCAAGCCCGATTCACTTTATCACAACTGGGCCGAGTCCATTTTTCTCATGGTTTTTTTTTCGAGGGATTTTTCCCATGAGTTTTAGTGCTTGAGTACTACCATCGCAACGCGTCTTGATTTCCCTTTTGGGTTATTTACTAGTCCTACTCCTGTTAAAAGAAAGAAATGTAGTACAAACGGTTGCAAAAAGTTTTACAGAGATGCATGGTCCTTTAATTGGATCTGCTGTTTTTGTTGAATTTGTCCGTTTTTCCAATTACTCTTTCCTTAGAAGAATTTGTTGTTGCGTCAGTGCAACAAGCTCATGTCATAATTAAAACAATATAAATTCACACGAGATAATTACATAGCTATCCTTGAGTATAAAGAAAAAAGATACCACATCTTGATCACAGCTTAGTACCCTGAGGAACCTGTGATTCTAATTAAAAACTAACTGCTTGACGAATTTATTGAATTTTTTTTGAAAGAATGGTTGGTGAAGCATTAGCTGTGGGAGCATGCGGCCTCTCTCACCTGGCATTGGTAGGCTGGCATATAAGTAGCTAGCGCGGCCTCGTACCTGGCATGTAAGTATAATAGCTAACTTCTCCCATGCACATATTGGAGAAACTCTAGTTGTATGATTGCCTGGCTGGTAGCAAAAGGACCTGTGACTCGGAATGCCTGATTACCAAGAGGATTTGATGAGGAGATTGAAATGGTCGTTCGTGGGATCTGACGATCTATTGCCTGCTGGGAGTGGGATGCACGGGGAATGTGAGCAGAATTCTAGTTTGACTGGCTGCAAGGTACATTGTGCCTGAGTCGACTGATCCGCGGAGAGGTACACCGGTTCTTCACCATGATGTAGATATATGATAGGTTGCGGCCGCTGCAAGCGTCAGGGTACCAGCAGCAGTGTGATTCCACCCCGCGGACGCTGGTTACTGCCCTGCGAGCAGAACGACCCAATCTCCTCGGGGCAGAGCATGAGGTAAAAGGGCCTCTTTGTACCAAGGATTAGTAGGGTTGGAATTTCATGGGGATTTTTCTTCCCACACTTAGAAATTATTCAGACCAGCTGATGTAAAGGCTGCAAAACCGACAATCCTTGGTACAAGTGTTACACAAAAATTGAGTTGCCCATTGAATATGGAGAAAACATTCAGACCAGCTGATGTAAAGGCTGCAAAACCGACAATCATATTACGCCCACGTATGAGCGTCTACTTCGGGTTCACACTCACACGTATGATCTGAGCAGACGCTCGAATTAAACTGCAGTAGAAGCTTGCAAAGCTCAGTTACCTGCCACTGGGAGCACGATGAGCGCCGTCGGTGGCAAGGGTGAGACTGGGAGGCGTCAGGAGAAAAATGTTTCATCCCAGGGATCCAGTTACAACTTGGCGCATAAGCCTCCATGCGTGGCATGTACAAACATGTTTGTTTCTAAGTTACATGCATGTTTGCTGCTGACCGAAAGTGAGTCGGTTATGACACGGAAGAGGCTCGCCCATATATGTATACGGTCGATTCGTTGATCAGTAGATCTGAGATTTATCTCGCTATCATTACTTGTATTTTGTTGCCTTGATGAAGAGTTAGCGAATGAGTATAAACCAAGAACGACGAACTCCATATGGTATCATACTATGTTTATAGTTTCTCCCGGTGGGGCCCGCCCTCTACTGTTCAAAAACTACTGTGCAAAAATGCCTGTAGCATTGTGGTGGCCGTTGTGAGCCGTTGGATTACCTAGCTGGCTTTGATCTAGCCGTGTGTCCCCGCTTTGCTCGCGCTGAAGTTCCCGCGCCACCGACACCGACGCATTCGCGAAGTTTGTCACTGACATGTGGGCTCTCCTTATGGCCCACATGTCAGCCACAAAGTCACGGCTGACTTCACGTCAGGGGATCTCAATCCTTCGCGAAGCCGCGATCCCTTCCTGAATCTTCCTCCCCGTCGTCCTGTCCCCGTGCCGCCGCAAGCACCACGTCCTGGTCGAGCATCCCTATGCCACCCGGCCCTGCCTCTCCGCATCGCAGTCGGATCGATCCACTGCTCCTCTGCTTGGTTCCCCTTTTACCGTCGTTCTCTTACCGCGCTGCAATCACGGAGCCTAGCATCCCTACGCCGCCCTTCTTCTCCGCTCTGCAGGCCGGCAGTCCTCCGCCAGCTCCCACGTCCACTTTTCTGATGCCGCTGCTGGCTCTGATGTTTACTCCGGCATCCCGCACACCACCCCCAACAGAACCGCACGACAAGGGGAAGGAAGGAGGCACATCCTGACACGCAGCGAGCCGGCGACAGTCAGTGGCAACACAGGGGCGAGCCACATAGGAGGTGAGCAGTTTCCTACTTTCCTCCACGTTCTTCTGTTCCCCTTCCAGGTGAACAATTTCTTTCCCACCCTTTATGAAGGTCGATTTGGACGGGAATCTGGCAGGTTTGGCCTCCTGAAGGTCGATTCAATGTGTGGCAGTGTTACCGTGGGTACAAAAACTCAGTGTTACCAATGGGAATATGGTGAAGTGCCTTTTGATCCATATGAAAAGCTGGAGGCCGCGTCAAGGGAGCTGCACTGCTTGATGTTCTATCTACGCACCCGTGATTATTGCATCCGGCTGATGACCTGAGGTACTGTTCTGTCCTTCTCTGTCTGAGATTTGACGATTTGCGTGACCCTAACTGTTGAAGTATTCCTGACACACCCGTAGATTCGTTGCTCTGTAAATTTCGAATTGGATCCAAGAACAAGTATCAGTTAGGTTTCTCTGTCTTCTGGCTGCTCGATTGCTAACAAATTCATGGGATACATCTGCTTTGAATTCTGGACTCCCGGTACATCGTTGATGCAAAGTTTGAATTTTGGCAAACTGTCTATAACCATTTAGGGCTGCTTAACTTTTCTTAAATTTTATCCCCCGGCTATTGTTTTGGTCCTGACGCAACAACTCAATTATCTGAAATTTTCAGCAAAATAATGGTCCTGCTTGCTCCGTTGCTACTCGATTGCTAACAAATTAATGTGATACATCTGCTTTGAATTCTGGACTCGCGGTACTTGATGCAGTCTAAAGTTTGGCTAACTGTCTTTCACCATTCAGGTCTGCTTATTTTTCTGAAATTTATCCCCCCGGCTATTGTTTTGGTCTCCACGCAACATCTCCGGTATCTGAAATTTTCAGCAAAACAATGCATCTGCATGCTGCTATTAGATTATAACATTTTTATTTTGTGCTCAGCTGCATTTTGCTCTTTAGAAATGTTGTAGATTGCTATAGCCACAAGGTATCTCGGATCAACCATATTGTGAAACGAAACATAATGCATGAAGAAAATATAATGCAGTAATTATGTGATTGCGGTGTTTTCATCGGCTAATGATTAACCTCATATTTCTATGCTGAAACCTTGGAATGCTCAAACTCTTCTATGTATGATTTACAATGTCCAATCAAACATGAATTCAATTAATCTATATTTTCGAGTAGCTAATTGCATCTTTTGTGCTTTGGTGGTTCCACAATTTTTCCATTAATCAAGTTTCTCTTGCAGAGTGATGCAGAAAACACTGAGGTGGACAAGGACACCATAGACCTGAGTGCTAGGTAGGATTCGACTCCTCTGATACAAGGTGTGTGATGAAACAAACACTGTTAATTGATTCGATTTAGCTGACATGAGTTCATGGTCCCGCATTTGTTATTGTTGATTCTTGACAGAAATAACAAGCTATGGTGTTGACAGGTCTCACCTGAGGAATGCTCGGTGGTACAGGCCTGGCGCTTTGGACAAGATTTCAACAGTATAATTGATAGGGCTGCTGCTTCTTCCTGGTAGAAGGCAAGAGCAGCTCTAGGACATCACTGATCCAGTCCAAGAGACTCATATTGAACATTGTTTATCCACTTCAAAAGAACCAGAGTATTGCTGATATGATCCCATACTAAACACTGTTTAACCGTTTTATACCATGCATTTTGTTTATGTGAATGAGGTCTGTTATGTGCTTTTATATAATACTTTAGTGGCGAATGTATTTTTCAACCCTAATCGAAAGAAAATGAAAGACAGAGTCCTCAACATCTTTTAAATGATTGCTTTTATTTTCCTTTTTGTATTATGTTTCTGCTGCACTTCTAATTTACTAATTTATTATGTCCTTTCATATTCCTGTTAGCACCCATGTAGAGGATGAAAGTGCTATTTTTATTTGTTTAATGTTTGTTTCCCATATGTTTACAGGGAGAGCTGTCTGCCTTCATCTTCTTTTCTTTTTCAAACACTTATTGTTCATAAATCATTGATTTTTTTTTTGGCTACGTTCTTAGCTCCACCTAAATGAGCTGATTATCTTCGAATGAGCTCTGATTGGTTTCCTTTCTCCAGCAGCCTTTGTTTCTGATTTGGGTGATTGCATCGGACTTGAATTTCTTTGTACCTGTTTTTTTTTTTTTTGGGTCCAATACCCCACCTGCTTCAGCATAATAGTGACTCATTTGTTGGCATATTTTTTGTTATCAAATGCTTGGTGTTTGACAGTTTGCTTATATTGCAGAAGCTTGCATTAATAGTTTAATATCATGTGCTTTAAAAAGACACAACTATTGAATTTTCAGCAGTATTTTTTCCATAAGATAAACCAGTAACGATGAAAGTAATTGCGCAAATATAAGAATGACAACTAACTTCGAAGATAGATTTATGTCAGCATGTATAGAACTATCCGTTGGTTTCTGTCAAAGGAAAAAGAGTAAATGTTACCAAGTTCTCTGTTCATTTGAGATGCAACAATCTTTTCCTAATGACCACTTATGTTTTTTGTGCAGATTGATGATCATTGATTGGACTGGTGCTTGATTGCCTTAGATTTGAGGTAGGGCTCATTAGTGTCTCTTGATTTGAATTTACTTACAGGCAACGTATCGTATGAGAACCAGGTTCGTGTGAGAACTATGAGAACTCCAATCTGGGCCATATGATCTTGATCTAAGGGGGGCGCATAGGGAGAGGTGGGAGGGAGAATTTGCAAAAGTATGATTAAGTAGGCGGTGATATTGCAAATCCTCCCTCCCACCTGAATTCATGCGCCCTCCTTGGATCAAGATCATGTGGCCCAGATTGGAGTTCTCATAGTTCTCACACGAACCTGGTTCTCATACGATACGTTGCCTTACATGTAATGCTTATCATGTTACTGTGAATAGATATTGCTCAATCAATATCTGTAATGAATTTCATTGTTACGTAGCATATACAACGGACCAACAACTCCTGATTGAGCCCGCGGCAATCTTGCCGCGGGATATCTGCTAGTATTCACCAAATGCATTTGCCCAGCTGGCATGAGTACTATTGTCGCCTTATTTTTAATTAATGAAGAAGGTACCACCATTTGGCATCTAGCTATTACTACAATATAATACTCAGCTAGCAACCATTCATACACTACAACTTACTCCGTACTAAAACTAGCGTGCTTGGTACCACTTGGATGTTGGTGAAGCACTAACTGTAGCTGCCGACTATAGGAGCCGAGGTAATTTCTCTTCTTCATGTCAATATAGAACGAGAAATCACAAAAGTCAGTGTGTTATAGTAGAAGCTTGCTGGCTTCATGTTCTAGTTTTTTTTTTTGTCTGGTCCTCATGAGTAGAGATAAAGAGGATATAGGCGCTTGCATGGCAAGATCAGCAGCCTTGGAGTGAGATGCATCGGGAACGCGGACTGATCTTCCTCGCTGCTGCCAAGGGATTATCTGAAATGGATTGGTCATGGAGGTCCAAACACAATTGCGCCGGTTTTGTGGCAGTTGCCAGTAACGGGGGGTCGGCACTTTCAAGTGACTCTGGTTGTCCATTCAAGATCACGAGGATGAGCCATCCATGCACGTTTATGCTGTGCACCAGGAATGGAGTGCGCTTGACGCGGCGGATCCCCTAGAGTACCAGCTGCCCCCTGGGTAACGGGCTACAATTGGTTCTTGTAGGAGGCATCAGATGAAATCAAGTACTCAAGTCAGAGTCACTTTATCATAAACAGGGTTGAGTTCATTTTCCTTTTGGGTTCTTTTCTAGTACTACCCCTGTTAAAATCGAAATGTATGGATGCCATATGCGTTCGTTATTTGCCCCCACCGGACAAATGAGACATGAGCACGCATGTTGGTTGCAAAAAAGTTTTATAAAGTTGCATGGTCCGTTAATTTGATATGCTATTTTTATTGCATTTGTCCCTTTTTTTTTATCAAGAAGACTTATCTTTTTCAAGTGCTCTTTAGTTAAAGGAATTTGTTTGTTTAGTGCAACAAGCTCATGTCACAAAAAAAAAAAAAAAAAATTCAGAACACAAGAACCCTAATCAATGACAAGAAAAATAGCATAACTATTATTGAGTGAGGAGTTTTACGGTGCGTAATACCACTAGTATAATACTGGCAGTATCACAGAGGTTACCATGGTGATTTCCAACGCGCTGACCATTCGCTTTCTCAGTAGCGAAAGCGAAGTCTGCATCGATCCTTCCTCCAAATATTGTTGAAATTAAAAAATCCACTTCAACCGCAGTTTTGCTAATTTAAGTAACCTCTAGCAAAACAAGGCGTTCACCTTAGCGGTAGACCTTCCTACAAAAGTTTCCATGTCCGTGTTCGATTAATAACAAAGCTTGCTCCAACCGTCAGCCCATTTTCTCAAAAATACCTGGTACTATTGATATTATTACTTAGTAATACTAATGGTACTAGAGGTGGAAGGAGATCTAATGTAAACTGTCAGATTCAAAGTACCATAAGTATATACCGATGATATTGTGCACCGTAAAACTCCTCATCCTTGAGTATATAGAAAAAAGATACCCCTCTAGTGCACATCATGATCACAGCTTGGTACGCGGTAGTTGGTGAAGTTATTGATTTTTTTTTTAAGAATGGTTGGTGAAGCATTAGCTGTGGGAAATATGCAGCCTCTCATCTCGCATTGGTAGGCTGGGATATAAAGTAGCTAGCGCGGCCTCGTGTATCTGGCATGTAATTATAGTTGGAGAAATTCTACTAGTTGTTATGGTTGCCTGGCTTGTAGCAAATCGGAAACTCACGGACCTGTGACTTAGAAGGTACCAAGAGGATTTGCTGAGGAGATTGAAACGTTCGTTCATGGGATCTGTTGCCTGCTGGGAGTGGGATGCATGGGGAATGTGAGCAGTATACTAGTTTGGCTCTCTGCCAGGTACAATGCGCATGAGTCTACTGATCTATCCTGAATCACGACAGTTCATCGCCATGACGGAGATATGGTAGGCTGTGGCCGCTGCGGGAGTGAGGGGACCTGCAGCAGTGTGTGAAGGCAGCCTGCTGACATTGTTTCTCACGCTGCAGTTGTAGGAGCCTCCAGCTGGACTCCCGGTGACTGAGCGAGACAAGGCGGCCATCCAATGGACTCCCCGTCATTCTCGACCAGCTGGGACGTGAAATATAGTGAGTTCGCGCAACGGTGTGGCTTGTACGCCAAATTTTTCAGTTGGACATGTCAGTCTCTTCCGGGCGGAGCATCCAGCTAAAAGGGCCTCTTTGTACCAAGGATTGTAGGAAAGGAATTTCTTGGGATTTTTTTTTCCTTTCCACACTTTTAGAGTACGTACTTCCATGCAAGTGTTAGACAAGATTTCAGTTGCCCATTAAGTACGGAAAAACATTCAGACCAGTTACAAGATGTAAGGATTGGGAAACCGGCCGGCGAATAAACCATCGATTGTGTAACACCCTGTGTTTGCCCATTTGCAAAAATCACTAAAAATTTGAAATTTTTCGAAGTTTAAACAAATTTTAGTAATTTAGGAAGCAAATGCATGCCAAATCTAATTTTCCGAATTTTATTTGTGCATAAAACCCCACCATGAGCATGTTTGGGTTTTTATTGTTTTATTTAGGTGTTAATTTGATTTTGTGCTTTTGCCAAATTTGAAATCCATTCAAATTTGGAGTTCTTTTGATCTCTGGAAAAGTTCAAACTTTTCTTTTCTTTCCGGGCCGCCTTCCTCCATTTCTTTTCTCCGGCCCAGCCTATTCCTTTTTCTCTCCTTCTCCCGCAGCCCACCGCGGCCCAGCCGCGTTGGCCCAGCTCGCCCGGCCCGCGAAGCGCCGTCCCGCGGACGTCTTCGTCCACCGCGCGACGCGTCGCCGCCGGCGCACCTCCCGACGCCGTCGCCGACGCCGTCCCGGTTCGCAGCCCTCGCCTCGAGCCGCAATATGGGTGGACGCGTGGAGGTGGATGTGTGGAGCCAGCGCCTCTCGCCTCGAGCCGCAACTCCCGTTCCGTCGCGTCGAGTTTTAACTTCATCGACGACGGCCGACGATCGACGACAAATTCCCACCGTCGGCCTTATCTCCTCCCCTCCTCTTAAGCCGAGAACGTTCGCATTCCTTCTCTCTCTCTTATCCGCACTCGCATTCGCATCGCCTCGCAGCCACTCGCCCTGCATTTCACTTTTCCCCAACCTCTCCTTCTTCTCCGGCGAGCACCCGTCCGACCTCTCCGCCGCGAAGCGTGAGCTTCTCTTCTCTTCCTCTCCCTTCAAATGGCTCCGCCGTGCCGTGATTGACCCTGCGCGATGTCTTGTTTGTGCAGACAAACTCGGCGTGATGGTTTTCAAGGGCGGCTAGGGTTCCGGCCACCGTGACCACGCCGGCGACCCGTCTCCGGCCTCTCTTCTCCTCCGTCGAGCCCGCCGTGAGCACCGCAACCTTCTTCTCTCTCTCTTGCGCTAGTCCTTCTTCTCCTTTTCCGTGCGCACGAGCTCTCGCACCGAGCACCTTCACCCGCCGCCGCGCGACCTCGTCGCCGGCGAGCTTTCCGGCCGCGCCTGGCCAAGCTGAGGAGCGCCATGTCTTCCCCGCACTCACGCGCACCCGCACGGTAGCACAAACTCGAACCTAACCGCACGCGCACGTGTTCTTCACCACACATCGACGCGCCGCCCAAGTCCGGCGAGTTCGCGTCGTCTCTCCGGCCGCCGTTCACGTCGATGCGCCCCACTGGACGTTTCGCCGTCGCACGCTGAGCCCTCACAACCGCACGATTTCGAGCGCGAGCACGCACACGTGTTTTTCACCTCGCGCACCGCCGCGCCGCCGAACTCCGGCGAGCGCGCGCCGCCGCTCTTCTCGCCGCCGACGTCGATGTGCTACCCCGCTAGACTCGCCGTCGCGCGTAGATCACCTAGGACTACTCCCCGTGCTCTTCCGACCGCTGCAGCCGCCGCCGGCGTGAATTCCGGCGACGCGCCGCCGCGTCCCCTGCTTCCGGCCGCCTCGCGCTGACGCACCGCGCCGCCGTCCGACGTGGCGAGCCACGTCGTCCCGCGGGCCCACACGACCAAGTCGTCTCGCTGAGTCAGCCGCCACGTGGTACACCCGGACCACGGTGGACCACGCGCACAAATCACCCCGGTCCACAGCTCGGTGGACCGAGTCCACAGCACAGTAAGCGACAGTGTACCGGGCCCTCTGACCCCACCTGTCAGCCTCTCAAACACACAAGATTTGCTATGTACACCCGGCTAGTGTACACAGAAACCTATTTCGACACTTTCCCAATAACAGAAAAATCTCAGAAAATCCTAAAAATACCTTGATTCTTCTTAATCACTGTCCAATCCTTGTTTACTCCAAATAAATTAGGATTTGAGCTATACTTAATTACTTAGCTTAATCCTGATCAATTTCTTTTCTCAATCTTGTTTAATTCATATCTTCTACGTTTTAATTCCGATTCCAGCGATTCTTCCACCCAAATTCATCAAAATTCATGATCTACCCAATGCCACCAATGACTTATTCATTTGATCTTTATTTGACTTTTATTTAATTTAATGATTGTTAATTGTGTGTTAAGCGGTAGATTTATTCGATCGTTATTTTTCTTTTGTTATAGACGATCAAGTTCTCGAGGAAGGATCTGACCCGGATTACGAGGACGTAGAGGAGGAAGACTTTGGTGAAGGCAAGTCCTAATCCCTTTGATCATGTTGATCCTATGATTGTAAATTTATCCTAATTAGAGCCTGTTTTACAAATAATCATGCATGTTGATTTAAATGCTTAGTATGTCCTAAATACTTGTTAATAGCCATGCCTTGCTGTTGTTTATCCTGTTTCCGTTGTTAAACCTAGGAACCAACGTCATTACTCTTGTAATGATACGTTGGAATGAAATGCCGCTTAGGACCTGTTCACACTGTGTACTTAATTAATCTTGCTATACATGCTTTTTAGTGTTAAAGTGCGTGAGTACTTGGTGGAGTGAGTGTGAACATGAAAAGTGGGTGGGTTTAGTGACAATTGTACAACTGCTAGTGGGGATGCTTTGGCGGGAACAGGCGAGGTAGTCCTCAGTGGGGGGGGGGGGGGGGGGACTATCTCTGGGATGCGACTCCTCTGTGAGGATAGCTATTGAAGATGCCTGTTTCGGTCGTATAAGGACCGGTTCCTGTGCCGCCTGGCCTAGCACCTACGTACAGCCACAAGTCTTGTATGGGAAAGATTTGGAACCACACCCTACTATAGTGTTTCCACGGTACCCACCGGGAGGCAGGAGTTGCACATGGAAGCCAGGAGAAGATTCGCCGACAGTGGGACGCGGATCCGGCATATGGTGATATTTCAGGCCTTATTATATGATGATTGAAGCCCCTGGTCGCAGATTTTCCGTGGGTGGTGCCGTGGCGACACCAAGTAGGTACGGGACCTCAGTATGCCTGTCCAAACTTCGACGGGAGGGAGGACAGGTGTACCTTGTGGGGAATCGTGTACAACCTCTGCAGAGTTATGAATCTATCCGGATAGCCGTGTTCCACGGCAATGGACGACGCGAAAGCTTTGGCCACACAAGATTAGTATAACGGTGTGAGTTTATCCTTGGCGTGTTTTTGGAATACACCGGTGTGGAGCCGTGCGCTGGTTGTCGGCCAGCATTAAAAGTGGGAACTGGCGGGATGGATTGCATCTCCCCCAGGGCCAACCAACCCCACTAAATTAAAGATAATACTTGATAGTAGTTGCAAACTGCTTTGTTTTTCACAGAAACCCCTGCATCAAGATTGCTTTTCGCTGTTATGATGAACCTCAGCTTTTGCCTTGTTTTGTCCTTGCATATAACTCCCCTTGTGTGAGGACTTGCTGAGTACCTTATGTACTCACCCTTGCTTTAAATCACTCAGATGAAGAGCCCGAATACGAGTATCAAGATGATGGAGATGAAGAATAGGGTTCCTTCTGCACTCAAGTCGCCTGTAGTAGTGGTTTTGTTTACGTTTTCCGCTGTAGCAGTGTCTAGTAGAAGTTTGTAAGTGTGGAGCTTGCTGTAAATTTAAGGCCAGAGGCCTTTGTTGAAAGACCCTTTATGTAAGAAATGGCTTGTATGAGACTTGGTAATAATGTAAGTGATGACTTTGTGATGACATTCTGTGTAAGTGAGCGTATCAGCGTCTGATCCAGGGACTGATACGGGTAATCACTAGTGCTCCAGAAATGGGGTACGACAGAGTGGTATCAGAGCCATGCTTGACCGTAGGACGGACCCTAGCTTGGTTCGAGTGTAAGTGAGTGATATTTTTATATATAAACTATATTACAAAAATTCTACTACTTGTTCTACTTTCATTTTGTAAAAATTTTGTTGCTACTCTTCTCTCACCATCTTCAACTTCTGTTGAACAGATGGAGATCCAGGTGGTAGACGACGAGTGGACCCTCAGCTACCAGAAGGGCGTCGCAGGTTTTCCCACAGTCCTTTGGGAGACCCTGCAGCGTTTCGGCTACACCGACCACCCGGAGTACCGCACCCGTCGCCTCGTCGAGCACGGCACCCAGAAGTGCGAGGTTCGCGTGACGATCCTCCAGTCACCCGCGCGCACTGAGTGGGGGCCGTTGACAGCCACGACCTTCGGCGCTTCACGCGACGACGCTTACCAGGCAGGGGCCCGCAAGGCCCTGCTCCTCTTCTGCGAGCGACACGAGCAGGACGTCCGAGGCACACCGTCCCGCTACTTCCCGCTCTACGCCTACCCACGCCCAGTGTGGCGTAGTAGGTGGAGTGCACTCGAGGGTTTGAGCCAGACCGAGGACAGCCCTGCCTTGGTTGCTACTGTTCGGTACCTTCTCGCCCTGGACGACCTGTACGAGCTACGCCAGCGAGAGTTTTCGAGATGCATCACCAGAGCTGAGGAGGCCGAGACCAGGGAGAGAGCCCTCAGAGAGCAGCTTGAGCAGACCCAGTCCCAGCTTGCAGAGACACAGACCCAGCTCGCTCAGGCTCAGGCAGACCACGCAGAGACACAGTCCACTTTAGGGATCACTACGAGGCTCTGGAGAGAGGATGCACTGTACCTGATCAAGAAGCTGAACCGCTCTTACGAGAGTTGTCGCAGAGCTCACGGAGGACCCCGTCACAGGTTCACCCCGAGGGTTGGACTACCCAGCCGTCACCTACACTACGCCTGTCCGACAGACTCGGACGACGACCCAGACACTACAGACTCAGAGTCGACTGGAGACTCTCAGGGTTCTGACTCACCTGGAGGCTCAGGATCGTCAGGAGCAGCACAGCCGACAGCACCAGCCCCTACGGAGGTGGTTCCAGCTCCAGTCCGTGCAGCAGTTACTCCAGCTCCAGCTTCAGCAGAGGATGCCCTAGTTCCAGTTTCTCCAGAGGTCGATCCAGCTCCAGTTCCTACAGAGGATGACTCAGTTCCAGCACCTACCGAGGATGTTCCAGCTCCGACCACCTTATGGGTCACGCTAGTCCCAGGCAATGACCCAGAGTTTGGATCCGATGACCAGATGGACACTGACAGCTCCGACGACGGTGACGACTTCTCAGCTCACGAGGACTCAGTGGGGACTGACGAGGAGCCCACAGAGGACACTGAGATGGCAGTTGACAGCTCCGAGTCAGAGGAGTCAGAGGCACCAGAGGACCACCCTCAGGATGAGGATCCCCCTGAGGATGAGCAGTCGGAGAACATTCCGCTTCACGGGTTGTCTTACCAGAGTGACGGAGCAGCACAGTCAGTGGAGTCCGGGGACCAGTTTCCAGTGCACGGAGGTCCCGAGGCTCCGGTTGAGGACGACCAGTCGGAGGAGTCGGAGGACTCCATGGCAGACCAGATCGTCGACCTCACAGGCGACGATGATCTGATGGACGGAGACTACCCTGCTGTTGAGGACCCACCAGTTCAGCCTCAGCCAGCACCTGTTATGCCACCTGTGCAGGAGCCCCCAGTCGGCGTTGTACCACCAGCACACTTCTATCCAGCAGTTGCTCCTGTTCAGTACCTGTCAGCAGTCGTTGCACCACCAGCACCGTACCAGCCAGTGTTTGCTGCACCTTCAGCCCAGTACTTTCCTCCAGTTCTGCAGCAGGCCCCTGGACCCCAGTTACTCAGCGGCGCAGGCTTCCTCGAGTACCACCAGCAGCTCCTTGCACACAGTCAGTGGAGTGAGCCCTTCGACCTGTACCTTGAGTGGCGCAGGTCCCGTGGCTTCGAGCAGTGAGCAGCAGTTGTCCGAGGAGATAGCTACTAGTAGTGCTTGTACTAGTGTGTGCTTGTAGTCAGAGTAGTTGTAGTAGTCAGCAGTTGTGTGTCGTTGTACCATAGAGTCACCATGTTGTCAGTCTGTTTAGTAGTTGTATCCGTTGCATGTATGATCGAACCTTTGTTATAATGAATAATGGATGCTGTAATGATGTAATGATGCTGGATCTTCTTGTTTGTGTGTAGTTAGTGCATATAGTTACGCGGTTTTCTCGTTAAAGTTCGCACGCATAATCTCGACTTAATCTCACCTTCGGCTATCGTTAATCAAATGAACAGATGCCTCCTAAAAGATCCGCCAGAATCCAGCAGCGCCAACAGCGTGAAGACCGTGATGACCAAGACCACCAAGAGGAGGAAGCAAGCCAGAATCAACAGGAAGATGAAGAGGAGGTTGCTGACAACCATAATCGACGTGGAGGTCAACAGAACCGTGGTAGAGGTGGAAGAGGCGGTGGTAGAAGTGGTAGAGGTGGTGGTAGAGGTGGAAGAATACCTCAAGCACCTGTCAAAAACCTGGTGGCCGTGATGGACAACCAGACCCGCCTAATGGAGATTATAGCCCAAGGACTTCTGGACCGTACACCTGGTTCCCAGTCCAAGATGTCTGAATTCATGAGGCTCAGACCACCGACCTTTGAAGGTTCTGAGGAGGATCCCCTGGCAGCAGACGATTGGCTGAGAGGCATCGTCAAGAAGCTGCAAGCAGTCAATGCCAATGATGAAGAGAAAGTTCTCTTGGCATCTCACCAACTCATTGGAGCAGCAAGTGAATGGTGGGATAACTACCGTGAGGCAGCAGAAAATGCAGATGCTATCACTTGGGAAGAATTCCAGGAGGAGTTCAGGAGGTATCACATCCCTGAAGGTATCATGGAAATGAAGGCTGATGAGTTTCGCTCTCTGAAGGAAGGTGCCATGACCGTGAACCAGTATATCAGGAAGTTTATGAAGCTGGCACGTTATGCACCTGAGGATGTGAACACTGACAAGAAGAAGCAGGACCGCTTCAGGAAAGGACTTATTCCCAGTCTGAAGATGCAGCTGATCACTCACATCTATCCAGACTTCAACACTTTAATAAACCGTGCCATTCTGTTGGAAGATGCTCGTTCTCACTTAGAGACTGACCGCAAGCGCAAGTTCAGTGCGCAGAAGTTCAGGCAGCAAGAGAGGAACCAGAGGTCAAGGTATAATCCATATCAGAAGCCTAAACCAACTATGCAATACCGAACCTCAGCACCCAGTCAGCAACAATCAGCACCTTCTTATCGCAACCAAGGTTCCAGCAGTCAGCAGAAGAGCAGCTCCAGTGTTGCCCAGCCCGCTCAATCTGACAAGAGGACATGCTTTCATTGCCGCGAACCAGGTCATATGATTGCTAAGTGCCCCTATCTGAATCAGAATCAGACTCAAGCTCAGACCCATCAGGCAAGTAACACCAGAACTGCAGCGTCAGGAGTGGGACGTGGTGGACAGCAACCCTCAGGACAGCAGCGTAGGAACAATCAGACCTATGGTCGAGGCAGAGTCAACCACATTGACACCCAGGAAGCTGAGGAAGCACCAGACGTTGTACTTGGTGAGTATCTTGTCAATTCAACTCTTGCAACAGTTTTGTTTGATTCTGGAGCTTCGCATTCTTTCATATCTTCAAGATTTGTTGCTGCACATGGTTTTCCAACTGTTTCGCTCAAACAACCCTTGATTACCCAATCTCCTGGGGCGAAAATCAAATGTTTGTTGGGATGTCCCCGGGTAAAACTTCTTTTAAGTGGGGTAGTGTTCCTAGCAGATCTAGTGGTTCTCAAATCTGCAGGAATAGATGTTATACTTGGAATGGATTGGTTAAGCAAACATCAAGGCAATATAGCCTGTGATACTCGAAAGGTATCTTTGGTAAACCATAAAGGAGTTAAGGTAGAATGTGAACCAAGAAGAGTAAAAGCCATACCTATGGTATGCAGTCTAGAAGCCAAACCCCTGGAGGAAGTACCAGTGGTCTGTGAATATCCAGATGTCTTTCCAGATGAGTTACCAGGAATGCCACCTGACCGAGACATAGAGTTTATCATTGAGCTGATCCCAGGAACATCTCCCATAGCCAAGAGACCCTATCGGATGGCAGCCAATGAGCTAGCAGAATTGAAGGCACAAATAGCAGAATTACAAGAGAAAGGTTATATCAGACCAAGCTCTTCTCCTTGGGGAGCACCTGTTCTCTTTGTTAAGAAGAAAGATGGTAGTCTCAGAATGTGCATTGACTATCGTTCACTCAATGAAGTCACTATCAAGAACAAGTACCCGCTGCCCAGGATCGATGATTTGTTCGATCAATTGAAGGGAGCCAAGTTCTTCTCTAAGATTGACCTAAGATCTGGCTATTATCAACTCAAGATTCGAGAAGGAGACGTACTGAAGACAGCTTTTGTCACCAGATATGGGCAGTATGAGTTCACAGTAATGCCTTTTGGTCTTACCAATGCACCGGCATACTTCATGAATTTAATGAACAAGGTTTTTATGGAAGAATTGGATCGGTTTGTCGTGGTCTTTATTGACGACATCCTGATTTATTCCAAGAGTGCTGAAGAGCATGAAGAACATTTGAGAGTTGTACTTGAGAAGCTGAGGGCACATGAGCTTTATGCCAAGTTCAGTAAGTGTGAATTCTGGTTAAAAGAAGTAGCCTTTCTTGGTCATGTTCTGACAGAAGAAGGAGTTGCAGTAGACCCAGCCAAGGTTGAAGCAGTTACCAACTGGAAACAACCGACCAATGTGACTGAAATCAGGAGTTTTCTTGGATTGGCAGGTTACTACCGCAGATTTATAGAAGGATTCTCCAAGTTAGCCCGACCCATGACCACATTGACACAGAAAGGACAAGCATTCAAATGGACAGATGCCTGTGAAAAGAGTTTTCAAGAATTAAAAAGAAGACTGACGACAGCCCCAGTATTAATTTTGCCAGATATCCATCGAGATTTTGTCGTATTCTGCGACGCATCTCGTCAAGGCTTGGGTTGTGTCCTTATGCAAGACGGACGAGTAGTGGCTTATGCATCAAGACAGCTGAAAGTTCATGTGCAGAATTACCCAACACATGATCTAGAATTAGCAGCAGTCGTGCATGCACTCAAGATTTGGAGACATTATCTTATTGGAAATAAGTGTGAAATCTATACAGATCATAAAAGCTTGAAATACATTTTCACCCAATCAGATCTAAATCTCAGACAAAGAAGATGGTTAGAATTGATCAAGGATTATAACCTGGAGTTACAATATCACCCTGGAAAGGCCAATGTGGTGGCAGATGCTTTGAGTCGCAAGGTTCACTGCAACTATATTGAGATGCATGAACGAAGACCTGAATTACTGGCAGAGTGTAAGCAGTTGAATCTCCACTTCACAGATGCAGGCCAGTTAAACACCTTGTGTGTTGAGCCAACTCTGGAAAGTAAAATCCAAGTAGCTCAGAAGACGGATGAAGAGATACAGGAAATAAAGGGTAAAACAGGAGTGGATAAAGCACCAGGATTTAGAGTGGATGATCAAGGCACTTTATGGTACAAAGATCGGATATGTGTACCTAAGAATGGTGGATATCAACGGCTTATCATGGATGAAGCCCACAATTCGGCATATTCCATCCATCCAGGATGTACCAAGATGTACACGGATCTGAAACAGAAATACTGGTGGACAGGAATGAAAAGGGATATCGCAGAGTTCGTTGCCCGATGTGATATCTACCAAAGAGTCAAAGCAGAACACAAGAGACCTGCAGGATTGTTGCAGCCACTTCATATTCCAGTCTGGAAATGGGATGAGATCAGTATGGACTTCATTGTGGGGTTACCCCGCACCCAGAAAGGAAATGACTCGATATGGGTCATAGTAGATCGTCTGACAAAGGTCGCACACTTCATAGCTGTGAAGACAACCTACCGAGGGGATAACTACGCCCAGCTGTACATAGACAATGTACTCAAGTTACATGGAGTCCCAAGCAGAATAGTGTCAGATCGAGGTGCTCAGTTTACCTCGAAGTTCTGGAAAAGTCTGCATAAGCTACTGAAAACAAAGTTGGACTACATCTCTGCTTATCACCCCCAGACAGATGGACAAACTGAAAGAGTCAATCAAATACTAGAGGATATGTTGAGAGCATGTGTCCTAGCCTATGGAAAAGATTGGGAGAAAAGTCTATCCTTCGCAGAGTTCTCCTACAATAACAGCTATCAAGCTAGTCTACAGATGTCACCCTTTGAAGCTTTATATGGCAGAAAGTGCAGAACCCCTCTGATGTGGTCAGAAGTGGGGGAACGGTCTTTCTTTGGACCTGCTGTTATTCGAGACGCCGAAGAGAAAGTAGCTTTGATAAGAGAAAACCTAAAAGTAGCCCAGAGCAGGCAGAAAAGCTACGCAGACATAAGACGCAGAGAATTGAGTTTTGAAATAGGAGACTATGTATATCTCAAGGTATCACCGATACGAGGTACTCGAAGGTTCAGAGTCCGAGGAAAGTTGGCACCAAGATATATCGGACCCTTCAAAGTACTTGAGAAGATAGGAGCCGTGGCATACCGCCTCGAGCTTCCTGAAGAAATGTCAGATGTACATAATGTCTTCCATGTTTCTCAAATGAAGAAATGTCTCAGAGTTCCAGAAGAGATTGTTCCACCGGAAGTAATGGATCTTCAACCGGATCTCAGATATCAGGAGAGACCAATCAAGATTTTGGATATTGCAACAAGGTTAACAAGAAGGAATACAGTACGATTTTGCCGAGTACAATGGAGTAATCATACGGAAGCAGAAGCTACATGGGAACGAGAGGATGATCTGAAGAAAGAGTTTCCCTATCTGTTCGAGGAAGAGCCAGAATCTCGAGGACGAGATTCACCTTAAGTGGGGTAGGTTTGTAACACCCTGTGTTTGCCCATTTGCAAAAATCACTAAAAATTTGAAATTTTTCGAAGTTTAAACAAATTTTAGTAATTTAGGAAGCAAATGCATGCCAAATCTAATTTTCCGAATTTTATTTGTGCATAAAACCCCACCATGAGCATGTTTGGGTTTTTATTGTTTTATTTAGGTGTTAATTTGATTTTGTGCTTTTGCCAAATTTGAAATCCATTCAAATTTGGAGTTCTTTTGATCTCTGGAAAAGTTCAAACTTTTCTTTTTCTTTCCGGGCCGCCTTCCTCCATTTCTTTTCTCCGGCCCAGCCTATTCCTTTTTCTCTCCTTCTCCCGCAGCCCACCGCGGCCCAGCCGCGTTGGCCCAGCTCGCCCGGCCCGCGAAGCGCCGTCCCGCGGACGTCTTCGTCCACCGCGCGACGCGTCGCCGCCGGCGCACCTCCCGACGCCGTCGCCGACGCCGTCCCGGTTCGCAGCCCCCCGCCTCTAGCCGCAATATGGGTGGACGCGTGGAGGTGGATGTGTGGAGCCAGCGCCTCTCGCCTCGAGCCGCAACTCCCGTTCCGTCGCGTCGAGTTTTAACCTCATCGACGACGGCCGACGATCGACGACAAATTTCCACCGCCGGCCTTATCTCTTCCTCTCCTCTTAAGCCGAGAACGTTCGCATTCCTTCCCTCTCTCTTATCCGCACTCGCATTCGCCTCACCTCGCAGCCACTCGCCCTGCATTTCACTTTTCCCCAACCTCTCCTTCTTCTCCGGCGAGCACCCGTCCGACCTCTCCGTCGCGAAGCGTGAGCTTCTCTTCTCTCCTTCTCCCTTCAAATGGCTCCGCCGTGCCGTGATTGACCCTGCGCGATGTCTTGTTTGTGCAGACAAACTCGGCGTGATGGTTTTCAAGGGCGGCTAGGGTTCCGGCCACCGTGACCACGCCGGCGACCCGTCTCCGGCCTCTCTTCTCCTCCGTCGAGCCCGCCGTGAGCACCGCAACCTTCTTCTCTCTCTCTTGCGCTAGTCCTTCTTCTCCTTTTCCGTGCGCACGAGCTCTCGCACCGAGCACCTTCACCCGCCGCCGCGCGACCTCGTCGCCGACAAGCTTTCCGGCCGCGCCTGGCCAAGCTGAGGCGCGCCATGTCTTCCCCGCACTCACGCGCACCCGCACGGTAGCACAAACTCGAGCCTAACCGCACGCGCACGTGTTCTTCACCACACATCGACGCGCCGCCCAAGTCCGGCGAGCTCGCGTCGTCTCCCCGGCCGCCGTTCACGTCGATGCGCCCCACTGGACGTTTCGCCGTCGAACACAGAGCCCTCACGACAGCACGGTTTCGAGCGCGAGCACGCACATGTGTGTTTTCACCTCGCGCACCGCCGCGCCGCCGAACTCCGGCGAGCGCGCGCCGCCGCTCTTCTCGCCGCCGACGTCGATGTGCTACCCCGCTAGACTCGCCATCGCGCGTAGATCACCTAGGGCTACTCCCCGTGCTCTTCCGACCGCTGTAGCCGCCGCCGGCGTGAATTCCGGCGACGCGCCGCCGCGTCCCCTGTTTCCGGCCGCCGCGCGCTGACGCACCGCGCCGTCGTCCGACGTGGCGAGCCACGTCGGCACGCGGGCCCACACGACCGAGTCGTCCCGCTGAGTCAGCAGCCACGTGGTACACCCGGACCATGGTGGACCACGCGCACAAATCACCCCGGTCCACAGCTCTGTGGACCGAGTCCACAGCACAGTAAGCGACAGTGCACCGGGCCCCCTGACCCCACTTGTCAGCCTCTCAAACACACTGAAATTGCTAGGTGCACACTGACACTGTACACAGAAAGGCATTTCGACACTTTCCCAATAACAGAAAAATCCCAGAAAATTCCTAAAAATACTTTGATTCTTTCTAATCACTGTCCAATCCTTGGTTACTCCAAATAAATTAGGATTTGAGCTATACTTAATTACTTAGCTTAATCCTGATCAATTTCCTTTCTCAATCTTGTTTAATTCATATCTTCTACGTCTTAATTCCGATTCCAGCGATTCTTCCACCCAAATTCATCAAAATTCATGATCTACCCAATGCCACCAATGACTTATTCATTTGATCTTTATTTGGCTTTTATTTAATTTAATGATTGTTAATTGTGTGTTAAGCGGTAGATTTATTCTATCGTTATTTTCTTTTTGTTATAGACGATCAAGTTCTCGAGGAAGGATCCGACCCGGATTACGAGGACGTAGAGGAGGAAGACTTTGGTGAAGGCAAGTCCTAATCCCTTTTGATCATGTTGATCCTATGATTGTAAATTTATCCTAATTAGAGCCTGTTTTACAAATAATCATGCATGTTGATTTAAATGCTTAGTATGTCCTAAATACTTGTTAATAGCCATGCCTTGCTGTTGTTTATCCTGTTTCCGTTGTTAAACCTAGGAACCAACGTCATTACTCTTGTAATGATACGTTGGAATGAAATGCCGCTTAGGACCTGTTCACACTGTGTACTTAATTAATCTTGCTATACATGCTTTTAGTGTTAAAGTGCGTGAGTACTTGGTGGAGTGAGTGTGAACATGAAAAGTGGGTGGGTTTAGTGACAATTGTACAACTGCTAGTGGGGATGCTTTGGCGGGAACAGGCGAGGTAGTCCTCTGTGGGGGGGGGGGGGGGGGGGGGGGAACTATCTCTGGGATGCGACTCCTCTGTGAGGATAGCTATTGAAGATGCCTGTTTCGGTCGTATAAGGACCGGTTCCTGTGCCGCCTGGCCTAGCACCTACGTACAGCCACAAGTCTTGTATGGGAAAGATTTGGAACCACACCCTACTATAGTGTTTCCACGGTACCCACCGGGAGGCAGGAGTTGCACATGGAAGCCAGGAGAAGATTCGCCGACAGTGGGACGCGGATCCGGCATATGGTGATATTTCAGGCCTTATTTATATGATGATTGAAGCCCCTGGTCGCAGATTTTCCGTGGGTGGTGCCGTGGCGACACCAAGTAGGTACGGGACCTCAGTATGCCTGTCCAAACTTCGACGGGAGGGAGGACAGGTGTACCTTGTGGGAATCGTGTACAACCTCTGCAGAGTTATGAATCTATCCGGATAGCCGTGTTCCACGGCAATGGACGACGCGAAAGCTTTGGCCACACAAGATTAGTATAACGGTGTGAGTTTATCCTTGGCGTGTTTTGGAATACACCGGTGTGGAGCCGTGCGCTGGTTGTCGGCCAGCATTAAAAGTGGGAACTGGCGGGATGGATTGCATCTCCCCCAGGGCCAACCAACCCCACTAATTTAAAGATAATACTTGATAGTAGTTGCAAACTGCTTTGTTTTCACAGAAACCCCTGCATCAAGATTGCTTTTCGCTGTTATGATGAACCTCAGCTTTTGCCTTGTTTTGTCCTTGCATATAATTCCCCTTGTGTTAGGACTTGCTGAGTACCTTATGTACTCACCCTTGCTTTAAATCACTCAGATGAAGAGCCCGAGTACGAGTATCAGAATGATGGAGATGAAGAGTAGGGTTCCTTCTGCACTCAAGTCGCCTGTAGTAGTGGCTTTGTTTACGTCTTCCGCTGTAGCAGTGTCTAGTAGAAGTTTGTAAGTGTGGAGCTTGCTGTAAATTTAAGGCCAGAGGCCTTTGTTGAAAGACCCTTTATGTAAGAAGTGGCTTGTATGAGACTTGGTAATAATGTAAGTGATGACTTTGTGATGACATTCTGTGTAAGTGAGCGTATCAGCGTCTGATCCAGGGACTGATACGGGTAATCACTAGTGCTCCAGAAATGGGGTACGACAATACAGCTCCAACTCTCCTTCAATACTGACCCTAGGTTGTGTCTCCTTTTGTAACATGTGACCGGCTTTTTTGTTTTAATTCGATGCAGCAAAGTTAACTGTTTTTTTTTGATAAAGGACTCTTTTAATCTCAGCTTCTCACGCAGTTACTCATTGGTTTTCCAGAGAAAGAATCAGTTGATCCTTGTTTGACCTAGATCGATCGCTAAATTAAACTATCGGGCCGGGATGCGCTGCAACAACCTGCAGCGGCATCTCTGGAACAAATAACGCCTGTACCGTCAACGGGGTTATGCATGCATGCTCCGTTATTACTGTGGCTCCTGCAGAGCACTAGTAGTACTTTTTAACTACTTAAGTGGAGAGAACTAAACTTATTAGCTCTTCAAACATCAATAATAGCTAGCTCGAAAAAAAAAAACCCTTGATATAGTATTAATAAACTTATTAATGTTAGTCATATAATCATAGGAGTATTATATTTGGATGGACGCAAGTTGGGTCACAGCTAAATGTAGTTGCTCACATTCCTGAGAAAATCAAACGAAACCATTTCATCATGCGACCCTCGAGGAGAAAGCCGCCCGCCTCCGGCCTTGATTGGTGGATCTGGTCTTCGTGTAGTTTTCTGAACGAGACTTCCTGCAGCGAACACTTCAGTCAACTGTTCGATTGCTTTTGTCATAAAAACTATGTTCATATCAAAATAGATTGTTGTAGTTGTAGCTGGCTGCTGCAGCCACGACAACCAGGAAGAAAAATGTGAAGATAGGAAGAAGCATCACAACTCAACGCGACTGTAAAACTCTCTTCCGATCGCTGCTTTTGTTTCAGTTTATTTCGATTATGGATTTTGCATTGTATATTACGAAGTTGAAACAAAGAAATAGCTTCTTTCACAATCTAGCTGTAAAGGTCCGACAATTCAGCACCCGGTTATAGGGACAATCTTTTTTCTTAGATTGTAACACACATATTGCCATTAAGTGACCAAAACCTAGATTGTAGAATTCAGCCAAACAATCAACCATTACCATTCGAACCCTCGGATCTTACGATCTCACACCCCACGATGGATATTCCAAAAGCTCGATTAATTGTGGAATTGAAGGTTGAAAAAAAGAGGGCCTAGATTGATCTCTTGTTAACCCTAGCTGCCACCCGCAAGCTAGCTAGTGACCGACTTTATTGGATTCTTTTATGAACGGGACATAGTCGTGATAAGATGTTTTTGGTCTCCAATGACTTAAGCCTAATTTAGATTCAAGAGACTAGACTAATTTTAGTCTCTCGAAGCTCGTAATAGGAAAGACTAATTATTAGTTCACCAAAGAACTCATAGTAATCCTATTGGTCCATCCAAACCAACTAATAAAGACTAATGGTGCTCAGGGCTTCAGATTACATGCAACTAATTAATAGTAGCTGACTAATAATTAGTCTTTTAAATCCAAACAGAGTCTTAATTAGCCAGGCAAACGCCTTCGAGCGATCGATCTTACCCTTAATTATCTGGCGTGTGGGAGCGGAGCAGCTTGCTCGACAGCAGCTTGATATGTCATCGAGATAACGATGCAGCTGTTAGTGAATTCGATTAGGAATAATCTGCAGCCTAATCATACGCGGTGGTTGCCCCCGGCCACGTCCTCCTCCCGTTCACAGGTAAGCTCCATCCAGCCACGTGATCTGTTTTTTCTTTTTTTTGGCTTGTTCTTTTTGGAGGGCCGCTGCTCTTTTTTGACGGAGACGACCGACGGTTCCTTCGATATGCTACTACTAGTATTATTGAAGCCGCGTAGACCTCTCCACCCAATTGGAGAAAAAAAATGGTTCATAAACTTGAAACCTTTAGCTTTGCAGAACGTACTCGGTTTGCATGATGGCGACCCCTTTCACGATCACGGCATCAAGAATTCTACTCTCTTGTGTTCCCTTTTGCAAGGAAAGGCTAGCTAGGAAGAGAGGTCCAAATTAAAGGACATGCTTTTTGGGGCCAAACAAAAACTGCTTGTTACTACTATGTGTTTTCTTTTTTTTTCTTATCTTTTTTTTGCCACGGCTCACATCGGCTTCGGCCTCTTGGGACACAGCACCGTTGACACACTGTAGCGAGAAGTCATTTACATTTGAACCGGAAGTTCGTGAAATCCTTCACCGACTCGTGGAAAGAAAAGAAATCTAACTTACCAAAAGAGGCCTTTAAAGAAGAAAAACCCATATATGAAGTCCCGAGCTATATATGTAATCCAAAAGGGATAAACAAAAGATACACTATCAGCTCTCTCTCACTATCCTAAAGTGATGAGATGGGAACGAGAAAATGAAGTTGAAGAGCGGAGACGGCATTGACTGACAGAGATACGTCTCCGGTCCATTGTGTTGATAAGCACGTGTGCACGAGAGAGAAGATGCCAACCAATCGATCACACCCAAGCACAGATGGACAAGCTAGAAGAGCCGTGTCGTGGAAATTGAGGGAATATATGGAGGAGAAGGGTATCACCAACCTCTAAAAGAAAACATGTACCGGTCGCATCATGTTTTGTGCATAAAACCCTTACAAGTAGGTCTGACCGAGATCTGAAATTAGCGATCGAATCCACTTTTTGCAACAAATCGAAGCTGAATTATGCTTATGTTTGGCACAACTTGAGCAGCAGGTGGCTGATCTGGAAGAAGAAGAAGGATGAGACCAAGCAGATGGTGGCGCACGACGATGAGTGTCGCCGGCTGCGACGTGCTCTCGCCCTGGTGCTGGGCGCCGCCAGACCGGTGGGGGTGATGCTCGCCACGTTTGTCGCAGCGGCGCTCGACACGCTGCCACTGCTCAGTCCAAGAGCCGGGGACGAACAACGACAAGTACCCGGCGGCCGGCGGCTACTGAACGCCGTCGGCCGGCGCCAACCGCTTCACCACTTAATTTAGTAGTGTGCCGGAAACTATACTGAGCGCTGGCCGGAATACTTTACTAGCACTACTAGCTATGGGAAGGGGATGAAACGCAACAACTGTAGGAAACCAAAAACCCTAGTCACCATAGCGACTTCCTGGCGATTTCCATTATCCGATCTGACTCGTGTGAGACTCCGATTCTAGTCTCGATTGTCTACGGCGTGGACTCTCCCGCTCGTGAGACGATCTCCCCGACCTATCGGGTAGATATTTCTGATTCTCTGATTTGCCGTGACCATAAAGGTTGGCAGCGGCTAGGGTTCTGAGGTGTCTCCGGTGGTTTTTGGTTGTCGATCTCTGGGGTTTTGGTGTGCTGCGATCTTGCTCAGTGGGGGATGATTCGAGGGTCCTGGTGAAGGTCCTTCCCACCTGCTACTGGTGCCGATTGCGGCTACTGTGATCTGGCGTACCCTAGGTGATGGAGAACAAGATGGAGACGGCGGCGATTGAGAAGATGAAGGGCATGGCTCTGCCACGGGTGCTACGTCGGGCCTGTCGTCGGAGATGAAGCTGATGGAGGCGGGTGGTGGCAGCCAGGTGAACCAGATGGGAAAGCAAAAGCTCGGGATGCCGGACATGTCGGCGCCGGAGGGTAGGAGCATGAGGTTGGCCCGGGGGCGATGGTGCTCTACAGGGTGCGTGAAAAGCGGCCCGTGGATGAGGATGTGGAAGATGATTCTGATGATGAGGTGGTCGATATCGACATGGGTGCTGCTGCCCGTGGTGCTGGCGAGGTATTACTCTGGATTCCCTACAACCCAAAGTATCTCTTTGAGGGCATGGGGCGTGGTTGGGGTTTGAAAGATCCTGTGTCTGCAAGGGCGCTGGATGATAATCGTTATATTATTGAGTTTGATTCACAGAGGGTATATGAGATGGTGGTAAATGGTGGCCCATGGAGAAGTAGGGGGAAATGCGATGCTGATGGTGCCATATGATGGGCTGCCAAGACCAATATATATTGCCATTGATTCTGTTCCGCTGTCGATACTTTTCTTCGATCTTCCGGAGTTCATGATGACTAGAGACTATGCCAATTTTCTGGGTGAGAAGCTGGGTCGGGTGATTGAGTATGGTGGCACAATAAAGAATTCTCTACGAGTGAGGGTCCAGTTCCCGCTGGAGAAGGCACTTAAGGCGCACATGAAAGTGCGCATTGATGGGAAGGTTTCTTCTGTGAAAGTGAAGTATGAGAATGTTCTCCTATGGCATGATTGACCATGCCCGTGATGTGTGCCCAAATGAAGATGTGCATGGGGGTGTTATCAGAGTTGACACGAATCTGAGGGCAAGTCCGCTGAAGCATACCAATACGTTCAAGTTTTCTATCTCAGCAGCTAACCCCTCTGCTGCCAAGGCACTAAACTTCTCTGGACCACAGCGTGATAAAAGTCATGTCGGGGTCGAGCTCACCTAGAACCCTGCTGGCGTTTATCGTGGTTCTGGCGATGGAGGGAAGATGAACACTGGGGTGGCTGTGAGTAAACCGGTGGTCACTGAGCTACCAGGCAAGGATGATCCTTCTTAGGAGGAGGGGGTGGAGAATGTGGAGGTCAAGTTGGCTGCGGAGGTGAGTGACGCCTTGGAGCATGGCGTTCAGGCGATGAATGTGGATGAGAAGTTCCTGGAACCGCTTTCGAAGGGAAGTGGTTATGAGTAGGTGTTGTATAGCAGCAAATATCATGAGTCGGGCTCGTCGACATCCATTGGCTTCATGCCCCCAAGATTCCAGAAGAAGCTCATGGGCGGAATTGCAGATCACTAGCTGAGCATGGCATGGACATCGATGGACAGACTGATGTGCTGAAAACTGGGAGGGGGCGGGTGATGAGGATGAGGAGACGACGCCTAAGAGAAGAAAGAAAGACTCGAGCATGATGTGCTTGCTTGGAGTGAGGAAAGGGATGATCTCTTCTCCGTTCGCAGTTCTTATAGATTGGCCGTGAAGATCAAGGAAGCGAAGGATAAAATGGAGGGCTCCAGTTCTAACCCGACGGGTGAGAGGGCTTGCTGGCGTGCTATCTGGCGTTTGCAGGTACCCAACAAGGTGCGTGTTTTTGCTTGGAAGGTGGCGTGGCAAGGTCTCCCAACAAAGTACAACAAGTGGCGCAGAACCGTGGAGCCATCAACCGATGCCAGGTTTGTGGCCTTGAGGTGGAGACAGAATTTCACGCCCTCATAAGGTGTCCCCATGCGAAGTATCTCAAGTAGGAGTTGGATAAATGCTAGAACTTTTTGACCGATGAGAAATTGGTGCACTACAGCCCGGAATGGCTCCTGAAATTTTGGAGCAGATGACAATAGAGACTGCTGGTAGATTTGTATTGATGCTTTGGCGTATCTGGCACGCCCGGAATAAATTAGTTCATGAAGGGAAGTGGCTAGACCAGAGATCGTCGATCGGCTTCTTACAGAGCTACGAGGATGTACTGTTCACCACCCGACAACGTGAGGTGCCTGTATCTTGAAAGGGTAAAGGCCAAGCATTTTCAGGGAACGCCATGAAGCGGCGCTTGAGACCGGTACAGGGCTGGAAACCTCCTCCGCAGGGTTGGATCAAGATCAATGTTGATGGGACTTTTGATACAAGTGGAAAGGCTGGAATTGGGGTGGTGATCCGGAATGATAAGGGGTCTGTTCTACTGATCTCTTGGCGTGTAATTTTCAATGGGTTCAGCAAAGGATGTTGAAGCGATGGTATGCAGAGAAGGAGTAATCTTGCTGCTGATTAGGAAAGGAGGAAGGCGATTGTGGAGTCAGACTGTCTGACGCTGATCAACTCGCTCAAGCTAGGCGGGGGTTTGAAGTCACCCTTGTGTTTTATCTTTGGCGAGATTAGAGAGAGTAGTAAGCTGTTGCCGGGAGTTGCTTTCCAGGCCATAAAGAGAGAAAAGAACCAGGTAGCTCACGAGCTCGCACAGTTGGCGAAACGCACTACTCACATTGCCGTGTGGGGTGCGCAGGTTCCGCGATGTGTTGAGTCGCTGGTTGCTCAAGATTGTAATCACTTGACTGAGTAATCAGTATAGTTCTCTCTTTGTCGAAAAAAAAAGAAAGAAAAAACCCGCAACAACTTACTTTTTTTGAGAAGTACAAATGAATTCGTACCAAAAACACAAGATGATTGAACTGGGCCATCAGAAGTTGTAATGATGGGCTGTCACTGTGGGCTCATTTGACGGCCCAGCCCATTGGACGGAACCTTTCCAGATATGAGGACAGGACAGGTCACAGGTCTGTCTATTCTACTAGTCCGTCGTCTCAGCCGCCACCGCTGCTCTGCTCGGCTCGCCGATCCCCCCTTCTCCTCCTATCCTTCCTCGCACCAGCCGCCGCTTCCTTCGATTCGATTCCCTGCTGCTGCTTCCCGCTTCAATTTTTCTTCCCCTCCTCCATTCAGAAACAGAAAAGAAAACAACAACACTGATGGCTTCCAACCCCCCGGCGCAGCCCCAGCCGCCGCCCAAGCCCACGAGGGTCTCCCTCTCCTACGAGGAGATCTCCAAGCTCTTCTCCCTCCCCATCGCCGAGGCTGCCTCCATCCTCGGTAACCTGTCGCTTCTAGACTTCTTTCTATACTACTCAGCTCAGTAGATTCTAGAGCTCACCTACTCACCTGCCTGCAGGAGTCTGCACAAGTGTCTTGAAGAGGATATGCCGCAGCCACGGGATTGTCAGATGGCCCTATCGAAAGGTTAGCAATAACGGGGGGAAAAAAGTGTGCCTTTTCATCTAACATGCCTGCCTGATTCCTTGTCCTGTTTGTATGTTATAACAAGTACTAGTATTTACCTGTCGGACTATGAATGAATGAATGACTGCCATTGGGAACTGGAGCATGAGTGTTTCCTCAACGAATTAATGTGTGCCTTTTATCAAATTTTTAACCACAACTCGTGTGATAGGAATCACCAGGATTCACTTCCTCACCAAGCAACAAATGAGAGCTATCTGCAACCTATTGCCCTTCCATGATTCAACTCTGATAATTGCCCCAAAACATAAACCAATAGCGCCTCATCTACCTTTTTCGATGCAAATCGTGCACCAGATATATTCAGTCTTGTCTTCATCATGTTTAAAATCTCCGGCTAAAGCATTTAGCTGCCAGGTTCTATAATAGCTAAGAGCAGCTATAGCTGGCTACAGCGACAGCTAAATCATTTAGCGGTTTTACAAAATTTTGTACAAATCTGAGCCCAGATTCATTACTTGCATTTCAGCCAATGTTTCTTGTTTAAATCTGGGCAAAAACAATGAGCACAGGGTCGTCTGATTCTGAAATCTGAATTGGACAAATCACAAAGTTCAATGTGCAGTAGAAGGACTATTTTAGAGAGGAGATGGTGGCCGAGAATTGCCTGTCCTCCGGCTCGCTGGACATGGTCGTCGCTAGCACTGATGTTTGGCTGCTTGCTGCCGCACTACCGCTGTTGGACTGGAGTTTGTGCGCAGCCCCGACCGCTCCTGGCAAGCGTTGCTACCCCCAGCTCTCAGGCAGGCCGCAGGTGTAGATGGTGGCGCCACCGCCGCCGCTTTTCGCCTTTCGGGAGCTAGAGCATTGGAGCAGCAATTGAGGACTAAGCTACCAACTGGCTACATACGCGGGTCGAAACATGTGCCAATACGCCAACAGAGGTTTCTGCTCAAGCAATTGTGGCCCACGTAGCTACCCACCCGCTAAATAAAAGCCTAAATTAGCGGATAAAACGGGCTAAAACCAGCTATTAGCGGTTTCCAACTCGTAGCGGCTAACGGAGAGTCTCCTAGCGGTCGTGCGTCCCAACAGATACCGCTATAGCCGGAGATTACTTCGATCAAATGCCATCATGTGCGTGTGGTGCATTGCAGCAGCGCAGCCGCTCAGTTACCTTGTTATACAGCACAACTCAAAAGGTTTCCATATTTAATTATTAAAAAGTTTGACTAACAAGTTTGAAACCTCATATTGGACAAGGTAGAGATATCACTTAAATACTATCGAGTAGCCTTCATTAGTAGCTTGGGAGCAACATGAGCTCATAAATACTGGTTGTTCCATATCAGCGCACCTTGTGATCCCCACCATGGTCAGTTGGCTATCATGTGGATTTTTACTTCAGCACCAGCCTTCAGTCAAGATCCAAGGAACCATATATCCTTTGAGAATTAAACGGTCTCTTCACTCTTCTCAAACCAATCTTCCTATTCATCAATGCCGCCATTCATTGGCCATCTTGCTGTTGGCGGGTGATTTGCTATCTCTTGTCCTCAAACATCTGTGCCTTTCATGCAGGTGCCCATCACCATTCCCCATTTGAAAGATTTATTATCGTTTATATGTACACAAGGAAAGGCTGCGTACAAAAGACCCAAAGTGGTCGTACCATTCCCCGGACCCTGCGCAAGCGGGAGCTACGTGCACCGGGCTGCCCCTTTTTATATGTACTGAATAGAATGATCCCCACCACATTCCCCATTTGGATTGCTTTCGGATTTTCTACTGCTTGTTTATAAACTCCCTTCTATTCCTTCAAAATATTCACAAATGAAGCCAACATCCTGGCATCCACCGTTTTGACCCTCCGCACTCTGAGCAGTGGCGGAGGACGAAAAAAAATTGAGTTGTGGCGAAGTTGTTAACATTAGATAGCGAAGAATGACCCCAAATCCGCACATGCTGTGGTGCCGCCGCCCGTATGCCGTAGTGCGCCGCCACTTCCATTCGGTTCTGAACTATATTAACTAGCTTTGACCAGCACCAAGTGGAAACAAAGGCTCAACGCTGACCCTAGGCCATCTCCTCTATGGGCCATGGCTCAATCAGGAGCAAAGAAGCAACATAGACAAAAGAAATCACACACATCCCAGAAAATGATTCGCTTGCCTTCGTCTGTTCAGTTCTTATCAAATGAGTCTGATTCGTAAATGGAGGCGGAGGCAGCGACTCAGCAGGAGGATGAATCCAGGGTAGGCGAAGTCGTTGAACTCAAGATATGGCAAGCGCCATACCTCGCCATACCGAGAGCTCCGCCGCTGTCTCTGAGAAAAGTGATTGGACAATTATCACTCTCGTCTCGTGGAAAATATGTTAGTAAAGGACCTCAAGGTTCTTTCAGCATTGTGCACGCCCGGCCGCTATGGTTTCCGACAAGATCAATGAGGTGGCCAGGACATGGGTTAGCAAGTGCAATGCGCATGTAGTTTTCCTTTTCCTTTTTTTTTGTCCCTTCACTTGTCTCCACATTGAAATTGGTGCTATCTATTGCCGATTCATTCAGTAAGAAAAAAAAATTCCTATTATTGATTTCCACAATTTCTCAACGGGGTGGTTCTGAAACAACACCTCTCAATTGTTTCCAAAATATGTACATCTCCTCTAAAGAGTAACGCAAACTGCCATATATATTTAAATGAAATTTCTCTAAAAGAAACATAAGCACTTCAGTTTTTTAAATGCTATAATTTGTTGCTCTATACAACTTTTATTGATCGTGTCTCCGTACCCTAGATTTGCAATTATCTATTTCCTTGCTATCTGATACTTGCAGCTATCTTTTTCTTTACTATCTTTTAAATCGAATCATCATACTTGCAGCTTGTTTCTGGGAAAGCTGGCGATGACACAAAAAATTCTGAAAGAGAGAAAGCTAAGGAACTTCTTGAGTTATCAAAAGCTGCAAAACAAAAGGCTTTCAGTTCATCTGGCCCATCAGCAATGTGAGTGAAGATCTGATGCCTATATTTTGGTTGTCTATGCATCTTGATTGTTTGTCCCCCCTTTGAAAAAGAAATTGACTGTTTGATTTGTTCCTGATCTCTCCCCTTCAAATGTGTTACGCGTTCTTTGCAATGCTCAAGTAGGATTATGTAACTACTTACTTATTTTATAACTAGAAAGCCACTTGCTAGTGCTATTTTAAGTAAGAAGTAATGCCATATACCAAATTATTGTTGGAAGAGTGGTTTTTGTCTGAACTCCAAAATTGTTCTGATCTATTCAGTGTCATGTTTGACACCGACCCAATTTCAGTTTCTAGATTGTTGCAAAACAGGCACCGTAATTGGGGTTCTTGCTGTAAGAATATGTTGTGTCTAGGAGGCTGATGAACTGCCTTGGTACATCTTGTTCTCGTATAGGACCCATTGCACTATATTCCAGAAACGCAGCAAGTAGTAGCTGTCTCTACGAACACTGAAATGGTGATCATTTTACTCTATTGATTTTTGTGTCATTTTTGTTCGAGAATAGGTTTAGTAGAATTTGATCTGTTTTATTTTCAGGTTGACTAACTATCAGCGTGGATGTAATTTTATCTTCCTTGTTCTACTTTTTTTTTTCTTTGACTGAAATTCTGCTTATCAATCTCGATTTGAAAGTGCTTTCTTATTGGTTGAGCTTTCTACCGTGTATCTTAGGACTTCGATGTTGGGAGTGGTACGTTTGTGGTGGTTACCACGTAAACCCAGATCATGTCCACTCACTTTAGACCATCACTTTAGTTTAGGCTCTCTTATCTCCAAAGCATGTTTGATGGAGTGTTAGACATGTTTGGCGAATCACGAGGCCTTGACAGATATGAAGGATGGTATGTTATAGCTCTGTTTACATCATATATATTAGGATGGTATGTTATAGCTCTGTTTACATCATATATATTAGGATGGTATGTTATAGCTCTGTACCATGAACGGATGATATGATGATATGCTTATCTCTGTTGTACTGAACAAACATAAATGCAGCGTTCATCTCACACCCAGATTGGACATGTTTGGTAGGTCATCAAGCACTTCCCAAGGAGCAGCAAAGTCTCAACAGGGCGGTTCTAAGGCGGGAGGGCAGGTTTCGCCCCCAGGTAAACAAAATGCATCAGTTGGGTTGGCCCTGGTTAGCCAAACAAAAGGCATCCCTACGTACATGGATGATTTCAAGTACGGATTTCCGTCATGTGGCCTGTCACGTGAAACTATGAAATGGTGGGGGGCCAGTGACAACACGGATTCTGCGGCGCCTGCAAAAGATATGAGCAATGAATCAGCAGCACAGGATGCATCTAAAGGCATGACCGACGATGAGTTGGACTGGGGAGCAGATGAAGGCGAAGGTGAAGTTGATGGCGCGGTTACTGCTGAAGCATCGGCGCAGCTCTGCTCCCTAAGAAGGAAAGCTGTGGACGGCGGGCGCAAGCTACTGAATGGTGACATCCGCAGGGGCCAGCAAGAGTTTTGTCGGATGAATAAGAGGCAGAAGCTGGTGCTGGCCCAGGTATTTGGAGCTTCGCTGCCAGAAGAGTGGAGGAGCAAGCTCGTATGATTTTGCTTTGTTGGTTGTGTCGTGTAACTCTAGTTTTTAGAGAATATAGTTACCCTCCCTCTTTCAGGGGAGATTTAAAACCCACTTGTGAGAGGAACACAGGAATGAATCCATTGTTGTCTTTTGCATGCGTGTGCTATTCTAGGAGCGGTGGCATGCTTTGCTCAGTTTGCTCATTCGCTGCCATTTTATCATCATATCATAAGTAAGTTTATAATATGTACAAGTGAAATCTGGGTAAGTTCTTTTTAACCTGGACGTAGCTTTTGGAAAGCAAAGAACACTGTACAGGTGATAAATTCCGGGGGTTTTTTTTTTCCGTGGTCAGCTGACATGAACAGACCTGATGCTCTCATTAATCGACAGTATGTCCAAATCACTATCACTATCTCAGATCGATCAGCTGGGGATCTTTACGTGTTTCCAAAGTAGCATTGCCCAAGACCGTACGTGTTGCCCAAATCACTATCACGGATCAGCAATCACACCTCCCTGCTGGTAAATCTGATCTTTTCCCAAACGACGACGACAGGCATGGAGGAGGAAGGCGCAGATGAGGAGATGCAATGGATGTCAGAAGAATTGGAGGTCCCCGATCGAACAGCGCCCTCCAATCATCCTCTATGATCGAAAACGGACTGGTGCGCGATCCAGCAGGACGGGGAGAGGCGGGAGATGCAGGCGGAAATATGACTATTAGGGGATACAAGTCATATTGTTGTTGGTATGCACTTCTTCATCTATATATCTTGCATGCTGCTCTAGTTCATTTCTTGTATTTAGGCCTTGTAGCCGGCGTAGGTCATTCATTTTTCGTTTTGTTCCTTTCCTTTGTTTTGTTTTCTGTTAGACCTTTGGGTCCGCACGTTCTCATTAATGAAATACGTGCTCCGCACAGCAGGAACACAAATTTCGTTCAAGCCTCTTCAACTTGAATTTGAGTGCGAATTCTTATATGCAACGCCACCTAATTTCTTCTAAGTAGGTCCAGATTTTGTTTTTTGACACAAGCATTATGTGATGTTCGCCTGTGATTCCTCAAAAAAAAAAAAAAGATTAGTGCGAATAACACAGTGCAAGTTGTTTGTTTCTTATCTGTACATTCTCACATAGGAACATGCATTTAGATGTGTGTTTATATTGATGAATTTTCTTTTCTGCATCTCATTAACAACAATGCCATAATATCCTTATTAAATCCTCATGTAAATTGCAAGCCTAGCATTATGCCATTTTAATGCTATCAGCATTGTAAGACTAATTGAGTAGTTCGAAGTGTGTATTGATAATTTAGCTAGGTAAAGCTGTTTGCTATTCGTGTTCTTGCCAATTACTCTGTTAAAGTGTCTGTTTTATTCGGTTAACCTTTAACACTCATTACTCCCACGCAAAAAAAAAAACTCATTACTAGCAAAATACATACTACAAGCTAATCTGGTTTAGTAGCTACCATATGTTGACTACTGCTATTTTTCATTTTTCAAGGGCTTCCTGAGAACACTTCTGTTTCTGAAGAATCTACTACATGACAACCATTCTCGTTGTCAGCTTACGTGGCCAAATAAGATAGAGGAACAAGAACTGAAGCTTGTGGAAACCCTTTTCACCAGGTGAGTTAAAGCTATTTACGTACCTGTCATGTCGGCATGCAGTTTGGCTTGTATCTTTTGTCTAATTGTTTTTTCATTCAATCCAGGTGAAGGTTGCTCTAAATTCAAGCTAGTATCTGGGAATACAGGATCTAATGTTGCTTCCAACAACGGGTTTTGCTTTGATGGCACTTTTTGTGGACGGAGAGTCTGAGACCATTATCAATGTTTAAAATGTTTGTGTTAGAAGTGATGTGGGTAATGAACCTACAGAATGGTACTGTTTGGATTTTTTTTTTCCCATTGGTTTCAGTAATTGATCCGCTCAGAACTATTATGTATAATGAGAATTTCTCTTTATGAGCCGATTTTGTTTGTCTCTACTGATTTTGGTAGTTTTCACATATAAGGTTTTGCGTATATATATATTTTCTTTCAGAACTAGAGTTCCAATTATTTATGAATCGAAGCCAATCTTCCATGCAGAGAGGAGAAAGCTAACCCAAAACTATCAGGCAAGGAAACCTGGATACGAAGGGCAGGAATAAAGCCAAATGGAAAAGGAGGAAAGGCAAGGTGCGAAGCAAAGTCCTGCCTAGTTAGTTTCAGTTACTAATAAGTGTCTGATGATATGCCGAGTAATATATGGCGATCTTCTCTATGATCATGATGTAGGATTGATTTCGGGATCTATCTCATTCATATTTGTGGGGCACTTGGTGATTTGGTGATCATGTTTTCATGTTTGCTGTAGAAAAATACAGTATGGAGTATGTTTGGGTATACAGAGCCATCCATGCATAGGAACCCTGGGTACTAATATTGGAAGAAATATGACTATCAGCTACTGTGGTTAGAATAGGAGTAGCTCTTTGTTCACTGAACTCAAACTTTGACCACTGCTCTAGCAAGGGTCATGATGTGCTGGGGACAGAGGAACTAGAGTGAAGATGGTCAGTGCGGGGCAAAAAGTTGTGCGTGGATCCACAAGCTTTGCGATCAGATCAGAGACCCAGAAGATGATGCCACAAGTTGAGAGATGAGATGGCAGAGCAGACAAGAACGAAATTAACTAGTACTAATGTATATCCTGATGAAGCACATGGTAGGTTGCCCTGAGTTGAAGCCAGAGACCTGTGTCACATGTATGCAGCATGAGTCCACCCTTTTTGTTTTTTTTTTCCAGCAGTGAGAGCTAATCAAACAAGGCAATTAGGCAGCTCTCTTTTCCCCATCTCAGCCTTATAAGGCCATCCCCTACCTTTGCTTGCACTAGTCCCCAACTGCCGCCCTTCCATATCTGTCTCTTCTTGACGTACCCCCACTCTCCCTCCGCCGCTTGTTGCTGCAGAGGAAGGATGGGCAGAGGGGCTCAGCCATCTTCGTCGCTCCTGCTCTTCTCTCTGGGGCTTGTGCTCCTCTACTTGGTCTCAGGTAATTAATCTCACTTTCACTTGCTGGCAGATCAATTGCATGGTGGTCATGCTAGTCTGAATGATTCCTCTCCTCCAACATGTACTAGTGCTGAAAGAAAAGAATCTAGTTCTGGCCAGTCGTAGCATTTAATTATAAACCAAGGATGTGGAGTATAACCTTGGGTGCCTTAAGATCTGCTATTTCTAATTGTGATTGTCTTGGGAGTTTGTTGTAGTGCTTGTAACTCCTGAACAATTAACTAACAGTTGTTTCTTTTGCAGGGAGCACCATTCGACTGGCTGAGGGACAGGTGCTTATCAGGGCATACTCACTTCCGCTTTTTGCATGCTTTAGATATTTGTTTGTTTGGAGCCTGCCATCAGTAGTAGTGAGTAATAAGTAATAAGCATTAATTAATTGACGTTGGCAGAAAACTTGGTGCGTGGCGAAGCCGTCTGCATCGAACGAGATCCTTGCGCTGAACCTCAACTACGCGTGCTCCCAGGTGAGCTGCGCCGTGATTGAGAAAGGAGGGCCCTGCTACTACCCGGATAACCTGGTGTCGCGCGCCGCCGTCGCCATGAACCTCTACTATGCTGCCAACGGCCGCCACGCCTGGAACTGCTACTTCAACAACTCGGCGCTCGTCGTGCAGTCCGACCCAAGTAAGTAGTTTTTTTTTTTTTTGGAGTTAAGTAAGTAGTTACTACTATATACTGGACTATCTATTTATTTTCGGGTTCCCTCTGCAGCTGCTGTCTCTAACAACAAAAAAATGATTGTGTGAATTTTTTGCAGGTTATGGTTCTTGCACGTACTACTGATCTTTATGTAACCAGACCAGACCAGACCAGAGGGAGATTGATCGATGCAGTCGGATCTATGTTAGCAGCAGTGTCATGGGTTCAGCGTGATGAGGTTGTTGTGTTTTTTGTTGTGTGGTGTGCTAACTGTTGCACTTGTGTTATGATGAGTAGTCCTACATTGAGATTTTCAACTCATTGATCCGTTGTATGTCCTCTGTATCTATGCTCTGCTGTGTGATTGATCGCACGGCTTCATCAGATAATATAATTTGTTCGTTTCGGATTGTAATAATTCCTATAATAAAAGGAACACGCCCTAATCGCTGCGGATGATGGATCGATCTATCTCCCTCTACAAAACCGTACTAGCTTCCCAGTATCTCATCTCATCCAGCAGACGTAGCACCACAGAAGAAGAGGAGAGGAGAGGATCAGAGGATGGCCTTCTCGCGGCACGGCGGCTTCTTCGCCTCCCTCCAGCGGGTGGGTAATAGGAATCATTCAGCATTCGATTGGATTCGATTCGATTCTTGCACCATTGCTGGACCTGGACGCAGCCAAACACTCTCTTTAAAATTGTTTCTGACATGTCAGGTGGAAGACCGGCTGGCCTTGGAGGAGGAGGCGTCGCCGGTATCCGACACCACGACAAGCGCGGCCTCCCCGCTGGTCTTCCTCGATCATGCCCCATCAGCGGCGACGGCGGGCAACAGCAGGAGCAGCAGCGGCCCGGCGCTTGACTTCCTCCTCACCGAACCCCCAGCCCAGTCCCCAGTGGAGGAGGAGATGTGTGGTGAAGAAGAAGAAGAAGAAGACGACGACGACGACATCGCGCGGCTCATGGCGCTTCTCGGCCTGTCGCCGCCACGGGACGACGGCGCCGGGTGTGACTGCAGCGGCGCCGACGGCTTCCTGGGCAAGGTGGTTGGGGTGGTGGGCCCCAAGTGCCAGGGGGAGAAGAGGAGGCTCGACGCCTGGATCCACCATTTCTACGACGCCGGCGGCAGGAGGAGGGAGCCCGCCAGGCTGGCGCACCTGCTGCTCGCCGCCAAGTCCGCGGCTGCTTCTTCCTCCTCCTCCTTCCCAGTCACCGTCAAGGAGTTCTTAGATCGCGATGCGCCGCCGCCGCCGCAAGGCTGATGGATCCGTCCGTCCATCCCACGTGGCGTGCATGTGCCGCCAACGCAGGGCCGGCCGCCCTCGTCTGGTGGGGGTGGGGGTGGGGCCCACCACACGCGGTTTTCAGATCCGGACAGCCAATCAATCATTCGTTCCTTCCTCCTCCTCCTCCAACTCCAACCGTAGCAGAGCAGAGCAGGATCAGAAGCCAGCCAGCACACACAGCACAGGCCTCTTCTCTTCTCTTCTTCCTCCCCTGGTAAGGATATGGAAGCATCCCTCCCGTCCCCCTACCTTCCTTGCTTGCTTGCTCCCCTGGAGCTGGATTGAGATCGGATTGCATCTTCTTCGTTTTATCATCCTCTTCTCTCCGATTCATTTTCTTTGCTGTCATGCCCTGACCTATGGATAGATTACTTTTACTTTTAGTACTCTAGAGAGTAATTTTGCGGGGTTTAATTTTGGTTCCTCCATGCACCTGCTTCATCTCATCAGCCGGATCGAGTTAATTAGATCCCCGTTGTATGCACTCACCATGCGAAAATGATTCTGTAAATCGTTATTTATCCAGCGCTCCCTAGGTCATGGAATCTCCTTGATCCAGCAAGTCCATGTTGCTCCCTAGTCTAGTGGGAGTATCGATCCAAGAAGCCATGGTTAATGCGACGGACTAACTAACATACAGCAAGTCCTGTCTTCAAATTTCAGAAGGAAGCCATCAGATGGCTATCCAGAATCATTTTAAACCATCGCTCGAAGAAAAAGAATCATTTTGAACCTACTAATATTCATTGATTGATATCTCCAAACCCAAAAGAATAAATCATTCAAATCACCGTCGATTTTCTGCTTTTTATATGTGATGAATGTTAGCATAATTGCACCTGTATCATTATTATTATTTGCTTACAGACAGCATCATATCAGAGATGGAGGACGCCAACGCCGCTGCTCTTGTCGGAAACCCTGAGCCTATGGATCAAAGTGAAGATAATTCCATGCCATCAGCTCAGCAACAGGTTTTTTTCTGCACTACCTCTGGGTTTTTATACAACGGTGCTCCTGCACTCTTGCTGGTGCAATATAGAGTAATAACAAGCAAAGCTGCTTTAGTAAGTACTCCATCTATGAGCTGTACTGAACATAGAAGGGAATGTTGTCCTGAGAGCAGGAAGAAGCAATCAAGAAGAAGTTTGGAGGGCTAATGCCCAAAAAGCCGCCGCTCATCTCCAAGGTTGTAGACTTTGCGCACTTGATCGCTAAGATCAATAGCAGCAGTTGTTATCAGGGACTAAGTTATTATTATCTGTAATTGTAATTGTAGGATCATGAACGTGCCTATTTCGATTCTGCTGACTGGGCTCTGGGAAAGGTATGCATTACCGTTTTCTATGGCTTCACTACAGAGTTTAAGTTGCTCAGCTCCAAATTCCACTTAATTAGTATTATGACTGACACTGAATCCTGTACAGCAAGGTGTTGCAAAACCGAAAGGGCCGCTCGAAGCACTTAGGCCAAAGTTGCAGGTATACTATTCAAATGCTGCATTTATTAGCATCCTAATTATTCCTAAATGAGTAGGGTATTTTTAGCTTGTTTTGCTCAGATTCAGCCTTCTCTGGCTCTCAACATGCGAAAATTGCTCCACCAATTCAGTGCAACCCAATGCTATGTGTGACACTGATTTTTGTTTCAGCCAACACGCCAACAGCAACAGCAACGCTCAAGGCGCTCCATTTACACCGCGACAGAAAACGAGGGTACGCATATACTACTATGTGGCAGATGGATGATCTATGATAGATCTTGCCCGATGTGATATGTATCAATTCTTAAACATGCACGCAGATGGAGAGGGCGCAGGCGCTGAGGATATGAACATGAACTGAAGAAGTCTACTCGTCGTTTAAAACAAGCAGGTTGCTTTGGCTATTTATGGAGCGGAGCGAAGGATGTTCGTTTCTTTACTTGTTCCATTGATAAGAAAGAAACGTTGTATCTCCAAGGACGTACTGAGGGTGATTAATGATGGGACACTGCATTTGGCTTGGCTGCCCACTAGATGTATGTACGTATGTCAAGTGGTAGCGTATTTGTGGATAACTGTTGCATCCTTAAACATGCAATTATTAACTACTACTCATGCAAGATTGTGCTAGTCGTAATAATAGGACTATTGCGAGATGGAGAACATAAGCATTGAGATGACGCAGCTTGCCAGGCAAGAAAGACAATTACACATAGGGGGTGTTTGGAGCATCTGGATAACAATTTGTCCTTCGTGCCTGCGTATGCCTCTGACGTGTAGACATAGGCCCTGTTTGGTGCGGTTTCGTCGCTACCGACTTCCTCTTACACAAAGTACTGTAGCATACTGTTTTATACTGTAGCACGAAGCCCGGAGAGCACCTCAAACCTGTTTGGCACGGCTCTGGCTGTGTCGGTTTTGGCTGTGGCTGTGGCTTCTCTGGAAAACCAGCTGTGCCGGCTGTGGCTGTGGCTGCGGCTGTGCCTGAAAACGTTTGGTAAAATGGCTTCTCCTGCGGCTTCTCTTGATTTGTATGAATAGATGAAATAGGTAAATGTCTATAGTGCCCCTAGACATAATGCTTGGTTATATACATGCAACTCATGTGTACATGCAAAAAGGTATCTTAATTATTTTTACTTTGAACAAAACTATCATCAGTTAATCACATGTTATACTTCTCCAACAAAATTAGCTGTTTTGTTTACCTTATTACTCCAACAACAAAAATGACTCAGGTGGGCCAACTCACAATCGTTCTTATCCCCAACTCTTTTTTTTTTGGCTTTTCTTATCCCTACTCACGGTGGATGGTTCTCGTCCATTCTTTCTCTCTCGTCAAAGAAAAAAAAAACGATGCTGAGCGGCGCATCTTGCGAGCGGCAGCGCCTTGCCGGTTCCAGCTGCTGCTCCTCCACGCGGCGCACGAGCTCTCCGCCTCCTCCATCTCCGCGCGCAGCACGAGCTCTGCCTCCGCCTCCACGACTCTCGTCCCCATCCTCTCTCCAGCATCGCCGCCTTAGGGCCTCCCGCGCCCAAGCCTCCGGCGCCGCCCACACATCAAGGGTAGTTTGGGATTGTGCTGACGTGGAAGAGGAGGGAGCCGGTGAAGCTACCTTTGAGGTGCTCCCGGCTTCGGTGCTGTTTCGGGGGCGGCTGCGCCCTGAAATCCCGGAGAAGCCGCTGCCGAAGCACTGCCTTTGGCAAAATTTTTGGAGGAGCCGCTCGAGAAGCCGGGCAAGAAGCCAGGCCAAACAGGCCCCTAGCTTCACCGACTTTTTGAGCGTGGACAGGAGGGAGCCGCTTCTCTCTTCAGTAACGTACAGTTCAGCACAATATTTGTGTGTGAGAGGGAGCCGGAGCTGGAGCGGCACCAAACAGCCCCATAGCCATGGCGTATCAGTCCAGGTCCTCAAAAGGTGGTATATCTACTAAATCAAATTAGCGTCTTAAATGTAACATAAAATGAACAACAATTAAGACCAAAATTTACTTTTAAGAAGCTTTATACCTACAATAGTTCAATGAAGATTATAGGAAAAATACTTCAATATTTCTTGTTGTTAGTAGCGTTAAGTTTTTCGAACAACTTTTTTGAATGGTACTAAGGGCCTGTTTGGAAAAAAGAGCTTCAGCTTCGGCTCTTTTGATTGTGGACTACTGTAGAAACAATAATAAGCTTAAAAAAAAGCCTCAAAACGGTGGTGGCTCATTCGGCTTCTCAATTTTTTAGATGAACAGTAGTATTACTGTAGCTATAGTTCCCAAACAATGTAAAAAATGAGCCAGTGCAATAAGCCCTCCCAAACAGGCTCTAAGTATACCATCGATTAAAAAAAAAAGCATGCCTATTTTACAAGTTTATATCACTTGCCTGTCCTTTTAGGTTCATCCCCGCCCCCACCGATTAGGTTCATCCTCGTCCCCAATAGCTTAACAGGGCGAAATCTTGCCCTGTCCCTGACGATCCCTAATCCCCACTGGCCCCAGTGGGCTCGCAAGCCAACGCACGCACCATCTGCCACCCCCGTGCGTTGTTGTTCGCTATTGCGGAGCCCCACGCCGCCATTGTGCAGCCCTTCACGTCGTGCACTAAAGTGGTCGCAAAGCCGCCGTACACCGTAGTAACCATGAAGACGTTGCAAAGCTTTTGTGTGTGCCTTGATGAGAACTGGAGTCCCAGTCTTTCGGTAGGCATCTTCACCCCGCCTTATTAGGTTCATCCTCATCCCCAGTAGCTTAACGGGGCTCAATCTTGCCTCGTCCCCGACGGATCCCCTATCTCCATTAGGACCTCGTACGGCTTTCAAGCCAACATAATGCGCCATCCGTCGCCCCCCGTGCGTTGTTGTTCGCTGTTACGGAGTTGCATACTGCCATCGCGCGCCGTTCACGCCGTACACCACAGTAGTCGCGAAACTGCCGCACACCACATCAATCATGAAGGCTTCACGAAGCCACAGATGTGCCCTAATGAGAAATGGAGTCCCAATCTCTGATAGGCAGTGTAAATTCGATTAGTGACGCGTCGACGGATGGTCAAGCTTCTAATACAAAGAATTCAAACCCTTGCAACACTACACCGCTGCTACAATGGTTATTAATCAAGAACAACTCGATTGATCTCGCTAAGAAGGCTTTTCCTGCAAGCGAATCGAAGAACACAAGGAAGAGCCATAATAACACAATCTGAAATTGCAAATATGAGTTACCAACAGAAGTAGACGAAGGTTCAAGCTCTTGGTCAAAAGGTTTACTCGCCAAATATGAGTAGAGACTAGGCTCAGAGGCGCGCTCCGCCGCGCGGGGTTGGGATTAACGGCCGGCATAACCACGTTTTGTTGTTTAGTCGTTTCCTATTGTGCCGCTTTCCTGCTTGCTAGTCACAGGGCGCGCTCCACCGCGCACATCTGCGATGAGCCTTCCTGCAGCTGCTTGATACACAATGCCATAGATACTGTTTCCTTTTTCCTCTTGCTCTGTTTCCTCTACACGCGCCCAGGAATCATGGCCACGCGGCGGTGTTTGTGTGCGGCACACCAACAACAGCAGACTCAGCTGCTTCCTCACTTCATTGACACATGGGACCACCAGTTCATGGACTGAATTCACGTAGCACAAGCATCTTGACTTCCTGCTCTCTCTCATCCCGTGAAGGCCATAGCTCCTGGTTATTATCGCCCAGGCCCAGCGCCTTATCTCTCTCCCATAAATTGTGCCTCAGAATGGCGCGCCGCCCGTCGCTCTCCTTTGCAATTTTTCATCTTACTTTCTCTAGCACATGAGGTCGGCTGCATTTGGGCTCTGCTGCCTGCCTCCTGACCGCCACACTGCTCTCTCTCTCTCTCTCTCTCATTGGCCGATGTGTGTTTCTTCCCCTCAAGTTGCGAATGGCAAGCTGCTTGAGGGCAGCCGACGGCCTAAGGTCGGCAAGGGGTGCCGACTTCACTGCGGCCCCGCACGCCGACAGCCATCTCGGCCCACACCATGTAGGCGGCGAGCCGCGACTAAAACGACAGTCCAACCACCTGCCGCTCTGTTGACATGGCTGGCAAGTTTGCTATCCGCGTATTTCTTCTCCTTTCTCCTCACAAATACAGGTTCATCAATTCCCCTTCTCCCTATCCGCATATTTCTTCTCCTTTCTCCTCACATACCATCGCTTCAGCAAGGCACGAGTTGGCAAGCATGAGGTCCAACAGAGCCGGCAACGGACGTAGCTGGGCCGGCCCTCGCGACTAAACACAGAAGCAATGACGAAGCCTGGAAACCAGGCCCGCGGACCAGCAGAAGTAGAGGCAAAGCTGCGGCCCAAACAATGTTGCAAGGCACCTCCCACAAGACCAGTCAAGATTATCGGCCCGCTGCAACGCGAAACACGAACACAACAGCGAAGGAAGGCAAACCCGAGTCGGCGGGAGGAAAACGCGGAACGGCAAGGCGGTGGAATCGGGAGAGGGAAACGCGTACGGGTCTACTCCTCCGCTGCCCACGTCGAGGAACCTCCCACAGTTGAAGATTAGTACATATGAACAGGGGTCTTGATCCAAAGCAGCCAAGGTAATCCCTCAAGTATAATGAATAGTGTTTGTTTCTCAAAGAAAACTATAACTGAACAAAACTCGTAACCTAATATGACGGCGGCTCCTGATATATAGAGTCTAGGATCGTGCAAGACCCTCTGGACGCACGACTTGTTTTGATGATTCTCGTTGACTCAGATAGAATTTCAACGCAGTTTCATTGGAAAGCTTACCTTCTTAGCTTTCTAGGCATGTGTAAGAACATTCAAATCGGAGCAAGTATGTGTGATCTGGACGCCTAATTTAGTGCAGACTGCTCCTGAACTCCGAATTGAACTCGAAAACCAAGTTGGTGGCGAATTGAAACTTGCTGCAGGGGGCCTTGCTCGTCATGCTCCAACATTGTCACCGAGAACTAGAGAGAGGTGGTTGGCGACGTGCAGGATCTGAGGGAGGCAATGCGAGGAGGGAGAGGCGATGAAAATAGAGGAGACGAGACAGGCGGCGACAACGAATAAAAAATAAAGAATGATTAGGGTTTGAAGGGATTGAGAATATATATGAGTTGGGGTGTGTTGGGCTAGATTTGTTAGAATGGGCAAGATTCTTTGCATTAGCGGTGGGCTGCCGAGTTAGTTTCGAGGCACCGTGAGCCTCCACAGGAGAAAACTCATCCCTGTCCCCACCCCCTCTTTGATTGGAGCCCCGCCTCGTCAGCCCTGTGTGGGAAAATTCAGCCTCAGGCTGTCCCGTTCTGCGGCGTGTCTCACGGGCCCGACTCCAAACGGAAATTGTCAGGCCGACTTTGTCGCATCAGACATGAAATGTCGCGCGCGATCTATAAATAGATGAACGCACGAGCAAGGTTAATTTGACCTAATAGCACTGTTTGTGAGAGCAATTGATAAAGTTATTGTTAACAAAAGGTTGATGTCTTATATATCATTATCAAAAATACTTTCATAATCATGCCTATATATATAGTATATGCATCACAGCAAGTAAATTAAGGTCAGAAGTCGAACTGATTAGTAATTCAACCAACCCTCATGTAAGTTCTCAGGTGGTGTCACATAATGGTTGGAGAAAAGCTACATGTGGCTTTTCTTTTATAAGGGAGGGTGGGGGTGGGGGATGGATGAATGTTCATGTTTTTTTTTTTTCGAACCAGGGTTTCCACACCATATACTAAGAGCATCTCTAAGAGGTCCTATAAACTTGTCTTTGAGCGCAACCAAAAAAATTATAATGGGCAATTTTTCTTCTCTCCTCCAACAGCCTCTCCTTAAAAGTAGATCAAAACACTTTTGATTAGGCCAAATCAATATTTGGGGCCATAAAAACATTAATTCTGTTGAAAAAAAGGAATGAGGGCCTCAATTCTTCCCCTGTTTGTAGCTTCAAATGAGAGGAGTTTAGGGGCTATGAAAAAATTAGGGTGGTTCTGAAGTCCTGTTAGAGATGGTTTTTATGATTGAGTTCTAATATTTTTGATTTAAAAGAGGTTTATGAAGGTCTTTTGAAGATGCTTTAAGTGATACGGATGTCAATGGATGAATAGTCATTGACACACATACCATTCATGGTAATTAGAAAAGGGCCTTAGAGCGAGAAGATCATGACAATCTCTCTTGCACGTTCTTTTTAGTTATCACATATGACTTTCCATGATAATTTTTTAATGTTGTTACTATTCATTGCAGCTCATGCACAAATGAATTGTGGTGTGTGCCTACTACAGTATCGTTTTACTAGAAATAAATGGGTGTTGGTTTTACAGTAGAATATTAACTAAAGTTTGATTTTGGAAACAGACTAGTTGCATGTGCGTAGGAACGACCATTATTTTTCTGGGAAAGGTGGTAGCGGAAAGGAAGACATCACAATCAATATTGTCACCCACCGTCCTTGACAGCTAGAAAGTACTTTCTCCGTTATAAATATAGTGGCATTCTACTTTTGTCATAAGTCAAACTTTTCTAACTTTGACTATCCGTAACAAGAAAACCATAAAGATTGACATCATGAAAATGATTTTGCTATATTCACCATGAAATGGACTTTCATACTATATAACTCTTTTAGTTTGAAACAACATATATTTATAAATATTATTCGTCAAAGTTAAAAATATTTCACTTAAAACAAAACTAGAATGCCATTATATTTGAAGACAAGAGGAGTAATATATAGCTTTGAAGGTGAAAGGGGTCTTGGCCTAGTGGTTAAGACATCCGAGTAACACGTCTCAGGTCCTGGGTTCGACTCCCTGTGGGAGCGAATTTTCAAGGATTTAACGGCATTTGTGCTTTCAGTGGTAAGCGACGCTCCCGTCGACAGCGAGGCGCCAGTGGTGACTTCGTATCTCTAGATTTGCCGGCTCAGTCTTCGAAGATGCTCTAGGGGTAGGGTTTGCGTACGTGTGTTCATAGGGGTGAGTGTGCGTGCGTTGTGAGTGTTTTTGAGTTGTACTGTGTAATCTCAAAAAAATATATAGCTTTGAAGTAACTCTATGCGTGCTAGCTCGATGGATGGATGATTCAATTATATGGAAGAGGGCGCACATGCATGCAAGCAAACCGAGCAATCATCAATCTAGCAGTGTTTTTCGATAGAAGAATGGCTACTAATCTATATACTCGTAGATGCTACTATTAAAAGTGTGGGTACTGGTGTGTAAAGCACAAGATTATAAAAAGGAAACAAAACTGAAGGGGAATCAAAACACATTACATGATGGAGGCGGCGGGCCCATGCCCTACACATTTGGCCGGTGATTGTAGCTTGTTGGACCACATGTCACCATCCTACCCCACTACTAAACCATTATTATTATTTTCATATTTTTGGAAGAATTATTACTATTATTAGTATTACATGTTAATACTAGTTGATCAGAGAAAGAAATATGAACTATGAAATATTGAACGAATGGATTACCAAAACCGTTTGTGTAGAAGTACATGTGATGTTTGGTGGAAGCTTCCACCAAACATCTTAGTGAAAGCTAATTATTCTTTTTTTTGGAGAAAGTGTTTATTGATAGTGTGGGACTTGTGGTGGCTTTATCGTTTCCGGTCTAGTCTCTTATTAAGCGTTCGAAGAGGTACGTGCATGTATGTAATCATCTCTCTTTACCGTGTATTTTTTATACATATATAAATATCACCACCTAAATTGTCGCAAGCAGTGGCGAAATTGAAAGATAACTGATAGTGATGCTATGTATAATAAGTGAAAGTGTGTTTTAGAATAATTAATCGTCTAAATTGTCGATGTACCTATGATGCTTAGGCACGTTTACATGCGCCTCAAAGTGTGTTCTAAATTATTGGATTTTTGGACGAGCTCCAGTAGTATGACGGCCATTTTGTCTATGAGCCAAGATAAGCAAAGGATAAGCAGTTAAAAATTTAAGGATGAAACAACTGTAAAATGTTTATTTTTAAGATGGAAAATGTCTATTTTTCAAGTAAGCTTTGTGGTACTATGTTATCCCTTGGTAGAAAAATTAGAGGCGCGCACTCATGAAACAGGGAAAACCACCAAACCCCAGCGCCGCGCAGCCACGACACGACACGACACGACGGCAAGCAAGAGAGAAAAGAAAAGTCGCTGCTAGCTAGTGAGTGGTGCACCCAACCCAACTCAACCCAACCCGGAAAGCGGAGGAAAAGCTACTCAAAAGAGTAATCATCATCGGCGGTGAGCTAATTTTTCAATCAATAATTCTTCTTCTTCCTTCTCCCACCGCCGCAACCACATCCTCTTCTTTTCTTGTTTCTCCCACCGCACCCACCTTCCGTCGGTCCCTCTCTCCTCTCCAAGGGGAAGAAGCTTTTGCTTTGATCCTCCTTCCATCCGCACAGCGGCGGGCCGGCGGCTATGATCTCTCTAGGCGGCGGCGGCGGCTCGTCTTCTTCCTCGTCGGCGACGGCGTCCAGGATGGCCGGCCCCAAGAGCAGTAGCAGCCGGCCCAAGGCGCCTGAGACCAAGTGGCGGACCGGCACGCAGCAGAAGATCTACGGGCGCCGCCTGCTGGACGCGCTGCGCGCCACGGGTGGCAGCGGCGGAGGGCGGGCCGTGAAGGCGGCGGCTGACTCGGCGCTGGCGCTCACCGCGCGCGGCCAGACGCGGTGGAGCCGCGCCATCCTGCTGCCCACCTGCCGGCGCCGCGTGCTCGTCAAGGCCGGAGGCAAGATCCGGCGCCGCCACCATCGCCGCCCGGCGAAAGCTGCGGGCTTGGAACCCCCGGCGCTCAAGGAGAGGAAGGTGAAGGAGCGGCTCCGCGTGCTGGGTCGCCTCGTCCCGGGCTGCCGGAAGATCCCCGCGCCGGCGCTGCTCGAAGAGGCGGCGGACTACGTGGCGGCGCTGGAGATGCAGGTCAAAACCATGCGCGCGCTGGCCGACGCGCTAGCGGCCGCGCAGCTCTCCTCTTCGGACTCCTCTTCGGAGCTCTAGCATCATGATTGCATTGCAATCCGCGGACGCGGAGGAATAAGCAGTTGGATGGTGGTATTGATTGTACTAGTCAGCTCAGCTGTGATCATGCTTTTTGCTGCTGCTGCCGATGATGATGATTCGATCTATCTGTAAATTCTTCGTACTCCTCGCTTGTAAAAGAACCATTCCATATGCTGCTGCTGCCCTTCTCATTTCTTCTCCTGTCTGTGTCGTTGGGCAAACGAAAAGAAATGTTCTTGTCCTCCTCCTCTTCCTTTCTGTGTTCTTGGCGGATCCATTCATTTGACGAGCAGCATTGTTTGTTCATCGTTCATGAATCATGACAGAGATACTAAGGGTCCGTTTGGATGCATAAAACACTTCACATTCTCCCTCGAATCACTTGAATCATTTTCAAACGGTCAAAATAACGTTTCTTGTCTGAATCACTTTGAAACGTTTCTCTGTTTGGAACTAGGAATGAGAATCACTTGAAATAGATTCTAGTTTATTTTGTGAAACGTTTCACCAGTTCTAGATCAATGGACAAACGATTTTAGTAATTCTTCTATTTTAAATTGTGAAACGTTTCTGGATGAAATGTTTCGATGAATCTGAAGCCGTAACAAACGCTTAGAGAGACACAAGGCAAACACCGACTGCTGCTCTGCACGAAATGGGCCGAGCTCCTACTGCAGGTTTCGGCTTCTGTTCGTTCATTGTGCAGAGCATTTTAGAGCAACTCCAGCAGTTCTCTTTTCCTCTCTTCTATCCTAAAAAACTACTATTTGATGCATAAGAGGGCAAAAAAAACTGCTCCAGCAGTTCCTCTATCTTATCCCGTCTTTTACTTCATGCATCAAATCCTCCCTTCCATCTGTAAGCTTCATGACCATTGGAGCTAGGGAAACCCCAAGGTATGAATGTTTTGGTGATAGGATGAGAACCATGAATGTGACTAACACTCTTTGTGAGATCTTATAGGTCACATATGAAGAAAGCTCCGTCCGTTGGTGGTGAACGCCAACACACCATGAACTTAAATGACAAGGATGATTGGTTGCCTTCATCTACATAAGAACGGACTTGATGGAGTCGCGGAGAAGATATGGATCAAGGCTAAGGACATGCTAGATCCAAGCGAGTGTTGCTTGGTTAGATGTTAGCTTGAGTCCATAGGAAAAACCGGACTATCAAGAGGGTTCGAGGTGGTTCTCTTAGTACACACTAGTTATAGAGATCATTGGATGCATGGTGAGTCTCTCAGGGGCTAGGGTGGCAGAAGAGAGTTGAAGGAACCAAGAAGTTCAAGTTTGGAAGAAGAAGATCAATAAGAAGATCGAAGCTGCGAAGTCAGAAGAGACCGGACAGTACGGTCATGTAGACCGTACAATACGGTCTACAGAGGAAATCCAGACAGAGGAGCTCAGGTTTCTGGAAGTTGAAGAATAGAGACCGGACAGTTGACCGGACAGTACGGTCCTAGGGACCGGACAGTACGGTCTCTATTGGAGTGTTCCAGACAGAGAAGCTGAAGTTTTTGGAAGTTGAAGAATGAAGACCAGACAGTTGACCGGACAATACGGTCAGGGACCGGACAGTACGGTCTTACAGGAGAAGAGCAACAGAGAAGAAGAAGTTTCTGTTGGCTGAAGAAGAAGTGGAGACCGGACAGTACGGTCCTAGGGACCGTACAATACGGTCTGCTTTGAGAAGAGGAGCAGCACTCCCTGGAAGCCGATCTGGTGAAGACCGGACAATACGGTCAGAATGGAGACCGGACAGTACGGTCTATTGTACGGTCATCACGCAGACTGGGCAGTTTTGGACAACGGCTAGTTTGAGGTTGGAGGCCTATATATAGTCGGTTGTTTACCTCTTTGAGGTGCTCTTGGACCCAGGAAAGAGGGGAGGTGCTGCCAAGAAGCCAAGAGCAAGAGAGAGAAGCACTTGTGAAGGATTTGGAGTGATCCTAGTGCTTGAGAGAGTAGCAATTGCATCCACTTGATCTCTAGGCTAGTGTGGGATTGAAAGAGTCATCTAGGGCTGTTACTTTTGGTCTATGGCAAGGCCTAGACCGGTTAGGCGTCGGTGTTGAGCTGTCTAAGGAGATTGTGGAAGTCGACACAAGTTTGTACACGGCCTTAGAGCTTCCCGTGCGAAAGAAGCATCACTAGTGGAGCGCCCTTTGGCACACATCACGTGCGGAGCCTTACCTCTGGAAGAGTAACCGGGATCGAGCCCGGCGGGACGTGCCCGCGACTTCACTCGGAGGGTGAAGTGTGCTCTATGAGGGATCGCCATCGAGCGGAGGGACGGGGTCGAGACTCCGGCGGGAGTGACCCAACGTGGAGTAGGGGAAGGCGCCATCCTTCCGAGACCACGGGAAAACATCATGAGCATTCTCTATCCCTTCTCCTTTATTACTCGCATTTACTTATCGCACTTCATATGATTGCTTGTAGTACTTGAGTTGTGCTCTTATCTTGCTTGTGTGTTTACCTTGGTACCTACTAGCTTCACTAGGTTTGCTTGTTTGCCTTGCTCGTGTGCTTACTTGTTATAGCCTATCTAGTAGCTCTAAGGAGTCTACTTAGTGTGCCTAGTATCTTGGTTGCCTTGTCTCTAGTTATCTTGTTACCTTGCCTTACCTAGCTTAAGTCTTCCGCTATCTATCTATCTTGTGCTAGGTTGCTAGTGTGGTGTGATTGTGTTATTTATATGCACTAGCTATATAGGTTAAGGATACTCCTTAGTGTGCTTTACCTTGTTACTAGAATCACTCGCTAGGAGTTGCTTGGGTGTAAGTGTTTGGAAATAGATTCTAGAGTGCACCGATTCACCCCCCTCTCGGTCACACGATCCTTACAAGTGGTATCAGAGCCAAGTGCTCATTATTAGGGCTTTACCGCCTTGAGTCGTGACCGGGATTGCGTGTGGGAAAATGGAGTCCACTCATGATGACGTTTCTAACACTTCCATCGCCTCTACCTTGATTGAGCCTTATGATTGTGTGCTTAATGGTACTTCCTACTATGATGTGCGTGATGAGTATGATGAGCTTGTTTTGAATGATAATGAGGATATCACTAACTTCGCATCTCGCTTGTATGTTCTTGCTAGGAAACTCATGTCAAGAGGCTATCCATCTATTATGCACAAGCATGTTGTGAAGAAGCTTATCCGATCTCTACCACTCTCGCGGTTTGGTATTCTTGCTTTTGCTCGAGTGGATGAGTTTGTGAACATGCCCTATGAAGAGGTGTGTAACATCCTGGCCCAGGGCTTAATAGGATTGATAAGAATACTCATACCAACAGTTGCAACTTCTTTTCCGGAAGCTCATCTCGAAAGAACTCCGGGGTTAAGCGTGCTTGGCCCGGAGCAATTTCGGATGGGTGACCGACCGGGAAGTCCTTCCCGGGTGCGCACGAGTGAGGACAAAGTGCGCAGAAAAGACGTGTGTTGGTCTGTGGGGACAGTCTTGAGATCCTAGAGAGCTGCCAGGCGTGCGGGCCCGGCCTCGTGGAGGCGGGACGTCACAAGTGGTATCAGAGCCGACTCTCGCGATTTCACGGGCGCGTGTGGGCGCAGTTGCGCAGGCATGGTGTGCATGGCTGGTGTGGGCCTAAGTGGTCACACAGCATGGCACATGCGCTGGCACTGGACGCACGGACGTGGCCAAGAGAGGAAGTTCCTGGCCTGGGGTTGATCGACGAGGACGTCGATCTCCTAAGGGGGTGAGAATGTAACATCCTGGCCCAGGGCTTAATAGGATTGATAAGAATACTCATACCAACAGTTGCAACTTCTTTTCCGGAAGCTCATCTCGAAAGAACTCCGGGGTTAAGCGTGCTTGGCCCGGAGCAATTTCGGATGGGTGACCGACCGGGAAGTCCTTCCCGGGTGCGCACGAGTGAGGACAAAGTGCGCAGAAAAGACGTGTGTTGGTCTGTGGGGACAGTCTTGAGATCCTAGAGAGCTGCCAGGCGTGCGGGCCCGGCCTCGTGGAGGCGGGACGTCACAAGGTGGTTGCTATTTTCTCCTCCCTTGAGGAGGATATCAAGAAGGGCAAGGATATCTCTCATGCAAGTGAAGATCAACACATTGAAGCTCAACCTCTACCTCAAGCTCAATCATCACCACGTGTTGGTGAAGGTTCTTCTTCTCGGGATCAAGAGGATGGATATATCAAGCTATGTGATGAGTTGGACCACATCTCTATGAAGCCGAATGAAGATCTTGTTGAGTTTGCTCTTCGGATGGATTCACTCATCAAGAGGATAAATGAGAACAAGCTTTGGATAGTCACCAAGGGTCAAGGTCTTAGGAGGTTTCTTGATGCTTTTCCGAAGGACAAGTATGGTGATCACATTGAGTTTGAGGGCTTTGAGCTTGAGTCATATTCAATTGAGTAAGTCATTGAGATCATTACAAGAAGAAGAGCTCGCTCTTTGCTCTCTAACACATTCAAGACCCCAAGTGATGATGAGAAAGAAGAAGAAGATGATAGAGTTCCCGTCTTCTATTGTGATGATGACTATTCAAGTGATAGTGATGATGAGCCGAAACCTATCAAGGAATATCCCCCGGATGGTGATCTCTTACCTTCTTTCTATGAAGATTACTACAACATGTATGAACCGGGTCTTGCCGGTGGTGCTCACTATCTCCTTCTTGACATGTATGATGAGTTCTACAAGAAGAGTGAAGAAACTTGGCTTGAGTGTTGAAAGAGGCTTCTCATATTGTTTGCAAGAGTCAATTCTTTTGAAGGAAAGGATAAGGTTAGTGATGAGCATGCAATAAGGATGATGGTGTCGCTCCTCCCCTATCATCGGAAGGTCTATGTCCTAAATGATATTGGTGATGATATTGATCGGATGCCTCTCAAGGAAGCTATCTTGATTGCCTTATCCTATGAGCATCAAATGTACAACATTCTTGAGTACTTCAATGGAAGTGATGAAGTGGGAAGATTTCAAGCCTATCCTCTTGGGAACCATGTTCTACACTTGGGATATGATCGGAGTGAGTGGAGACACAATGGAGTCACCAAGGCAATGATTGACGCCTTGGATGCATTGGATTTGAACTATCTCAACGGTGTTCCCATAGCCTACATCAATAGCATCAAAAGTATGAAAGAGGTAGATAACATGTCAATTGATTCTTTTGATACTAACCCTCCTCTTTGCTTGATGGCTACTTCCAAGGTGAACTACAATATTGGTGGCAAACATTGGGTGTTGGATAGTGGGTGCACTCAACACATGACCGGTACTTCATCCATCTTCACCAACTTGGAAGAAAATGAAGATCATGACAAGGTCACATTTGGGGACAACTCCAAGCACAAGGTGAGAGGTCTTGGTAAGGTGGCTATCTCAAATGACCTCTCTATCTCTAATGTATTGCTTGTTGAGTCCCTAAACTTCAATCTTCTATCCGTTGCTCAAATATGTGATCTTGGCTTTTCTTGTAACTTTGATGCTAATGAGGTGGTTCTTCATAATGATGCTATGGGTCTCACATCAAGGGCTTTCGTCATAATAATTTATATGTTGTTGATTTTGAGACTAACATTGTTGCCCCTAGCACTTGTCTCTTCACTAAGTCCGCTCTAGGTTGGCTATGGCATCGAAGGCTTGCTCACATTGGTATGGGTCAACTCAAGCATGTAATGAAGAACAAGCTAGTGAGAGGAGTCAAAGATGTCACCTTTGAGAAGGACAAGCTATGTAGTGCATGCCAAGCCGGAAAGCAAGTGGCTTCACCTCATCTATCCAAGAATTTCTTGTCAACTTCAAGACCTCTTGAGCTCCTACACATTGATCTCTTCGGGCCTACAACTTATGTGAGCATTGGTGGGAATCTCTATTGCTTGGTGGTAGTGGACGACTACTCAAGATATACTTGGGTATTCTTTCTTGAGAACAAGGCACAAGCAATTGGGATATTCAAAAAGTTTGCTAGAAGAGTACAAAATGAGTATGGACATCACATCAAGAAGATTCGGAGTGACAATGGGACGGAGTTCAAAAACTCTATCATTGAAGACTATTGTGATGAGATTGGCATAAAGCTTGAGTTCTCGGCTACATACACTCCTCAACAAAATGGTGTTGTTGAGAGGAAGAACAAGACACTTATCACTCTTGCTCGTGCTATGCTTGATGAGTACAACACTCCGGAGAAGTTTTGGGCGGAAGCTATCAACACGGCATGCTACACCTCCAACCGGATCGATCCTCACAAGTTGCTAAACAAGACTCCATATGAAGTGATTGTTGGGAGAAGACCGAATGTTGCCTACTTCCGAGTGTTTGGTTGCAAGTGCTACATCTACAAGAAGAGGGAAAGACTTGGCAAGTTCGAGAAGAGGACCGATGTGGGCATTCTTGTCGGTTACTCGGGCTCGGCCAAAGCTTATCGGGTTTACAACACCTCTACTGGCTTTGTTGAAGAAACCTATGATGTGCAATTTGATGAGTCTCACGGGTCTCAAGAAGACCCTCCTTCTCATATTGTAGGTGATGAACCCGTGGAGGAAGTTTTGGAGAACATGCCTATTAGTAAAGTTATTCCTCGTGAAGATGAACCTCCGACACCTCCTCCAACAACTTCATCAAGTGGACCTTCTACGAGCACATCTCAAGAGAATCCAAGCTCTCCCTCAAGTGAACAACATCAAGCACCTTCAAGTGATCCGCAACAAGCATCTTCGAGTCAAACTACTCCAAATGAACCGCAACAAGCGCCATCAAGTCTACCTCATGCATCTACGAGCCAAGCGTCACCGAGCAATCAAGAACAAGCACAATCTACTTCAACTCAAGATGATGGCTCGGGTTCACCTCTTCGACAACAAGACACTCACATCTCTAGGGAGCAAGCCGCAAGAGATGCGCAAGACACTTCGCCGGCTCCTCCTCCTCCTCGACAAGAACCTTCAAGGAAGCACAAACCCATTGCTCGGGATCATTCACGTGATCTCATCATTGGGAGTCCTTCTCAAGGGATAAAGACTAGGAGAAGTCAATATAAACCTAATTATGTTGATGAAGCTAACATTGTTGAGAATTTCTCTTTTGTCTCTACCCTAGAGCCGAAGACGATCGAGGAAGCCTTGAAAGATCACAAGTGGGTGCTATCCATGCAAGAGGAGCTCAACAACTTCAAGAGGAATGATGTTTGGAAGTTGGTGAAGCGGCCCAAGCGATCCAATGTCATTGGCGCTAAGTGGGTCTTCAAGAACAAGCAAGATGAGAAGGGAGCAATCGTGAGGAACAAGGTAAGACTTATGGCGAAGGGCTACTCTCAAGTTGAAGGCGTCGATTTTGACGAGACTTTCGCCCCCGTCGCTCGTCTTGAGGCTATAAGAACACTTCTTGCTTATGCTTCACATTTTGATTTTAAACTTCACCAAATGGATGTGAAAAGTGCATTTCTCAATGGACTAATCAATGAAGAAGTTTATGTAGAGCAACCTCCCGACTTCGAGGACCCCGAGCATCCGGACCATGTGTATGTTGGTGTTTCTTATGCACAGAGATTAAATTCAACTTCCGCAAGCGCACGGAACACCGTTGTAGCATTTCACCCAGGAGTATTCTAAGGGTATCGTATTTATATTTCCGCATAGAAGCATGGCTAAGAATATCATTAATTAACAAAGAAATATCTATTATCTATAACTTGCAAACTAAACCAAAGTATGGGTAAAGATGAAAGATATGATGGGTGGCAACCAAACACAAGCAAGGATTCCATATGAAGATAAAGAGATAGAACTAGTCAACTGGGAGGACAACGAGAAGAAGGGTATCAGCCTAGGGGTTACAAATATCTATTTAAGCTTTCATTACAGATACATTCAAGGCATCGGGGCACGGCTGCCGCCAAGACACGCAACTCGGAAACTAAGTTCAACGTATCCAGGCAACGGACCGCGTCTAGGCCCTACCTGTCCAACCCGGACGTGGTGGATTACAGAGACCGGTGTAGCTGTCACATACACTCGCGGCTACCATTCTCCGTGGGGTTGGATGCACACTCATGCCTAGGAATAATTCCTTGAACCATACAAGCAACTATCCTAGATAACTTACTCCAACGTAAAAGAGCAAGCCAACCATGCATAACAAATCTATGTGGATTGTGTAAGCATTTGCGGTGCAAACAACCCATGCAGATAGACCTATCATACACAGACGTGGAACCAACACAAGAATTTCTCTATAATTATCACTTAAATAAATAAATGTAAACTAAAAGAAAAACTAAAATAAATAAATGAGAAATAAATAAATAGGAAAAATAATTATATTAACTAATATCAAAAAGAAAAGATACAAGGGAGCTTTACCCAATATCCGAAGAAAACTCCGGAACTCCGAGGGAAGCTCTCACTTCTACTCTAACTCCCATGACCAACTAGCCTACTCTAAACTACACAAGTGGAATGATCTTCCATGAGAAAGAGCGTGACCCTACATTGGATCTTCTCTTCTCAAGTGTGATGGTGCAGGTTGGAGTGAGGGGAGGGGTCATCTATTTATAGTAGAGTTGCCTTGGGAGAGTGGAGAAGGTCTTGGAGCATTTCGTGGAATATTCCCTTCTTGACGACGTCCCCTAGCTTGGACGGCGCGTCAAGTGGCTTGTCACCGACTCTGGAACCGACTGGAGGAATATTGAGGCGTTTGGAGATTAAGTTGGGCCGGCCGGCCAGCTTTTTTCTGATTTTCCTCCAATCTTGCGCGAGGCATAACTCCTGCTCCCGAACTCCAAATTGGGTGATCCAAAAGCCCATTTTGACTATCTTGACGAGGGCTTTGACATGGAGGGATCACATTTGTGATTTGAATAATTATTTCTTGATGTCCAAGTCATTCCTTATTTCTTGCGTCGAATGTCGTCGAGATGTCGGAGCAGGACCTTGTTTATCTTGTGCTTTTTGTATATTTGCTTTTTATCCATGATTGTAAGCACAATTGCACCAATATTCCTATGTACCTTGCAAAACAAGATCACATCCAAAACTTGTGGAACTTTATAAGTTTAATGCATAAAACATTGGTGCATACCTTTTATTCGCCAATAAGTTGACGGTCATTTTATGATTTAATGGCCGTCAACACCTCCCCAAGTTTAAACTTTGCTCGTCCCGAGCAAACTCAAAACTTAAGTATCGGCGGATCAGTAGTTACAAAGAAAGCGCCCCATGGGTAATAAGGATGAAACAACGTACTCCCTAAATGGTGGTAAGTATACAAGAGCACGGAATATTCACGAGTCTTGCACATGTGTGGGGCGTGTATGCTTCACCTTGTCATATAGCATTGAAGATTAGAACAGCACTTTTGGACGAGTCAAACAATTTTTAACAGGTGTATGTCTAGAGTTTTTATGTGCTACAAGACAAGGTAAAAAAAAAATTCTCCTTTGTTTGGTTCACACTTCCCCTCTCCCTCTTATGAGGCTATTCCTATAAAGCTTCACTCATTCCTACCTTCTACCATAAGAGGCTTTTATGTGGAGCTTGGTAAGGAATGCACAAATGCCATGCATATGTTGTAAAGCTAAGGAATAAATCTTAAGAGACATAGCAACTCCTTATATTCCGGTCATAAGGAAGAATTGTGATGAAGGGGGAGAAGATGAACGCACACTTATGGAAAGGAGGTTTTGAAAACTTTGGTCCTTTATTCTGCTCAAGATGTTTATGATAAGAACCATGTAGCCTTTTATTTTGAGATGCCACCATGGATCTTTTTTTTTTGATATACTCCATGGTGCATGAGGCTATAAATTTTGCATGGTCCGTAAAAACATTTTGAAATATTCTTGAGCCCTCTTTTTTTTTTGAATGGACCAAAAGTTTTGCAAATGTAGGAAGATGCTTGGTCGATTTTCCAAACATTTCCCTCTTTTTTTTTGGTGGAAAGAAAAACAAGAACACATGCGAAGGAGTTTATGACCGGAAAAAGGAGTGCTTACTCTCAAAAGCATTTAAACCTTAACTAAACTCAACGCATGAGCAAATGGCTATGAGTGGGGCTTTTTCGAATATTTTTCATGATATGGCTCTGGTAGGTAAATAAATCCTCACAAGGGAAGTGTTCCAAAACGAAAGGGTTTTTAGGTACTTGCAGCAATTAAAATGAAAACATCTCTGGACTTTCACCATACTAAGAAATTGCAACAAGTCCTAATCATGCCATATCATAATCCACAATGCTTAGACTTGGTGTGATGTATGCAACCCACGAAAATGTAGCAACACTAGTGATGTGACTATGCTCGAGTATAAATAACACACATGTCTGGAGTAGAGGTTGCATCAATGCGACACAAGGGGAGCTATCATGTAACTAATCATCATTTCCTTTAAGTGCAGCATTCACCAATATTCTAGCATTTTATTCGAAACAGGGAGTATTTTATTGATCGATAGGGATACTTACCTGGGGGTCCTCCCCAAGCTTGAGTCTTCGCAAGACTTAAGCTTGAATAGGTAGCTTCCATTCTTCTTGTGTCTGCAAAAAGAATGAGGGTGATACAGGTGGCTAGCCCCTATTGGGCTTTGCCGAGAACCTAATTTTTTTTTTTGGTATTTTTAATTTTTTTATCAATTTTTTTTGAAAGGGAAAGGGCACAAATCAAGAAGGGTATAATATCGTATAGAAGTACTTACCTGGCGGTCCTTTACCAAGCTTAGCTCTTGCAACCATGTGCAAAGCTAAGCGATTAAATCTTCATTTGAAGGTACTAGGTCCGCCTGGATGTTTTCTCCTTCTTGAATTATGTGCCTTCCGTGTTGCCTGATGTACTTGGTTTGCTCTCAAAAGGATCCCTGCAATGGATAGTACAAATCCATTCGTCTACAATCGACACATCTCTATAGTTCCATTGATCAACCTAGACACCACGTCTAATTCGATCAATTATGTGAGGAGAGCAGAGGAACTATACTCTCCTACTGTCGTGAAGGTATCATAGAGGCATGTGTTTTTCTGTTGGCCAGACAGACACCGGGCATAGTCTAAAAAGACCATAGACACAGAAGTGCCGTACCCAAGCAACAGAAAAAGAAGCAGGCGATTGATTTATGACTAACATCTCAACCAATACCCATGTACAAAAGAAACTTCAAGAGTAAGGGGTATGGTCAAAAAGATGCAGCATATTTTTATAAAAGAGCAACTCAATGTACTTTGCATTGATAAGGCAAAGAATCATTCAGGCAGCATTTTTTTATTTTATTTTATTTTTATTTTTATTTTTTTGAAAGGAGTAGGTATATGACAAGGAAACAAGAAATAAATACGTTGCTTACCTGGCGGTTCCTCACCAAGCTTAGCCTTTGCAATCGAATGCAAGGCTAAACTTTTAGATTTCTGCATTGAATATCTTGAATCCGCCACATATGTTTCCTTTTTCCTGTCATAAAAATCCAACCTTTCTTGCAAAATCCCTGGCCTATGATTGAGCACTCGGGTTTTTTTTTTTTTCAAAATCCCCACGCCTATGATTGGGCGCTCGGGTTCTCTTCTTTTTTTTTTGAAAGCCTGAGGCCTATGATTGGGCACTCGGTTTTTTTTTTAAATGCAGCAGGGTGGGACGGAGGGAAAACAAACATGCTGATGGATTGAAAAGAAAAACATTGCAGATGTGATGGCGGTATGCTCAAAAGAAATGCAGGTGGATGCTTAGGCTAGCAGCAAATTAATCATAACAGATAATCAATGTCAATCATAGATATCTTAAACCATTGCTTCCCCGGCAACGGCGCCAGAAATGCTTGTTGGTGTTTCTTATGCACAGAGATTAAATTCAACTTCCGCAAGCGCGCGGAACACCGTTGTAGCATTTCACCCAGGAGTATTCCAAGGGTATCGTATTTATATTTCCACATGGAAGCATGGCTAAGAATATCATTAATTAACAAAGAAATATCTATTATCTATAACTTGCAAACTAAACCAAAGTATGGGTAAAGATGAAAGATATGATGGGTGGCAACCAAACACAAGCAAGGATTCCATATGAAGATAAAGAGATAGAACTAGTCAACTGGGAGGACAACGAGAAGAAGGGTATCAGTCTAGGGGTTACAAATATCTATTTAAGCTTTCATTACAGATACATTCAAGCGCATCGGGGCACGGCCGCCGCCAAGACACGCAACTCGGAAACTAAGTTCAACGTATTCAGGTAACGGACCGCGTCTAGGCCCTACCTGTCCAACCCGGACGTGGTGGATTACAGAGACCGGTGTAGCTGTCACATACACTCGCGGCTACAATCCTCCGTGGGGTTGGGTGCACACTCATGCCTAGGAATAATTCCTTGAACCATACAAGCAACTATCCTAGATAACTTACTCCAACGTAAAAGAGCAAGCCAACCATGCATAACAAATCTATGTGGATTGTGTAAGCATTTGCGGTGCAAACAACCCATGCAGATAGACCTATCATACACAGACGTGGAACCAACACAAGAATTTCTCTATAATTATCACTTAAATAAATAAATGTAAACTAAAAGAAAAACTAAAATAAATAAATGAGAAATAAATAAATAGGAAAAATAATTATATTAACTAATATCAAAAAGAAAAGATACAAGGGAGCTTTACCCAATATCCGAAGAAAACTCCGGAACTCCGAGGGAAGCTCTCACTTCTACTCTAACTCCCATGACCAACTAGCCTACTCTAAACTACACAAGTGGAATGATCTTCCATGAGAAAGAGCGTGACCCTACATTGGATCTTCTCTTCTCAAGTGTGATGGTGCAGGTTGGAGTGAGGGGAGGGGTCCTCTATTTATAGTAGAGTTGCCTTGGGAGAGTGGAGAAGGTCTTGGAGCATTTCGTGGAATATTCCCTTCTTGACGACGTCCCCTAGCTTGGACGGCGCGTCAAGTGGCTTGTCACCGACTCTGGAACCGACTGGAGGAATATTGAGGCGTTTGGAGATTAAGTTGGGCCGGCCGGCCAGCTTTTTTCTGATTTTCCTCCAATCTTGCGCGAGGCATAACTCCTGCTCCCGAACTCCAAATTGGGTGATCTAAAAGCCCATTTTGACTATCTTGACGAGGGCTTTGACATGGAGGGATCACATTTGTGATTTGAATAATTATTTCTTGATGTCCAAGTCATTCCTTATTTCTTGCGTCGAATGTCGTCGAGATGTCGGAGCAGGACCTTGTTTATCTTGTGCTTTTTGTATATTTGCTTTTTATCCATGATTGTAAGCACAATTGCACCAATATTCCTATGTACCTTGCAAAACAAGATCACATCCAAAACTTGTGGAACTTTATAAGTTTAATGCATAAAACATTGGTGCATACCTTTTATTCGCCAATAAGTTGACGGTCATTTTATGATTTAATGGCCGTCAACAGTGTACAAGTTCAAGAAGGCTCTCTACGGACTCAAACAAGCACCAAGAGCATGGTATGAACGACTTCGAGATCATCTCATCACAAAGGGCTACAAGATCGTTAGTATCGACAACACTCTCTTTACTAAGCATATTGGTGATGATCTCTTTGTTTGTCAAATCTATGTTGATGATATCATCTATGGCTCTACTAACGAAATCTATAATGATGAGTTCCGTGCTCTTATGAAGAAAGAGTTTGAGATGTCCATGATAGGTGAACTTCATGTCTTCCTCGGTTTTCAAGTCAAGCAAATGAAGGAGGGCACGTTCATCTACCAAGAGAAGTACACTCGGGATCTTCTTAAGAGGTTCGGCATGGAAAACTCTAAGTCCTACGACACACCTATGGCTACAAGTGTCCCTCTTGATGCGGATGTAAAAGGTATACCGGTGGATCCTAAACTCTACCGTTCTATGATTGGTTCACTTCTTTACCTTACCGCATCTAGACCGGATATCATGTTTAGTGTGTGCCTTTGTGCTCGTTATCAAGCTAACCCCAAGGAGTCCATATGAGTGCCGTGAAAAGAATTCTTAGGTACATCAAGAGCACTCCTACAATGGGCCTATGGTATCCAAAAGGCTCGGACTTTGGACTTGTTGGCTATGCGGATTCGGACTTCGCCGGATGCAAAGTGAGTCCTCCGGTGGATGCCAATTTCTTGGACAATCACTCATCTCATAGAGTTCCAAGAAACAAAATTGTGTGGCTATCTCTACGGCGGAGGCGGAATATTTGGCGGCCGGTGCTTGTTGTGCTCAACTTTTATACATGAAGCAAACCCTATTGGACTATGGATTATCTTATGGGCAAGTACCTCTCTATTGTGATAGCGAAAGTGCTATCAATATGGCTCTCAACAAGGGTGATCACGGCCATGCCAAGCACATTGAAGTCAAGCATCACTTCATTCGAGATCATGTGGCCAAGAAGGATATTGAATTGATTGGTGTTCGGACTCATGAACAATTGGCGGACATCTTCACCAAGCCACTTGACAAGAAGACTTTTTGTAAGCTCCGGGGAGAACTTAATGTTCTCGACCTCTCCGACTTCACTTGATATCCTTGAGCTTACATTTGTATATATGTATATATATACTTTGCTTGTTTTTGTTTGTGTTGTTTTTGTGTGTTCTTCTTGTTTTTGTAGGACCGACGACTAACCTCTTTGAGATAGCAATGAGCATGGGTTAAGCTTGGGATTGGTGGCACTTGGCTCCCGAGGCTTTGAAGAATGGCTCGTTGCGATCAAGCTCATGGAGGGCTCAAACTTGTTATTGGTAACTTCGCTCTTAGCTTTCTCTTGTTTTACCCTTATAGCTTCATGCATTGTACACTTATTCCTTGCATTCGCATCATGCATCTTGCATAAGTGTCTCGGCGCCGAGCATCCATCTAGGGGGAGTTGCTTATTCACAATATGAGTATATGACCTCCTATGATGAATTTATAGCAATGCTATATGAGCTTCATGCCCATTGAACCATGATTTTTGAGCTCCAAGGTTAAATCCACTTGCGCGGCTCAAAGTCTAAGGGTTCATACATTTCCATCATCATCAACTAACCCCTATGTACTTCAAGACAATATTCTTTTGAGGATGTGTGTAGGGATACTTGGTGAGGAGATGGAGAATTTCGGATCAAGGGGGAGCTTCACGCCAAATCAAGTAACTCATTTTCCCACTCGTCTCATACATTTACACTAACCTTTTTTCCTTGGTAGTTTTTTTTTTTTTGAGTGATAGATGCCAAAGGGGGAGAAGGTTTTGGGCTTAATGATCGAGCAACTTGGGGAGAAGAGTTATGATGGAGAAGAGTACGGGGAAGAAGAGTTCGGACTTACAATGAGTTGGAAGATGTCACCTCAAGGGGGAGTTTGTACAAGAGAAGATCAAGTGATCAAGACGATCGATCTTCGCACAATCTTGAGGTGATGAAGAAGAAGGAATGCCGTCTCAAGGGGGAGTGTGTGCGAATGAAGATCAAGTGATCAAGATGATCGATCTTCACACAATCTTGAGATTGGTGCACTTGTCAAGGGGGGCGGAATTCTACAAAGTAAGTATGAAGGTAAACCCCTTGCAACCTTTGCTTGTCATAGCTCCATGTGCTTTCTTTCACTTGTGATATGAGTTTTTGCTCTAACTTGTGACTTCTTTTGAGCTACGACTTGCCTCGACCTAATCAACAAGGTAACTATCTCTCTATCATATACTTGTTGTTTAGTGTCTTGAACGAGTTGCGCTTTTATCTTGGCTTTTGTCATTACATTCTTTATCTTCTCGATCATTTTTATCATGGTTGTCATCCATCACCAAAAAGGGGGAGATTGTAAGCTTCATGACCATTGGAGCTAGGAAAACCTCAATGTATGAATGTTTTGGTGATAGGATGAGAACCATGAATGTGACTAACACTCTTTGTGAGATCTTATAGGTCACATATATGAAGAAAGCTCCGTCCGTTGGTGGTGAACGCCAACACACCATGAACTTAAATGACAAGGATGATTGGTTGCCTTCATCTACACAAGAACGGACTTGATGGAGTCGCGGAGAAGATATGGATCAAGGCTAAGGACATGCTAGATCCAAGCGAGTGTTGCTTGGTTAGACGTTAGCTTAAGTCCATAGGAAAAACCGGACTATCAAGAGGGTTCGAGGTGGTTCTCTTAGTACACACTAGTTATAGAGATCATTGGATGCATGGTGAGTCTCTCAGGGGCTAGGGTGGCAGAAGAGAGTTGAAGGAACCAAGAAGTTCAAGTTTGGAAGAAGAAGATCAAGAAGAAGATCGAAGCTGCGAAGTCAGAAGAGACCGGACAGTACGGTCATGGAGACCGTACAATACGGTCTACAGAGGAAATCCAGACAGAGGAGCTCAGGTTTCTGGAAGTTGAAGAATAGAGACGGACAGTTGACCGGACAGTACGGTCCTAGGGACCAGACAGTACGGTCTCTATTGGAGTGTTCCAGACAGAGAAGCTGAAGTTTCTGGAAGTTGAAGAATGAAGACCAAACAGTTGACCGGACAATACGGTCAGGGACCGGACAGTATGGTCTTACAGGAGAAGAGCAACAGAGAAGGAGAAGTTTCTGTTGGCTGAAGAAGAAGTGGAGACCGGACAGTACGGTCCTAGGGACCGTACAATACGGTCTGCTTTGAGAAGAGGAGCAGCACTCCCTGGAAGCCGGACTGGTGAAGACCGGACAATACGGTCAGAATGGAGACCGGACAGTACGGTCTATTGTACGATCATCACGCAGACTGGGCAGTTTTAGACAACGGCTAGTTTGAGGTTGGAGGCCTATATATAGTCGGTTGTTTACCTCTTTGAGGTGCTCTTGGACCCAGAAAAGAGGGAAGGTGCTGCCAAGAAGCCAAGAGCAAGAGAGAGAAGCACTTGTGAAGGATTTGGAGTGATCCTAGTGCTTGAGAGAGTAGCAATTGCATCCACTTGATCTCTAGGCTAGTGTGGGCTTGAGAGAGTCATCTAGGACTGTTACTCTTGGTCTATGGCAAGGCCTAGACCGGTTAGGCGTCGGTGTTGAGCTGTCCAAGAAGATTGTGGAAGTCGACACAAGTTTGTACACGGTCTTGGAGCTTCCCGTGCGAAAGAAGCATCACTAGTGGAGCGCCCTTTGGCACGCATCACGTGCGGAGCCTTACCTCCGGAAGAGTACCCGGGATCGAGCCCGGCGGGACGTGCCCGCGACTTCACTCGGAGGGTGAAGTGTGCTCTAGGAGGGATCGCCATCGAGCGGAGGGACGGGGTCGAGACTCCGGCGGGAGTGACCCAACGTGGAGTAGGGGAAGGCGCCATCCTTCCGAGACCACGGGAAAACATCATGAGCATTCTCTATCCCTTCTCATTTACTGCTCGCATTTACTTATCGCACTTCATATGATTGCTTGTAGTACTTGAGTTGTGCTCTTATCTTGCTTGTGTGTTTACCTTGGTACCTACTAGCTTCACTAAGTTTGCTTGTTTGCCTTGCTCGTGTGCTTACTTGTTATAGCCTATCTAGTAGCTCTAAGGACTCTACTTAGTGTGCCTAGTATTTTGGTTGTCTTGTCTCTAGTTATCTTGTTACCTTGCCTTGCCTAGCTTAAGTCTTCCGCTATCTATCTATCTTGTGCTAGGTTGCTAGTGTGGTGTGATTGTGTTATCTATATGCACTAGCTATATAGGTTAAGGATACTCCTTAGTGTGCTTTACCTTGTTACTAGAATCACTCGCTAGGAGTTGCTTGGGTATAAGTGTTTGGAAATAGATTCTAGAGTGCACCGATTCAACCCCCCCTCTCGGTCACACGATCCTTACACCATCCCCTCTATTCAGGGATCTCTTTCCTCTCCTCTACTCTAACTACCCGAGCGCGCGAAGCACTTTCCCCGGTCTACCTCTTTCCCGTGCGCGCAACTCTACTTCCCGCTCGCGCCACCACCGCCAAATCTCGCTGGAGCGCCGCCGCGCGCCGTCCTCCCCGCCACTGATTCGACACACCAAGGCTTGCTGCCTGAGCTCTCAGCCCGATTTGGGGGCGATTTGGGGCTCGCGGCATGAACTCGGCGACCATAGAGGCTAGGACAGCGGCGACGCCATGAATCCCGACTGCGCCACCTGAGCTCGACGAGGGAAAGCCGCGCTACGGCTCGCTGCCCGGAGTCCCATCTCTCCGCCGCTCATGGAGGCCGCGGCTCCTCGTCTCGGCGGGCCACGGTAAGGGATCGAAGCGCAACGGCGCGCGGAGTCATGGAGGACAGCGGCAGCACCATGGCCGCGCCACCCGAGCTCCGCCCCCTCCTGTGTCTGCGCGACGAGCTCAGGCGCTCGTCATGGAGGACGGCGGTGACGCCATGGCGCAGCTTCTTCACGAGGCCCATGGATTTGGAGCAGGTGATCCCAGCCTGCCATGGATCTCGAGCATGCGAGCCCACTTGGCTGCGGCGTGCGTCCTCCACCCGCCGTTGGCCCTCCTGGAGCGCCGCCGTCCTGCCCTCCTCGCGCGGCACGGGCGATTGGGGCGTCGGCCCTCTGTTCGCCGGACACAGCGTGGCGCGACGCCCTCCTCGCTGGACTTGGGCGCGACTCAGTGAACTCGCTGCCGACCTCTCGAGGCTCGCCGACGCTCGCCTGCCTCACCGCCCCACGACGAGGCATCCCCGCCTTTCCATCTTCCCCGGCAACCTCCCCTCGCCGTGGCTTGCGGACACACGAACGTCGCGGCGGCGATGTGGATGCACTGACGGCGTGCGCGGCGGCGCGAATCCTCGGCTTGGCTGCCCCCCGCGGCCACGCCGTGAGATACCGAGTGTCTGCGCGATGAGCTGGGCGGGACAGACAGCGAGTGGCGGCGCGGCTGCCGGAGTTTGCGCAAGCTTCATCTGTACGGGAGTGCCCCTGGGGTGCTCGACGAAATTACTCAGGGGGGAGAGAGGGGAAGGGGAAGAGAGGGGTGACGACATGGCACGGTGAGGCCCACGAGAAGGGGATGGTGTTTAAGGAAACTGCTGGAGCAACCATGCATCAAATTCTGAAAATAGATTTGATGCTTCCTCTATACATGAATTTGATGTATGAGTTTTAGAGGAACTGCTGGAGTTGCTCTTAGTACTAGCAAATTGAGATACTGTGATCAGGACGATTTATTAGGTTTGAAACCCGATGGATGATGTATGCGGAAAAAGCAAGATGCTGAATCTACCTATCTTTTCTACGGAGTACTAGTAGAAAGGAAATATGGACACGCACCACAAAAAAAAGAAAAAAAGGCTGCCTGCTTCGTGGATCCAATCAAACGGTCCAACCGGGTCAACGCCCACGGTCAGCGTTCTCCGTGCTCCTCTGCCGGTCGTCCCCGCCCGCCCGGCTCTCGCGGATCTTTCTCTCGTCGCTGCTGCTGCTGCAGCAGCTGCTGCTCCATTGTTTCATCCGGCCGAGGTTAGGGAGGGAAGATGGCGTCGTGGGCGGGGCGGATGAGGGCGGCGTTCGGGGCCTCCTTCCTCTGGCTCGTCTGCTTCATCTACTTCATCCAGGTGAGGTCTCTCTCCCCTTCCTCTTCTGCCAACCTGTTTCCCTTCCACTAATCATCTGTCGTCCGTTTACTTGTTGGATCTGAATCGAGTTTGCATCCAATCAATCACGGAAAAATCAAATCTTTTACCATGCCTAGTTAGTTCATATTCCATGGTTCATGCCCATTCTGTAGGTATTGAGAGGACCCAGCTTCAGAGTTGAGACAGAAAAAAAAAAGAAGAGGAAAATCTGCTGTGTTTTGATTCATATTCCTCAACTTTTAGGGTTTCAGGTCTTTTGTATGGACGGCCGTCTCCTACCAAATGAAGGACGTCATGAAGCTGTCTCCTTCAGCGTCCCAGTTTTCTGTCTCTCTTGCATATTTCCCTTGGAGCATAAAACCTTTATACGGGTATAATCCCTTACTGTCTGAAGAATTGCGCTGCTTCTTGACATCAATCAATTCATAATTTCCTCCTGATGTCCCTGTTTCTGCAGGATTTTGTCAGACTGCGTACCGATTAAGCAGAGGAAGCGGACACCTTATTTAATCATTTCTAGTTGCCTTTCTCTGTTTCCGTGGCTTGTACTTGGGCTGTCTGAAACCTTAAGGAGCTCAAGCAGTTTCCTTACTGCCTTGCTGATGGTGCAGAATTTGGGATCTGCCATGGCAGATGTTGTTATAGATGCAATGGTTGCCGAAGCGGTTCGATCGTCAGGGTTAGTTTCTTGATGTATCTTGCGTCACTATTTGGCATGCAGTACAAGACTCAAAACATTGCTGTTTCTCTTTCCAGGCCAGAATTTGCTGGTGATCTACAATCATTATCGTGGTCTTCGATGGCCATAGGGGGGATTTTTGGGAGCTTACTGGGAGGATATGCATTATCCAATCTCTCAATACATGTTATATATGTTGTTTTCTCAGCCCTCCCTTTCCTTCAACTAGTTTCCTGCATCTTTGTTGAGGATTCTCCGAAAGGAGTCCAGAGTGCGGCTGACAAACATAAGTATGTGGATGATCAAAGTGTTGTTAGTGTCATTTCTGAAAAGGGCTCTACTGAATCATTTAGATTCGAGGGCACTAGAAGACGGAAGGTTTCTCGTAAAAATAATAAAAGGAGAACATTGTCGAGAGGAACTGAGGCTAATGAAAAACGAAATAGGTCAACTGAGTCATCGTCATCTTTGTCTCTTAGATCAGCATTCTTCAGTTTGTGCGCAGCATTTAAGCAGCCGGCCATTCTGCGGTAACCAATTTTTCTTTTGTTTTAGTTTCTCCAATGTTCTGATAGAAATTACTAACCCCTAATTTTGTTTCATTTTTGTCCAGACCTATGGCATGGTTTTTCTTTTCAAATGTAACAGTTCCAAATATCTCGACAGTCATGTTCTATTATCAAACAGAGGTGCTGCTCTTGGAGGCATCCTTTCTAGGGACTGCCCGTGTGATTGGATGGTTCAGTCTAATGCTTGGCACTTATATCTATAACCGCTATTTTAAGCACAACAAGCTCAGGAATATTCTGGTGTAAGATATTCACTTAAGCTGTTTCTTTTATATGAGTGTACTACGTTACCATATTCATGTGCATTATTGATAACATTTTGCAACATCTTTTTATTTTTTAATTGCAAATTTTACAATGCCTTGATACACCCCTGCCTGTTCACTTTCTTCAATATTTGCATATACATCTTAAATTTTCTCTGTAGCAAATGAACATTTCTCTCGTTTTCATGTCCATTTTGGTGTAAGCCATAATCATTCACATTTTTCCGAGGCACTTATTTTCAAAGAGATTGCCCAGAATTAGATTTCTACACACAACTACGTGAATATGATACATTTAGAATTTGCTATTTGTATTCTCCAGGTTTGCCCATGTTGGTCTTGCCATAATTAGCCTACTGGACATTATTTTGGTATCACGGTTACATGTTCAGTATGGAATTGCCGATAAGTACATGGTGCTGTGGGGTTCTGCTTTGGCTGATGCAATCAACCAGTTCAAGTATGATCTCTACCTATCATTTATTAGAATCATGAAAGTAATATGCACGATTTAGGTAAATAAAAGGTGAAAAGTGACATGCACAACTGACTTGATTACAACTTCTACTTGGTGGAGCTGTTAGAGCTGAATTAGTTTCAATTTTGCGATGTAAGACTGACTAATCTTGCAGCTGAAGTTCATTGGAGCATGCCTGTTGATTGAATTGTATCTGTAGCGCAAATGATCATGACTCTTCCATACCACCTCAACAGAATTACTTATATTAAGTCTAGTATTTTCAATTTTAGTGCTTAGTTTTGGCTGAATCCTACCTAGTCATCATGATTGGTTTTGAATTGCTATAGAGGCCTCCACCTGGCTTTTAAGGCACTCAGTTTATCCTTTGGCATATGCAAGTTTGTGACTAGAATGTTGTTTCTTTGGCAGGATGATGCCGTTCTTAATCATGTCAGGACAGCTTTGCCCACCTGGAATTGAGGGCACGCTGTTTGCTCTGTTCATGTCCATCAACAACCTCGGTTCAACACTAGGTTCATTCCTGGGCGCTGCTCTTGCGTCAGCTTTGAACATTTCAACAGGACAGTTCGACAACTTGGCACTCGGTTTGACTGTACAGACAGTTGGTACTCTCTTACCGGTGGGCTTCCTGTTTCTGATTCCAAAGGAAGTTACAGGACTAACGGTATAGGGTGAGGGCCGGATCATATTATTTTTCTGGAATGGTCTGTGCTCCAAGCTCCTGACTCATACATACATCTAGGAAGCAAATTAAAACTAGTTGGAAGGTAGGCAGGATTGTTGAAAGATACCATACCAGAGCGAGAGTAAGAGTGCAAAAGATGTTTAGTCATTACCAGGCGTTGAGCAAAGAAAGATTCATGTTACCTTAGGTACCTGTTTATAGAATTTACCAGCGAGAACATGCACAGACGTGAAAGTGACATTCCTGACGAATAAATCTTTATTTTCCTTCGCCACATCGTGTAACAATCATCCAATATGGTTCAAATTGTATCCACTTATACGTTTGCTATGATCAATATGTGTTTACTGAGTATGGGCTACCCAACATAATTTCTCAAAAGCAGAAGAATTTTCCAACCTCCTGGCTGCCTAGCCTATCCTCCATCAGCCAGTTCCAATGAAAACTCAAGGAAATTTTCCTCGCAACCTCAAGACATTACACACTTAGCTGCTCAACTCGTATTATTCAGTTTGAAGATCAACATGTGAACTTCAGTTTGAAGATCAACATGTGAACGCATAGCAGAAGTTTAGCATACAATACACACAGCGCGTTTTCCTCCCCCTTCTACCTGCCATCTGATATACCTCAGGAAACATGTTCCAGTCGCTACAAAGAATGTAACCATACAAGACACAACCTTGCGGCTCCCATAACTGGCTGATGACATGAAAGAATGTATCAACTTTGGGACAGCCTTGAGCTCTGCATCAAGTCAAAATTTTCTGACGATTTCACCTAAGATTCACAGCCATCTTTTCACCTTTGAGGTTGAGTTCACTGGAGGTGGAGTTTTGGGACCTTTTTTATAGTTTGAACCTGCCAATGAAGAACAAGATCTTTAAGTAAATCAAAGCATCATTCATAGCAACAGAAGATATCACAATAAAAAAAGTATTAAATTTGATTTCCCGCTGTTTACTGGCATTTGAAAGAACACCAGATATTGATGATTTCTTGGATTATCAATCCAATATAAAAATAAGTGCTGGCTTCGTATTGTTAACAAATAACATAGAATTAACATTGACCTTGCTCAGGCCATGGGATCCAGGAGAACGGCAATGGCTTGTATTTGCTGGCAGCACATGCAGTGGTTTGTCTATTTCTTATAACTTTCATCAAATGGCGAGACTATCGTTAAAATTCAGTTGATTCATCCTGAGACAAGAAATCTAACCATAAAACTCATTTGACCAGTATGGGCAACCTACATTTTTTGTTTAACTTCGAGTCTGTAAATACAAGGAAAAATGGAAGTTTCTGATCAAATAACTTACTTATATCTGACTTCCCTCCAAGAGAGGATCTGCGTGACATGGTTAAAGGCGGCAGCGGAAGACCTGTCAATGATTGTCTCCTCCGTAACCTAAGTTCAGAAATAACGGGGGATGCAATATCGGTACTTGTGTTCTCAGTTTTAGCTGGAGTCCCTTGTACTGAATGTTGGACATTCCTGCAAAGTTGCAGAAACAAAATAAAAGTTTTTATCGACGTAAATTCTTATTACAAGAAAAACATGCAGCCTAGTGCGTACCTTCTTTCAGAGCCATGGATCAATCTCCCTATGCTGCTCTGAATCGATTTCCTTAAATGTGATCCTTTCCTCACCGTGTTACTTGTCATTACTTTTTCCAACTTGGCAGTGGTACAAGGATCATCACGACTCCCTTCAGTGCTCATGTTCCTTGATCTGCAAGGTGTTCTCTCTGGAGTATTCAACCCTGATTGTTTATATAGGCTAGCATAAACATCAGCGGGTAGTTGGTGGAATTCCACTGTATTGACTGTCGAAATAATCTTCTCGTTCTCCTCTATGATGGGATCTTCAGGGAATGTTTCTGACATCTTTTATTGCAATGGGCGAGAAACCAAAAAAAAAAGGTCAGATGCTACGGCATTGAACAGGATGAAGTTTTTAAGATTAAGATGCACCTGTATTACTGATTTGTGGTGCTTGACGTGTAACTCATTGTTAAATGAGGCAATCTGAGTGCTGCATTCCTTGTCAGGGATTATCATCTTATCTGCCGTGTAACTCATTGTTAAACGAGGCGATTTCGGTACCTTTCTATCTGGCATTCTAGCTTTACCAGAATTACCATTCTCTAGGCTTAACCTCCTTGACCTTGGTGGGGTACGATCTGGTAATTGCTTTGATCTCTCACTTGTGATTGCATTCTCCTTGAGTTTAAGTGATGCATTTTCCAATTCTATGCTTGCCAATGCCTTTTTCAGAGTATCTACCTGAGAAAAGGCTAGGCATTACAGACCTTTTTTTTTCATTTGCAGAAGAAAATAAATATGGAAAGTCATTTATAAGTATGTGAAACACTGGATTGCAATGAGCCAGAAATTTACCTGTTCCTTAAGCTCTCTTATTTCTTTGCTTTCCTTGTTTGCACGCGCAGTTCCAAGTTCTACAGTAGAAGCCCTTTGAGCAAATTTCAATGTACCAAGAGTTTCTGAATAGGATTCGGCCTCCGGACTAATGTGGGCAAACATTAGCGTCTTCGCATTTCCCCCTATTAGTATTTGGAAAGAAATATGCAGAGAGGTTACATTTGCTTTGATACAGCTTTTTATGTGATAGAGTTACACTGGCGACCTTTATTCTTCTTGAGTAAAAACATTTGGCACCACTGTAATATTAAATGCATGATGAATCCATGAACTTATGATGCTAAGGATGCATACTATCAGAAACGACCAACCAATCGGTTGTAAATTAATGCAAACAAATATTCAAAGTGATTTCAAATAGGCTGGCACATATACCTAATGAACTCTGAAGCAGTTGGGTAAGTTTGCTATTTCTGTATGGAATGTGTGAATTCTTCTGAGCTAATGCATTTATGACATCTCCAAGGCAGGAAAGTGACTTGTTAATATGCTGGGCCTCCTTCAATCTGTCTCCTGTGGCCTCTGACCTATCAACCCTTTCACTTCCAGCGAGATCTACCAAGTGCAAACTGCTACGGCTCACATTGCCAGAAACGTCTTTCCCATTTACATGAACTGTTAAGATACTGCAAGAAAGCATCATTTGCAGCAAATAATGAAGTTATGAAGAAAAAAAAAGATATCGCGATAGCAGACTCAGGATAGTGCTCGTGCTAAACCTGTGTGAACGGCTGCTCCTATGGTTCATTACTGTTGAACCACAAGCTCGGTGCTTTTCCCCCAACTGCATCAAATTGATAACATCAGAAGGGGACTGGACTGCACAGATCTTTGCATCTGGAAGGTTCAAAAGACCATTGTTCGAAGACGTCCTTATGTCTAATGTGATATCCTTGTCAGGAATTAACACAGCAACAAAGAGGACAATATTATGACACAAGTAACAAGAATAACATGTAAGATGTGCAAGGATATTTCGTGCTTGAAGTGTCCTCGCCTAGAAGATCACGAACTTGTTCATTGTAAATCTCAACCATCTGGACCCGTATATCATACTTTACATCTTCCCTAGAAGTTGATATATCAAAGAGATCATTCAATGCCAAATAATTGATTCCAAAATCCTTGGGCAACCCACCAAATGGACCACACTAATCACAAACATACAAAGAAAAAAAAAAACTCATTAGATATGACTAAATATACTCCCAGATAACTAAGGATGCTATATAATATGATTTACTTCATACCATTGTGTGAGTTTTGCCAGAGCCAGTCTGCCCATAAGCAAAGATGCATACATTATATCCATCCATGACAGATCTAATCAGCGGTTGTGTCTCCTTATACACCTCATCTGCACAAAGTTGAGCATGATGATGATATATAAAAAATAAAGATAGATGTATCCAACTACAATCTGATCCTACCTTGAGAGTCTGTTGGCCCAAAAACTTGGTTGAACTGGAAGATTTTACGCGTGCTTTGTGGTTTAGATGGATCACAGACCATCACTGAGCCATCATTTCCAATATGCTCAATTGACGAAATAGACTCCAAATTAAGAAGTGGTCTTATCCGGCAGAAGACTCTAATATTCCCTATAGAAGAGTTTTGAGACATCACACAAACAAAAAAAAGGGCGTCCCAGTGCCGTAGGCTCCCGCGCTGGGCGGGGTCTGGGGAAGGGTGTTTTAGCACGCGCAGCCTTACCCACACATTGTGCAATGTGCAGAGGCTGGGGCTCGAACCCTGGACCTTCCGGTTCCAGGCGGTTGGCTCTACCGTTGCACCAGAGCCGCCCTTCAGACATCACACAAACAAGAGCAACAAAATTCCTTTTGAAGAAAATATGTGATACCTCGTAGTTCCTGAAGCATGTTATACAAGTTTTTGTTTTCTTGTACAGCTTGATTATAACCAAGAGCAGCTTTCGAAAGCTCTTGGACATTGTCACCTGTAAGTTATTGAGTTACATCTTAGGTAAAGCTCAATGATGTCACTTACTTGGAGCACTGAGAGAGAGAGAGAGAGAGAGAGAGAGAGAGAGAGAGAGAGAGAGAGAGAGAGAGAGAGAGAGAGAGAGAGTTACGCCTGGTGCAGGCATGTACCTAATTTGGTTATGTCATTTCGAAATTGGGTCTGCAAAGACATGAGGTCAACCTTTACATCTTGAAACATTTTCTTCAGCTCCTGTAAAAAATATGTTATGTTATTACCAACAGGGTGTCGATCAAAAGAAATATCAATCTGACAATACCGAAAATAAACTTTAACACATAATAATGCAGTGTGATATCTCACCACAAGTTCAGTTTCATGTTCTTCCAAGAGTCGCCATCTGTCTGCAATCTGTGAGTTGCAACGCTACAAGCCACAATGGTACACGATCAGAAAAGAGCCTGATAACTCCTTATACTTGTAAGAAACACGGTAATTTTATCCTTGTACTATAACAATTTCCAAACATTATAAAGCAATATTGTGTTTCTGTATTTTTAGCACACCGATATTTTCTTTTCTTCATTCTGGATAGCAAGTATGCCACTGAGCCTTCCATAAGTGTCAGGGAAAGAAACAAACAGATTGCTTATTGAAATGTTCGAAGTGAAGTTCTGTGCATTGGAAAACAACTTCCAGAAACACTTCTGATAAGCACACAGCAAAGACCTTGTGGTGCATTACCAAATAGAAAATAAAACTTGATTAATGATAAGAAGCATACATCAACCCGAATTCCTTACATTACTGATAAATACAAAAACACATGCAATTTCCTCCTTTATACTGATAAACTTGCAGTTTCCACCTTAAAGACGAGGGAAAACTGTACCTCAATTTGCTTAGTTGACTCTTTAATTGTGTGCCCTTCTGGAGAAAGCAATGGAAAGTGTTTGAACTGCACAGTTCACAACATTCAGTGTTTTCTTATGTAATTATACGCATTTCCTACCAATCATTTTGATATCGTTTGCATAGGAGAAAAAGGGAGCATCAGTTTACCTGTTCTTTTCCCTGTTGGCTTGCTAAAATAGTGCCAACAAGCTTTACTGGATCCTGAAACAAAGCAAGCCTTGTCAGTCAAGTATGTAGCATGGACAGTATAATTGAGAACCAACAATAAATTCATTGTTTTGAGATATCACCTCTTTCAGAACGTTGAGGTCAAAGTTTTCTTTATAACTCAACATGCAATCTAGAATAACTTTCTGGAGCTTCTCCACTGCTTCTGCAAATGCGCAGTATATAAATGATTGCATTAGTGATGAAGGTGACCAAATTTCACCCAAATTACTGGAGACGGTAATGGTTTACAGAATAATATTAGCAACACCACTTGCGGCAGATCTAATCAAATAAGCATCCATAAGTGGCTACAAGAGTGACTGTGAGTTATCAGTCAGAAAAATAACCTTGATCCACAGTTTGAAATGGCTGTCTGTCAGCATCAGCCTCTGCCAAGCCTTGATCCACCTTTTCAGGTGATTGTCTGTCAGCATCGGCCTCTGCCAAGTCTAGACGCTTTTGGGACGGTGAGGGCCCTGACACAACATGTTCAGGCTGAAGCAGGGACGAACGCATTGCAAGTGGCGATTTCATGTACTTGAGAGTGCCATTGGATCCTCCGCCTTGCTTCCACTCATGGTAAGTCTTCAATGAAATAATGGAGTCGACAATCTTGCCTACCGAACCAACATCCAGATTGTCCTGCCGAAGCAATATAGTTAGCGGTGAGCAAGCATCGCGCCTTCAACATTAACTTGGTGAGCAATGGTTTAGCGAACCTTTTCCAGATCAGAGGCCTCAAAGCTGGGTAGCTTAAGGTCTTGGACAGCAACTAAGAAGTTGCGGATGTTCTCAAAATACTGAAAAGCCGTCAAAGGTTGGCTATCGCAGGGGGCATTTGTGACTACCTTTGACACAGCACCGGGCTGTACCTTGTTGATTGCCTTGCATAGGACAATGCCATTCCTTAGAGCAGCGACAAACTGTTGCTCCGACGCGCAAGGGGGCAGACCGAAGGATCCCACCATGGTCTCGAGCCATGCTGCAGCCTGGTGGCGTCTCCATGCTAGCAGAAAGCAAAAAATGAGAGTAAGCAAACCTATACTATACATGTAACTTTTTTTTAATGGAAAATTATCCGAAAATCAGAAATAGCTAGCCAATATTAAACGGCATGAAACTAAAGTAATCATAAGCATATGATTTTGTAGTAGATTCAGAGTTGCACGCGGTGACAATAAAGATAGAGATAAGGAAGGCGTTACAAATCTGGAGGCCTTGTGTAACCAATCGAACAACTATTCATAAGATCCAGCAGGAACGGGATGATCAGGACATGGAGCGGCTGCTTTCTCGGCAGATAGATACTCGACGCAAGCAACACGAATCGTCCCGCCCCCCCACCTCGCCTCCATCCACAAGAGGGGAAAAAAAAAAGTACAAGGAGCTGCAGGGCCAAAACCCATGGAAAACCCCTCACGATGGACGAATCGAGAGACCGAGAAAGGGAGGAAGATGGAAGATCTGTACCGGCCTCCTCCGCCTTCAGCGAGGCGAGGCGTCCGCCGCGGAAGGAAACCCTGGGCGGCTCCGCCATGGCTTGAATTGGAGGCGGAGGGGGGAAGGAAGACGACGGAAGGGGTTTGAATTCGAAATGGGGTGGGTGGGACCCCTCAGGTGGAGTGGAGGCCGTTATATTATAATAAATCTCCCTCCTATGTCCAGCCTCTGTTCTGGGCCCGTGGATCAGCGGGTCAGATGCAGCTTTGACCGACGATGAGGATGGCATTTGTTTTCCCTTTTTCCTAATTTTTTTGTGAGGACCGAGATCTTGGCTACCGTGCTCTTGGTCCGGTTTTTGAAAATTTGCTGGTAAGGCTGACTTCAACAAGCAGATGCAAACTCAAATATGCATCTAAATGAGTACTGTGCATCACCTGAATAGACTCCAACAGAGTATGCAAAAGGGTGTGCATTTTGCCCGTTGAAGAGAGAGAAGCTGCAATAATGCACACCCTCTCTCCTCGAAACGCATCCTGCTCGCTTGCTGGCCGCACCTGCTCGCTCTGCCCCGGCCGCGCCTGCTCCCCCGTGCCCGGCCAGCGAGGCGCACTAGCCGCTTCCCCCGGCCGCGCCTGCTCCGCCGTGCCCGGCCAGCGAGCCGCACTAGCCGCTTCGCCTCCGCCGCGACCTGCGCCGCCACTGCCTGCTCGCCATCGCAGGCGCCTCTGCTGCTCCACCGACGTCACGCTCGTCTCGTCGGGCACGTCGCCTGCCGTCGCTCTCCACGGCGCGGCGCCCTCTCCTACCGCGTCGCTTGAGTCCGCCGACGACCCCGATGTGTGGTGCGCGCTGGACCTGTTCGAGAAGGCCGCGGCGCTCGCCACCGGCAAAGAAGCAGCTGCAACAGCAGAAGACGGGGACGCGGACGGCGGGACAGGGACACGGCCGGCGGGACGGGGAGGGAGACGGGGACGCGGCCTGCACCATCCGCCACGACGGCCACGGCGCGCGACGGCAGCAGCTCAGCTCGCGGCGCGGGGCGGAGGCGAGGCGAGCGCGGCGGAGGAGCGCCGGCGCTGGCGGCGTGGACTCGCGTGGAGCTGCGCGTGGGGGAGCAGCGGCGCCGCGGGGCAGCAGCACGGGCGGCGCGCGTCGACCTTGTGGCGACAGCGGAGCTTCAGTCCGGGAAGCTGAACTCGCGGGCGGGGCCGCGCACCGGCGTTGGGGTCGGGCACTCGGGCTCCAGCGTTGGTTTTGTTTGCCTGTCAAAAATGTTTTCGCTGTTGGAGACGCGGGTGATGAAATGTATTGCCTGCTACTGTGGAGGGGAGGCAAAGGTCTATTTGCCTATGAAAAATGCGCGGTGTTGTTGAAGTTAGTCTTATATAAGGTGTTTGGCATGGCTCCAGCTTTATAAAATTTTGTAGAGTTTTTGAAGCTGCTCATAGCTAGCATTAAAAAATTTTAGAGCTAAATCTGTAAGTAAATAGATTAATTAAGTCATTCTATTTTTTAGATTAAAACTAAGGAATTAAAATATAGCTACATTATTTACACAGTGTTAGCAACATCCAGCGTCATCTGATTCTGCCTTTTTCAGGATCATGACGTGATAGAAAGAAAGAAAATTGTAAAATCTGGCCTCAGAGGTAATTTTAGTACACGAATGACTCTTCTGATTTCTTCGAAATTCGTGTACTAAAATGCCTTTTTTTTTTTGGAGGGAGAAACAAACAACGAGAAGAAGAAACCGGCGTAGCGTCGAGTCCAGGGGGAGGCTTTTTCTGCATCGTTGGTTCGTTGACCCGACCGGTGGTTGGTTGTGCCTTGCATTCCTTCCCCGTCGTGGAGACGAGAGGAGAGGGTGGAAATGGCCGCCGGCAACGGCAAGCCGCCGGCGTCGTGGGAGTTCCACGCGACGGGGCCTCGCAACCTCTCCAACCCTGGATGGAGAGACCTCATCCGCTCCAGCTGGTACCGTACGCCATGGCCGATTGCTTCTCTCCCCAATTTCTTTCTGTTTGATTGATCCCCTCCGCATCGTTCTTCTTCCTGATTGACTCCATTCTCACCCGTACGAATCAATTGGTTGGTTGCGCAGGAGGGATCCAAAGTACAGGAGAATCGCAATGTCGTGCTTCGTGCAGGCGGCGTACCTGCTGGAGCTGGACCGACAGGAGAAGAGGGCTCTCGCCCCCAACTGGTGGAAGCCATTCAAATACAAGCTGGTGCGCCCTCTGATCGACTCCAGAGACGGCTCCATCTACGGCGCGCTCCTCGAGTGGGACCACCTCGCCGCTCTTGCAGACCTCGTCGTCGTCAAGCCTCAAGGTGCTCCAAGGGCTGTCCTTGCTCTCAGAGGGACGGTGCTTAAGCAGCAGACCGTGGTCAGAGACTTGGAAGACGACCTCAGGTTCTTCGCCTGCGAGAGCCTCAGGGGCTCTGTCAGGTTCACCGGTGCCCTGGAAGTGCTCAAATCCGCCATCGACAAGCACGGCGGCGACAACGTGTGCGTTGCCGGACATTCTCTGGGCGCCGGCTTCGCTCTTCAGGTTGGCAGGGCTCTGGCCAAGGACGGAACCTTTGTGGAATGCCATTTGTTCAACCCACCGTCAGTGTCGCTTGGCATGGGCCTCACCAAACTTCAGGAGAAAGCCGACAAGGTCTTGAAGCGGTACATCACCTCCTCCTCCTCTTCCTCCGCTTCAGAAGAAAAGCTCATCGAGGAGGTCAAGAGATGGGTGCCAAACCTCTATATAAACAGCTGCGATTACATATGCTGCTTTTACGCTGATCGCGGCGGCGGTGTCGCAACTGTTACTGCTGAGAAGCACAATGAGGTGCGCTCCAGCAGGCTCTACGTCATTGCCAAAGGGCCAAGCAAGTTCCTTGAAGCTCACGGGTTGCAGCAGTGGTGGGCGGATGACTCTGAGCTCCAACTCGCCATGCACGATAGCAAGCTCATGTGCAGGCAACTCAAGTCCCTCTACATCCAACAACCTTAATACTTGTTCCTTGGTACCAATATTTATATAACTGTGAATATGAGCTTTCTCTCTTTCTCCAATATGAGCAATGGACCTGGCTTGGCTTCACAAGTCTAGTGGAAAGCGGCGATAATAACAATAACAATAAAACCAAGCCAGAGCAACAGTTTATTTCAAACCAGAATTGTGTAGTCCTCACAAGGAGAAGCCACAACAGTCGGATTTATTTGCGATCATGAACAAGGTCTCTGTTCTCCTTGTTAAACATCAATAATTTGAATGTAACACAAGGACTCGTTAAAGTTGCACATGAAATCCTCGCTCCTTGAAATGTACAGTATGTACAGGGATATCAACTAATTATATCAATAGATATGAGCTCCTGCAGTCGCCCCAATAATCACAGCAATTGTGGTGAGGACAGCCTGTCATACCAGGTTATTCTTGTAAGAATCACTGGAGTTTAAAAAACCAACCAACAAGGTAAATGTGACAACATCTGGAGCACATGAGAAAATCTATACGCAATATAGGTTCCACATAACATTGCAGAAGCCATTATCGGTGCTACCACCCCAAAAAGAAAAAGTCATTAAAACATCTGGCCACATTCTCTTGCACATGAATGTGCTGGAATCGTAAAGCATGAATTCACGATTCTAGTTTCACCAAGCATTCAAGTGCGATAAGTACATTTTCTTAGAGACGCAATTGCAAAGGAGGCATGTATTGAAAAGGAAGCATAAGTATAATAAGCAGCATATTGTGCTTGATTCTACAGTACCAGATGCAAAAATCACGATTTTCGTCCAACAAACAAGGTGGTGGTACAGTTTGATGGAATTGTATAATTCAAGGAAGCAGTAGTAGTCCGAATCTGAGAAGCATGGAGATGAGTTCCTGTTATATCTGATAGATGATGCCCCATCGGAATGTTGAGGATGAATTGTTTACTCACAGCTATTATGCAGGCCACATAGCCTGGTTTCTCCCTGTAGTCCACTCTGGAACACCACAGCAGAAAGGCTCCAACATACCAGGGAATGGCACCAAGGAAGAAACCGAGTATGAATCTTCAAAACAAGGGGCTGTTGTTAGAGCATAAATTTATTTGGAAAGAACTCATTCAGCAGTGATGTTGTTATGCATGAATCCACTTTGAAAAATAGGAAGCTAGAGCAATGGTCACTCACAGAAACCAGCCGAAACCAATACCGCAACAAGGAAGGCGGTCATGACTGTTTCCACGAACACCTGCTTCATAATCTTGGGCTGAAAGCAAAACAGAGAAGATATAGGGGTTAGGTAGATCAATCAAAAGGGCGTCAAGTACCATATTTATGGAACGGGCTAAATCTAGCAAGCTACTAACTGCAAGTCTGCAAGTGGGTGGGTGGAGTAGAACACACACACAGAGGCGAAGTACCTATACTAGAAGACGACACCCGATTTGGATGAAGCAAGCGAATCGTGAACCGGGGGGCCTGATAATTTTAATTTTTTTTTTTTGTTCCCCGTCCAAACTAGAGCATGATTTGGCACAGTATGTACAGGCATAAGCAAAGAGAGATACAAATGGATCAGATCAGACGGTCTCCCGAAATGAAGAATCCAGTCCAATTCAGCAGAAAAGACACATTACAAGGTGATGCCGATTTGCATGGCATAAGCTGCTGGCAGAAGAATGAAAAGGCGATGCCGATTTGATACCTGAAATGGCCTGGTAGGCGGCGCGTTGGCGGGCGGAGGAGAGGCCTCGCGGCGGGGCAGGCTGCGGAAAGCCGACGGGGGGAGGGCGCGGCGGCGGGTAGCTGGGAGGGCCCTGGAACGTGCCGTAGTCACCTCCGCCTGCAGCCTTGTCGCCCTCCTCGCCGCCGCCCATCGCCGTCTTCCTTCCTTCCTGAGTCTTCGTGCCAGAGAGATCGATCAGTAGTGACAACTGTGCTGTTCTCAGCCGCGATGCACGGCTCAGATCTATCCACAAGTACGTGATCGGATCTGAACCACTTAGGAGCCGTCAGATGAGATCGGACGGTGGCTCGAGGGACAGGTCAGCCACGTTGACCTTTGGACACCTGTAAGAGAGGGACGGAGACGCGCGTGACAATTTCTCATTCCGACGGCAGTTTCCAGATTCAGACACCTCCCCCGGGAGCGGCGGAGGAGGAGCATGCCGCCATGGACGCCGCCGACCTGCCGTTCCTCTGCCACATCGCCCTCGTACTTGCTGCGCTCTGGGCCGCCGCCGCCGTTGGCTGGCGCCACTCCTTCCTCTTCCTCCTCGCCTTCCTCTACCTCTACATGGTACACCCCTCCCGATTTCATTTCTTTTTTCCTTTTTTTCTTTTCTCCTCCATCAAGTCACCCAACCAACTGATTCTTAGTTCACTTGAGTTGTCCTACATATATACTCCAATCCCAGAGCTTGGAATATCTTTTGTTTTATTTCTTTTCGCGTACCTGCCAATAAATAAGAGCTCGGTAAATCTCTGTGCTGTAGGTAAACGCTCGCTGTGCAATGAGACTGCGAAAGAGAATACAGCACGAGGAGATGAAATCTGCCTACCAGCGAAGAGTATGCACCTTGCTTCTCTCTCGTCCAATTGCGTTTGACAATTATCTATCACAAGGCTGTCGTATTCGTTCCCTTTCTCCTTTCCATTTGCCTTTCTTTTACTAGAATTAGCTCACGATGTTTTATGTGTCAGCTCCTCTCTGACACAGAATCGGTACGCTGGCTCAATCACGCAATCAATAAGATGTGGCCTATCTGTATGGAGAAGATGGTTTCACAGCTTCTGCGGCCTATCATACCATGGTTCTTGGACAAGTTCAAACCATGGACAGTTGTATGCTTTCCTTCTAACATATCTTCACTTTCTGATGATTCCTGATGTTCTGTCCCACGTCATATATACATCCAGCTGCTTTTTAAGTTGGTACTCACTCCATGCAGTCATTCTGCAGAGCAAAGCAAGTATTCAGGAGCTCTACATGGGTAGGAATCCACCAATTTTTACCTCCATGAGAGTTCTACCGGAGACGTCGGATGATGACCATTTGGTAGGGATCGCTATTATTTCACTTCACTGAGATATTTCCCTTTTCTTCTACAGTAAGTACATTACATTCACAATGTCCGTCTTGCTCACAATGCATTGATCAGGTTCTCGAGCTGGGAATGAATTTTCTCTCAGCAGAAGATATGAGTGCTGTACTTGCTATGCAGTTGCACAAGAGTGTGGGACTTGGAATGACTGCAAACATGCATTTAACTAGCATGCACGTCGAGGGAAAGGCATGTGGCCTAATTAACTCATCCATTCTTTTCCATTGATTCGAAATAGAGACATGGCATAGATTCTTTTTGTTCTCGGCGGAGGAAATGAAGTTACACACAATGGCACACTGACTTCCTTACCTCGGCGAACACATTTACTTATGCACCCTGAGGAGATAGAAGAAAAGAAATTAGTTTCTTGTATAATTTGCTGGCAATTAACTTATAGCAAACTGACTAAAATTCTGAGCAGCAAAAGGTTTCTGATCGATGAAAAGCTTATATGTTTTCTTCTTAATACTAAAATCTGTACATTATTGGGACAGAAGCCAGGCCAATATATACACAATGTTCTTCCATGTGGAAGAAGAGAAAGAAAAGCTGGTTTAAATTTAGAAATCTTCATAACAATCTTATCGAAAAGAATTCCTCATTAGACACAACAAGCCGTTTCTTTTCTGCAAGGATTCTTGCCTTGTACTCAGCAAAAAAAAACATGTGTTCATTATGCAGATTTTAGTTGGTGTGAAGTTTGTTCGCGGTTGGCCATTTCTTGGCCGCATAAGACTTTGCTTTGTGGAACCTCCTTATTTTCAAATGACTGTGAAACCACTTATTAATCATGGACTTGATGTCACCGAGTTTCCGGGAATTTCAGGATGGCTGGTAAGATAGTTGTTTTTGTTTCTCCTTTTTTTTTTAACTCGAGATTGTCCTGTATTGTAATCTTTCACTAAACGTTCTGGTATATTCGTGCTGATCACCGCGCCTCCTGGATTTCCTTCTCCAGGATAAGTTGATGGATACTGCATTTGGACAGACATTAGTTGAGGTTAGATTTTTACAACTTCCGTCTTTGTTTTGTTGTTCAAAATCCCTTTTTTTAGGGCTACTGACTTATAATTTCTTCTGCCAGCCTAATATGCTTGTCATCAATGTGGAAAAACTTGCATCTACTCCTTCAGGTAGGAGGAATTTTTGTTCTTGCATAAGTGTACTTGATGTTAGTTACAAATAGTTCTGTAAGAGATGAAATCTTTAGGCCGCTTATTTTAGCTAGCAAATACCACAATATGAAACGGCTTTTGTTTTTCTTTGGCGAATGTCTGCTAAGTTCTGTTTGACTATCATCGATGAGAAGAATAACTATTACCCTTTTGTAAAGTTTGTGATGGTCAAGTTTGAGTTCCCTTCCTGTTGTCTTCTCTATTTCCTTGTGCTAATTTCTTAACATTCTACAGAAAATAACTGGTTCAGCATTGAGGAGAGGCCTCCTATTGCAATCGTAAAACTTGAGATTTTAGAAGGAACTGACATGAAACCATCTGATATAAATGGTGAGAATGAACTGTGCTAACTTTGTTGTTACTATCCATTTGTATAACACATTTCATATTCTGTTGCACAGGGCTTGCGGACCCTTATGTGAAAGGTCGACTTGGTCCTTTCAAATTCCAAACACAGATACAGCGGAAAACACTATCCCCAAAGTGGTTTGAAGAATTCAGAATACCAATCACATCATGGGAAGCCTCAAATGAACTTGTTATGGAAGTTCGTGATAAGGACCCCATGTTTGATGACTTGCTTGGGTATGTTCTGTTCTTTGTACCCATGTTGCCTTGCTTAGTAACCAAATGGTGTGATACTGTTGGCTTTTGTTAAATGTGACAATCAAGAATTTGGTCTATTGCACTTTGGAAAATTGTCCTTCCTGTTGTTTTATACTGATATGATCTTCTTGGTTTGATTCCTTAAATAAGACAAAAAAAAATGTTGTATTCTGTTTTGTTTTCAGAGAATGTACTATTGATGTGCATGAGCTGAGAGGTGGACAAAGACATGACAAATGGCTATCACTGAAGAATGTCAAGAAAGGAAGGATTCACTTAGCAGTAACAGTAGAAGATATACCAGAGGTCAGCAAGAGTACTCTCTCTCTCTCTCTCTCTCTAAATATTGTTCGTCCTTTTTGGAAGGAACATGGATATAGGTGGAAACTGTAGAGGATTACTCCTGGATTCACTTCCGGTTCTATCTGCAGGACAAAATAATATCAGGTTTTGAAGAATCACTGCAAAAGGCTGATCCAGAACTGCCATTATCAACACCTGTTGACAGCAAGTTGGACGCTGGCGAACTGCCTCAAGAAAAGGACGTCCTAATGGATGAAGTGGAGCACATAAACATTGATGGGCAAGAACAAGCTGGAGGGTTATATGTGCATCGCCCTGGCACCGGGGTCCCCAAGACATGGGAATCGCGGAAAGGGCGAGCGCGTAGCCCCGACACACAGATTTACCAAGAGGTTGACAAGACAAAGGAAACACCCACACCAAAAAGCAGTGGACAAGGCGGTCTGTTCAACCTAGGTTCTTTTTTCCGGAAGAACTCGAGGAAAGGGAGCTCCAAAGATCTTGATCCCGGCCTGCCTACAACTCCGGGTTCTCAGAGTGTGAGAGAGCTTGATCCGAAGCTCCCTCAAACCCCACGTGCGAATCTGAAGGAACTTGGGGAGAAGCGGACATCGATAAAGATTGTAGTCAATGAAGATGCAAGCCCAGCAGGCAAGGTGAAAGATGCAGATAGCTCGACAGAAAATGTAGCAAAGGTGATTGAGAAAAACACAGGTGAACCTGGCAGATCCCTCACAAGCACATTGAGCAAGAAGGTTTCCAGGAAGAAAGTGGAGGACAGGTTATCAGATATCCCGGAGCAGATTGAAGCTCATGGACCAGTGTTCGAAGGGCCTATTCCCGCTGAAGGTAAACCAGTAGATGGCCATCTATCAACGGAACATGGCAGTGAACAGAGTACTACAGAAGAAGCTGTGGAATCAAAAAAATAATACTTAGAACTCATTATGAAAATGCTTGTTTCTTGTTCATAGTGGTGAAGAACTTCGATTTTAGAGATTGGCACACTTGTTTTTTTATGTAGTTTGTGAAGAATAAAGTTTAGAAATGGTTGAAAAATGTAACAAAGGGCAGTGCGTTGTGCAGTTATAGGCGCTCATGTTGTAAGATATGGCTTTGTTTGATATAGGATAACATTTTTGTAAAGTACATAAAGAAAATGAATAGCATGCATTCCTGATTGTACTCTGATGCGTCCTGTAAATCATACACCCTTGGATTTTGTTGTGCTCTCTTCCTCCATATGACAGATTTTGGCCGAGATTGGCGAACAATAGAATCTCCCAAGAGGGAAAGTGCTCTTGCACAGAATATTTCTCCACGGAACGATTCAAAGATTATTTTTTTTTTTTGAGGAGACGATTCAAAGAAATATATCTAGAAGGAAATAGAAAAATGCATTAAAGAGAAGAAATGCATAGCCCGGCCCGGTGCGGGCCCAGTGAAGCCCTTCCTTGGCCCATCGTGGTCTTCGCTTCCCCGGCATTCATTGTATCAGCGCCGCCGCTTTCCGTCTCTCTTCCCGGCGACCGGCGACGGACGCAGGAGGATGAGGGCCGTGGTACAGCGCGTCCTCTCGGCTAGCGTCGAGGTGAGCGTCCTCTTCAACCCACTACAACACCATAGTTCGCGCGGAATCTGAGCTCTAATTGGTTGCTGCAGGTGGAGGGGCGAGTGGTGTCGGCCATCGGCCCTGGACTCCTGGTCCTCGTCGGCGTCCACGAGGCCGACACCGATGCCGACGCGGACTTCATGTATGAACTCCTCCTCTCCCTCCATCCTCCATTCACTTCCTTCAGTTAGTGGCTTACTGCCAGTGTCTCGGCTCTTGTCTTTAGTTCAATCAAATGAAATGATTTCCTAGAACATTGACTCATTTTGAAAAGGTACCACATTTGATTGGAACTAAATAGATTCAACTAACTGCGCCCCTATTATCTTTTTAACAAATGAGTAATAATTGTACCTTTGGAAGCTCACCGGAATTTTTACTGGGAATGTGTCGATCCAGATCAGTTAATTGTAGTGGTTCAGTTAGTTGCGTTGCTGGATTGATCATGATGCAGAATCGAGGAGACGAGATGATAATTGTTGAGTAGTGAACCATGATATTACTAGCACAATTGGTTTTTGGTATACAACATAACACACTGATGCAGCGGCGCTTAATTTGGTTGCATTAATGTTCTCTTGCGAACATGTTTATTTTGGAAATTGCTGCTGGGCTCATTTCTTGTTCAATTACTTAAGTTGTCACCTTTGTGTTTTCTGATGCTGTACCAAGCTACCATTTGTTCATGAAATTTTGTTTGTTCGGTTAACATAGCTTGATGTTAGTTTCGGTTGCTTCCTAACACTACCCTTATGCAGTTGTCGGAAGGTCTTGAATATGAGGCTATTTCCTAACGACAAGACTGGCAAATCATGGGATCAGAGTGTAAGTCCTGGCTCCATCTTGTCACAAATAGAATAAAAATGGCATACTTGAACATGTGGATAGTATCCTGCACGTAATATGAGCTTTACATAAAGATAAATTTCAATAATATTTCTCTGTCCCGCAGGTTATGCAGCGTAACTTTGAAGTCCTATTAGGTAATAATCTGATCTGACCCCTTTTTTGAAAGTAAACAATCTACCGTAGATCTGCTACTAATTACTTTGTTTCTAAGCTGATATCTTATTCAGTCAGTCAGTTTACGTTATATGGAGTTCTGAAGGGTAACAAGCCAGATTTTCATGTGGCTATGCCACCTGCGAAAGCAAAACCATTCTATGCTGCTCTAGTTGAGAGATTTCAGAGGTCATACTCAGATGAGACAGTGAAAGGTAAGACAAATGCTTGCATATGTGCATTACAAAGCTTCCATTTTCATTTCTTTGACATGGATATGCCTATGTTGGGATTTGCATATTATGACTGATGCGTGCATTATATACTCCCATTCTCCTTATGATCCTGCACTGAACTTTCCTTCATGATGGATGCATGTATTGCATTCCTGGGATCCTGTTGTGTTATGTCAATAAATTAAGTATGCTTTTTTAATTATTTTTCTGGTTGGCCTGTAAATAAGCTTTTTTTACTTTGCTAATGCTCTGGCACGAGTGTGAATTTATCAGGCATTGTGCTCATAATGTACGATCTTCTTGCCGTTTCTGTTGTTGACAGATGGCGTTCCATGTACATAAGAATGATTTCTATCACAATTCACTGTAACATGGACATGAATCTAACAACGTTTTTGCTTTCATTCTTTTGACAGATGGTATTTTTGGAGCAATGATGAAGGTGCCTCTGACTCTGTAGATACATGCTAATTGGTATTGCATATTATGTACATCGCCCTTTCTAGAATGAGTCAGTTGGAAACTCTTGCAGGTATCTTTGGTAAATGATGGCCCAGTGACCATGCAAGTCGACTTGCCGTCTCCGCAAGGCGCTGCTCAGTCAAGGTGAGTTTGTCCGAACCGGCAGACGTGTTTTGATCCTTGTTGTAGAAGAGAATGGGTATACAGACTTGGCTGTCTTTATTGACATTTCTGCATTGCAACAGCAATGGTGATGATGGTTCGGTTAGAGATGGTGAAGCAAGAGAGGAATAATCTCACAGAGGAGAATGGAGATGTTGTAGTCTGATCGAATTTTGTCATTGGTATTTGCTTGTGGAAGCATATATAGAATTTGCCATTATGTGGCAAGTGACTATTGTATGGGATGATAGTTACATACTCGTATGTTTAACGAGAGCAATACATTCAAGTGACTATTGTATGGGATGATAGTTACATACTCGTATGTTTAACGAGAGCAATACATTACATTATATATAGATCCTCCTGCCTGCAGGTGCAGGGACAGCATGACATGAACTTGATCGAAATATATATATTGCAGGGACAGCAGCTATAGCCTCGTGTCCCCCCTGATGGAGATGGCTGCTGCTGCATCGGAGGAGGCGTTGGGCGGAGGAGGACAAAGGGGCACGGCGCCGGCGCCACGGTAACTAGCAAACACGGCCTGCGCCGGCGCCGGCGCGGCGCCATTGAGGTTGCGGCGGAGGGCGGCGTTCTCGGCGCGCAGCAGGGCGTTGTCGCGGCGGAGGCAGGCGAGCTCGCGGTAGCAGCCCTCGGCGGGGTCGCGCTCCCGCCAGCGAGCCTCCCAGGTGAGCGTCTCGGCGGCGCGGCGGCGGGCGGCGTCGGTGGCGTTGGCCTTGACGATGAGCTTGGTGAGGTTGGCCACGCCGAACACCAGGTGCAGCGCGCGGAAGTCGTTCATCCTGTTGGCCGGGAAGTAGGCGGCCAGCTCGCAGTTGGGCTCGCACTTGCGACGCTGGTGCTTGCACACGGCGCACGCGCCGCCTCCGCCTCCGCCGCCGGTCATGCCCACCATCAATGCATCCAACTCAATGCAACATGCATATATCCATATCCCCTCACTACTACTAGTACTATCTAGGAGTACTCACTCCTACTACAAAAAGGAAAAAGAATGTAAGGTGAAAGGAGGGTCACCCTTTTCTTTCCTATATAGCATATAGGTTGCTCACAGCAAGAGTGAAACCGAACAAATAGCTATGTACTAGGTGCATAGAAACTTCTGATGACTTCCATTCAAACTCACAATGCGCACATGTACTTAACAAACAACATTTACATTCCTATCAAAAAAAAAACATTTACTTCTGACGTGCTCAACTTAAGATTACATTCATCTTTAGCTCTGGTGCACTGCGCTTACCTTTCCAGAACTAGCCTACAGCGCGCTTTATATTCTATTTCTTACAGATGAGCACCGTATTATTTCAGGGCGTCCATGGATCAAAATTCGATCCATTCACCAAAGAATGGGCACAGCAATTTTGAATCAAATCAGCAACATGGAATCATGCAGGGGTTGCTGCCTTGCCTCCTCCTGCCCCATGGACGCCTTTCAGGTTCAACATTCCTGAAAGGCCTCGACCTCTCGCAAGGCGCTCAATTTCATCCAGCTTCAGTTTAAGATCTTCCAATTCTTTAGCTAAACTATCCTCCCTTTGTTTCAGTTCCTTTTTACAACAAAACAAAGTAAGCAGCCGTTAAGCTAAATGATTACTTATAATCATCAAAAGCAAAAATAAGTAAGTTTGAATAATCATAAATAAGCCAAAACACTGACCTCAAGTTCCTGCTTACGAGCTTCCTCCTTCCTAGCCTCTGACCTTGCACTTCTTTGCACCTCAAAAATTAAAGCGGCAACAGCGACCTATAAAGAGGAAAACAGAGTGTCACTAGATGCGATTTTATGTAATGACACATATGGACATACGGTTCATTATCAGTATAGAGAGGTACCGAAAAGATAAAGGCTTCTCCGATGAGATCTGTGGCAGCTTGTACAGCTTTCTGCTCATCTAAAGGCCTGATCTCTACATCTGTTGCGTGACCATAGATGCGCCTTTGTATATTTGTGGTGATGCGATGGTTCATCTGTAATAATGCTTTTAGTTATTATCACGTCAATATGTATCAAAAAAACTTCAATAGGTATCAACAGTTACAAGTGGCGCGAGGATGTCCAATAGTAACACAAATGCGTTCAGTAACAGGGGACGATACTCCTTCACTTATATCCAATCGTATAACTACCCATACACTGTCGTAATTTTCATATTCAAACAACCCCCAATTTGTATCCAGTCTAGACATCTGCCCTGGTTAGGAGGAAAAACATCGATCAATTTTCCAAACCCTTAATAACAAATCAAGTGAGTGCATGACAGTGGACATACAAGCTACAAGTTCATCACAATTTCTTTCTAAATCCCTTGTACCTTACAATGTTATGCGACTAGGTCTCAGACATGACCATTCAGCAAAAAAGAAACTAACTAAGAATCACTGATAAACATTCAGCAGTCCTCCGGTTTCTTGAGAGATGAACAGAAGCACTGATAAACTAAGAATCGAGCTATAAGACTATTTCCTTGTTCCTTTGCAAATTAGCTGAAGCCATTGTCAGTTAATCACTAAGCAATACCTGCCAAACAAATCCGCAACAGATTTGTACCCTTTTTAAATCTGTCTTGTGCTCATTTAAGATTCATCTTACATCGCCAAGAGATGGAATTGCAGCCTGCCACAATCAGATTCCCTTGCCACGGATCAAACAATGTGCAGGGGCTCTCTAGATCCCCACGTCCCCCTTTCTTGCAAGTCCCTATTTTTATGCCCACAAGAAATCAAGAGAAGACGAGGAGGAAAGAGTGAATCACCTGGGCGATGGCGATGATGAAGTCGCGGAACTTGGGGTGGACGGCGGCCTGGGTCTTGAGGCGGCTGGCGATGGGCTTGGACAGCGTCCGGAGGGCCAAGGTCCCCAGCTTGGCCACAGGCAGCGCCATTCACGGCGGCTTCCACCTCTTCCTCGGACGGGGGATTCGTGACCGATCGACGGGGAAATGGGAGCCAAAGAAGAAGGACGGCGGCGCTGATTCGGATTGCTTGGCTGAATCGCAACGGAACGGAACAGCTGGTTGGTTGTTTGCCAAAGTGGATCTTTTTTGTTCTTCTACCAAACAAACAAAGGGAAGGCTAGTTTTGACCAAGCAGTCCCTCCATGTCTAATTTCAACTTAAATTCAAAAAATATGCCTCTTCTTCTTGCTTAGCAAGGTACAACTAGTCTACTATTCTTCTTGGAGCCGGCGACCTCTGTCACAAAATATATTATCAGAGCTAAAATAATTTGATTTTGATCAAACTTAAAAATGCTTATATTTTTAGACGGAGGGAGTAGTAGGTGCTACTGTTATTGTGAAACTCGTTTTTTATATTGAAAAAGCTTAAGTATTTTTTTACCTTCTGAGTATTTTTAGATGTTTAATAGTACAATGGGTTTTTGTTCTTGATGTCTAGCGCCTATTGCAGACTTTTTCCATGTTTTATCTCTTTAGATGGCAATGGGCTGTGTTTTTTTTTTCTTGGGCTTTGGGCCTCATAGCAGCCTATTGCTGGGATTGAAGCAAAGATCGAGCGAGTCTAAAAAAAAAAAGGTAAGTAGGCATGGACGTGATCCGATGGAGTTACCACTGCAAGTTTTGAGGTCCACGCACAATGGCAGACGATCAGGTTCTTTCATCAATCTCCACTTTGTTGAATGTATAGAGTAAGATTCAGTTTCAAAGTTTGAAAAATTTCAATCCATTTAATATTGTAGAAATCACTTATGAAGCCACTGAATAGGAAGTAAGAGTATACTCTTTGACTTTGAGTCGAAATCGTAATTTCCAGTTTGATACCAACTTTTACAGCAACAACAACTTCTTGAACTTTATATGTACTACCATGCAGAGGAAATATATCAGTGTAGTGGCAACGCCTAACCCTATAGCTACTCCATATTCTGAATCAATTGTAGCGACCTTTTGTCTCTTTTAAGAACGTGTGCAAATTTAAAATTAGAAGTTCCCCAATGTAGCAAAATTTTACCTGTGCAAGAGTAACAATTCTAGTAACGAAATGTATATCTTTAGTACTACATACGGATCACTTTGGTTTGCAGTAATTAATTAGTAGATTAAAGGTAACGGAATTGATTATACTTTCCAGCAGCACTAGCTCCTTGCCTCCTTGGAATGGAAGAAAAAATAATCAAAATATCTCTAGACAAGATCTTGTTTGAGCACACACGCCTTCCATTACAACCAAAATGCACTAAGCATATGGTTGCACAGAATGAAGTTAAATAGCACTGGCTCCGTCCAATGCGTGTACTATGTGTGGATATGGATCACTAGTCAGTGGGAAATTCAAAACCACACTGGCATCTTAATTGGATAACCACCTCCCCTCTCCTCTCCTCCCCTGTTGGTAGGTTATTGGGCACCCCATTGCCATCCCTTTTGGCTTACTTGAACCTTAGACCATTTGACATTTGGCCAACCACAGCAAGATTGCTGCATAATCTTACTTAATTATTCAGAGCAAAGATCCTCCTTTATATTTGTATATATGTGGCACTAAGACTAGGACTAAAAATATACTACGTCTGTTAAACACAGGATGAAGCTGCACTGAAAAGGTATAATATATTGGTTTGAACAATAATAGAGAAGTAAAGTGCCCTCCGTCCCATGCTTTCCTTTCCTTCAGACAAAGTAGCTAGCAGTAGACTAAAGGGGGGGCGGGCTAGTCTTTGATCAAAATGGTTCTTGAGAATATGCACCTTTTTGCTTGCCATTCTTCAGTACTATGTGTGTGTACTAGTAGCGGCTAGTTAGCTAGGCAAATACTAGTAATTAAGTATATATCTCACATTAATTTGTTGCAAAATTCATACTACTCCATGCATGGAGTACTATATGTAACGATGCATGGAGACAACAGAAGACAGTAGTTTTGAGTACGTAGTGGGAAAAAAAAAGGAGGGAATTAATCTCCCATGGTTGTTGCCATGCATATTAATTGTTGCTTACATGCAGTAGCTAGCTACTGTATTACTGATAACTCTGAATGGCTGCATGCGTGATGATCGATGATGGATTGGCATACAAATTAGTAACAAAAGTAGTAGCTAGCTATAGTAGGGCCGGGTGAAATAATCAGATCCAGCCATGCAAGGATGATGAGCAGAGGGCAACACCTAGGAAATCCCTCGTCTCCTCCCTCCCGACGGCGTCCTTGTTGTTGATGAGGCCGGCGCCGGCGCCGGCGTGGTGATGGTAATTAGGCGGCGGCAGCAGGTTGCAGCCGAGGCTTGTGCTGGCGAGCTGCTGGTGGTGGTGGTGGGGAAAGAGCAGTCCATGACCGTCCACCACCTGTGGCTGTGACTGTGAGAGCTGGAGCGTACTAGTACTAGTGCAGGAAATGGAATGATTAGACGATGTGAGGACGGCGCCGATCTGGGCGGCCTTCTGCAGCAGTGCGGTGGCGGACATGTCGGCGTGGCGGTGAAGGTGCTGGCCGCTGAACAAGGACGGCACGCTGTCCGCCGGCGAGTCTAGCTTGGCGCTTGTGAGGGAGCTTAACTCGGAGGAGATGAGCTTGTTGTTCCCGTTCCCGTTCCCGTTCCCGTCGTAGAGAGTGATTCCACCACCCACACCCTGTAGCAGGTGTACTGGTGGTGGTGGCTGGACCTGCAGGACACTCGCAGCAGCAGCAATGGAATTGGTCATCTCCCTGGCGAGGGCGTCGCAGAATGCTCGGTGGGTGATGAAGCTGTCCCTCCTGGAGAAGAGGGTGCCGCAGTCGCATCGGTACTCGCGGCTGCCGCACGTCTTGGAGTGCGCCTTCCAGTCCGACTGCACCGCGTACCTCTTGCTGCACCGCTCGCACTTCCACTTCTTCTCCCCGTGCTTCCGGCTGAAATGCTTCTTGATCCCCGTCAGGTCGCCCAGGGCGCGACCCGGGTTGTGGTGCACGCAGCTCTTCTCCGGGCACACGTACACGCGCTTCCTCCGAATGCCGCCATTGCTGTTGCTCTGCTTCAGCTTCCACGGCAGGTTGTGCCCGCGCCGGTGCAGCTGCAGGTTCTGGTCCCGCTGGAACCCCTTGCCGCAGATCTCGCACACGAACCGGTTCGTCGCCAGCAGCGTACGCGGAGACAGCGCGATCACCTCCGCATCAGGATCTGTTGGTTGTGTCGTTCGTACGTTGCATCCATTCATTATATATAGCAATTAATCAATACTAATTCAATATGCATGCACAACAACTAACAATTAATAGTACTAGCTAGATACTTGCCTGGTGTGCCGGGGAGGCTGCGCTTCTTCTTCGCGGGCGGAGGAGGAGAAGGACCTTGCTGCTGGTTGCTCGTCAACAAAGTGTTGGGGTTGTTGGACATGCCCGCCGCTTCGCTTGCCATTCTTGTCTGCTGTTGCCTTCTTCTTACCGCTTCTTTTTTGATCTTGATCGATCTCCCTATCTACCTTAACTAGAGCTTGTTCCAACACCTACTAGCACTGCTCTTAATTTTGGGATGGACAAAGAACTAACTAAGAGCTAGGAAGCTCCTCGATCAGCTCCTAATTAATGGCCGGCGCAGCAACAAGAAGCCAGCTGCAACAGGATACATATAGCAGCAGGCAGGATCCAGAAGGAAGGCAAGGCACTGGAGAGAGAAAGAGAAAGAGCCAACTACCAGCTGCTTAATTAGCTAGCTAGAGGAGGAAATAAATAATAAACGAGGATCAGCGCGCGAGGCGGTGAAAAGGTGAAAGCTGAAAGGGGTGTGTTTTGTTTAGGTGTTTGTGCCGGACCTGAGCTGAGAGCTAATTAAGTAGTAGCGTGCAATGCATGATGACACATATGATGAGCAGAAAGAGCCATGGGCTAAAAAGCTGTGGCTTGTGCCTTTGCAATCGGCATCATTAGCCCATAATGTCATGCCTCCCAAACCCTTTTCCCTCCCCTTCTACTTGCATTAATTGGATCTCCGCTCCACTAAGTCTACTCCTCTGACCTCCAGGCCCCACATATGCGGCAATCCTCCTGCTCCGCGATTGCTAAGCTGCTATATAGAATTAATTAAACAATGAGCTAAATACATATATACCAGTGAGCGAGTAGTGACATGCATGCACGAGATACAGCAAATTAAAAGTCAAAGTCTACGTGTACGTACTCAATTGCATTGAGCCCGTTTCGGGCCTTGGATGCCTTCTTCATCTTCCTTTCCGGCCTGGCGCCTAGCTAGCTAGTATAGAGAGCTACTCGCGATCACACGTACTGCTGGAAATGGCGCCATAACCACGCGCGCCTAGATATCATACCACTACAATACAGTACCTTAAACAGGAGCGGAGCAGCGAAAATATAGTCATCAAGACTTCAACTCAAGATCTGTGACTCTCATGCATATTATGTGTAAGCTACATCAAATAAGTTGCATAAAAAAAAATCTAAACTAATGAAAAAGAGTGTGCAATTCAACTGCGATTGGAATTGGGTATAGCTGCAAATAACTAACCATCGATGTGATGCTATATATCCTATATAACATCAAGCTCCTGGAGTCGTGGTTACGCGCTCGGGGCACGTGCATCGGTGCATGCAATGCGCTGGAAGCGGACAGGGAGCAAAGACAGGAAATGGAATATCTAGCTGTCCCCCTCGTATCTCTCTCGTCATTCATATGTTTTCTTTTCTTACGCTAGCCATGTACTATGTTCGTATATTTATACGTATTAACTGAGACACACAACTGTCTGTTCTATTCTGTCATTATCGCCAATTTGTACGTACGTACATATGCGACTACGTACTGATGGATCGATATTCCTTAATCAGCAAATTATTATGGACAGACCTCACATTCAAACTTGGTCGACCTCCCGTCAGTAGATGACAAACACACACATACAATTAACTAAACGTTATGTGGTGGAGTGGCGTCATACTCTCTCTTAGAATAGTGAACCATGCATGCATGTCCGCGACTGCTGGATGAGCATCACACATGCTTGCTGAAACTGCTACGAACCGGCTTTAAATTGTTAATTATAACATGAACGTACGCCAGTCAGCTAGCTACTCAGATCAGATGCACCCTAGCCAGGCGCTTGATTTTGTCTCGCTTAGGTACTCCTTCAATTTTCCACGATGGACGAAACAGTGCTGTCAGCCCAGTAACCACTGTTTAATTAATTGAAAACATCTCTGACGAACTTACCTGCTGCTGCATGCGATTAATTTGTATATATATGCGTGCAGCATCAGAGATTAGTAGTAGCTAATTTGTAGTCAGAGATTAGTAGTAGCTATTTGTAGTCAGATATAAGTACATGCACTGTCGTGTCTCGCTTTGTCAGTTGCATGCTTCCAAACTGTTACGCACGCAAGGGTGAAATCAAGACTTTTTTTTTTAATCTTTGGCGTAGCAGCTAATTGATGATCACCTCACCATTATTGGAACGCAGCGCCTCGATCGGGATTGCTAATTGAAATAATCATATACTACTCATTTTCATCCAAGAAACATGCATGCATCGTCTTGAATTTGATTTGATGGTGATCTTTATTAATTTGGTCTACCCTGTAGATTTCTACCACTAAGACCGATGCAACTGTGCATGGGAACCGGCAAGTCGATCCCTGTCAGTGGCAACGTGTTTGATACCGCAGATGCGAGAGCAAGCAGTAATAAATTAAGCTATTCCCAAGCTTGCATTGCTGCGAAATCCAAAGCAAGACCGAGATCAGCTTCTTCCAGTTATTAGGATGGATCTATCAAATCGCAAGCAGCAGGTGAATATTTGGAAGTGTGGGAAGGCGTCTGCTTCAGAGCTGACTTTAGTCCAAAGCCAGATTCACTCACTAGTCGAGGTTGCGTGATAATGAACCTTTTTTTTGGCCTTTGGGCTTTGTTTAGTGCTAATCCCCTTGGACTCTAGCGTATGAACTCTTGCGAGCCCTAGGATATTCTCCTCGTGCATATGGCTGCCCCTACCTAAAGGCTGGCTGTCTCGCTCTCCACATGAGAGATGACAACCTTTCTAAACAGACACAAGATTCTTTTCCGGCCAAAGCTACTATACTTCACAGAAAAATATTTCACCTTCTTTTTCATCCTGCTTCCCTGCATCTAGCTATAGTGGTCCTCCCAGCAATATATATCTAGGACGAGAGGAGAGGTGATATGATACTCTCGTATCTAGGTTTGGGAAAAAGAGAAGCCTTGTCACCATGAGTATGTTTGCTTTTGCTTGGGGATTGACCTTGGGCAACGGTGACTTCTTGTCACCAGTTTAATTATAGGGTCCCAAGGATACAATGGCTGTTTCTTCTAGCTAGATTCCCCTGCCAAAACCAGATAAATTTCTTTCGAGACTAGTGGTAGAAAACTAGCTTAATTAGGAGCAATTTTAATGTCCCTATAGCTAGCGTTTTCTCCATCCTGTCATTTGTATGAAGAAAGCTAGCTAGCTGTGCGTCAAAATGATCTCGTAGGTCTGAATAACCGCCATTTATATATCTATATTGATGGGAAAACATATGTACAACACGTACTATAACGCATCATATATGCATCCATCGTGATTCATGGACAGCAGGTGTGTAAGCGGACGGCAAAGGTTGCTTGGTTATGCGCACGCACGTAGTAGCTATACATACAAAGTCAAGGAAGAAAGAGATTAAAGATGACGATGCAGAATATACATCAATGAATTTTTGAAACACAAATTTGTTACACACTGGTCCCGTAGCTCAGTTGGTTAGAGCGTTGGTCTTATGAGCCGAAAGTCGCGGGTTCGAGCCCCGCCGGGACCACATGTTTTCAATCGTTTTGCAATTTTGATTACAAAGAAAATCAGTTTACATCTTATTCAGTTTGACTTAATCGAGTCTTTTTTTTAAGGGAAAATTGCAAAAACTCATCTATGTCAGGGGGTTTCAAATACTCACAAGAAATTTTGTGTCAGTCTCCCTCCTGCAAGTGTTTATTTGTTTTGATAGTCCTCCCTAATAGATTTGATCGGATCACATAGCCCCTCTCGAGCCTCTACAATTACTTCTGAGGCTTCACTTATCATTTAATCATATGTTACACAATAAAAGAAGTATTATCATAAATGATGTTCAAATTTAACCGCGACACTATAAACAAATTAAACCTATAAGTTTCGATATCTATATCATTTACACAACATCAAAAAGTAGAGAAATATGATTGACCACCCGGAGCCGCACCGAAGAACATACAAAAGTTATGCCGTCAAGTCAAAGCTATCAGGAGAGAATATGACAACTCATGAACACTTACAGAGAGGAGAATAGACACAAAATTTCTTGTAAGTGGGTATATGGCAACCACTCTGAGTAGAAAGTGAGTTTTTTTTTAAAAAAAAATGGCGAGTGTCACTTAATTGAGGCTGTTCTTTTTTTCCCGGTGAAAAGGGCATTTCCAATTGAGGCTGTTGTTAGCTCTGTTGGAGGTGGCTCTGTCCAAATATCACTACTAATTCCTCGTGAAAACAAAATAAGAGACATGTCAACTAGGAGTTCTAGAGGGTCTTTGTGGAATTGGATTGATACATAGGGTAGGGTGAAGATAAACAAGAATTTTGCTCTTCAAAGATATGACTTCGCCAAAATAGCATTTAGACTTGTAACATGATTTACATATATTTAATTGCATTTTTCTATTATAATGTGAAATGATCATTTTATCCTTGCCCTTTCTTTCTCTAATACCAAGATAAAAAAGAATTTTGCTTTTCAAAGATTTAACGGCAATTTGTTTATATTTCTCAATTAATGTGAAATGACCATTTTATCCTCGCCCTTAAAACCAAGGAAACACATGCAATCCTTTTTATTTTAGGAACGCACCACTCTTTATGAGTCTTTTTTAGATCACCACTCCTTATTGATTTAGCAGCCAAACATGCATTTCTTCACGGTAAAAATCTATTCTGCCTCCGGAGTCTGATTTTTTTCATTTATTGTAAAACCGGATAACTGTACTTCCTGAACTAACGAAATGGATTTCCCCTCCCATGACAGTTTTGGACGACGAGAGCCCACATGTCAACATCTTCTTTCTCCATTTTTTCGAAAAAGACGTCTTCTTCCTTCCCATTAGTTTCTCACTCTTGCATTCCCATCCGTTCCCTGACCAAAATCAAATCACGCACAAGCACAATATAACGCAAAACACAAAAATCTCTTGCCGGTTCGCTCACCATGGCCACATCCTAGCAACTGAGAGGAACCGCCGCCGTAGATCCCCATTGGCTGCTTCACTTTCCAGCGTCGGCGTCGATTGGTGGCGAGACCAGTGGCCGATCTTCGACGATGGCGCGGTACTCCCCACACGCATGCAAGAAGATGGATCGCAAGGCACATAAGATGCAGCGCCTAGTAGCCTTCACCGCGCACATGTGCCACAAGCTCGACGTCCTCGTACTGCCCAAATCTGCCTTCACCGCGCACATGTGCCCAGCACCACGGAAGGCAGGAGGTCGAGCGCTTCCGCGTGACCTCCCTCTAGAAACAGGAGCTTTGACCATGCCGTTCGGCTACAAAACGTCCGCCCAGGTGGCGAGGGAGGGATGCTTGGTGAAGGAGGTTGATGTCGCCGGAGTGAGGCGGATTGTGGCCGAGAGGAAGGTGGTTGGCAGGATTGTGCCGAGGAAGAAAGAGAAAAAATGGACGGAAGCAGACGATGACGTGGCATATGACATGTGAGCCTTCATCGTCATGTCGTCGAAAATTGCCAAGGAAGAGGAAAAAAATCCAGTTTTGTTAGTTTAGGGAACAAAATCGGACTCAATTTGCATGGGCGCTTAATCTTTCTGGGCCAGATTTGGGCAGCTAATTGGACCCAGGCCGGCCTGGTTGGATATCAGTAGTTTGTCTTCCTCACCGTAGAAGACTAGAAGGGAACCCTTGCTAATCGATCCTTCGCCTCCGCCGTCGCCGTTTCTTTTGTGCTGGCTCGCACTCTCCTCGCCGCCACCGCCGCCGCCGGAGATAGAAGAAAGAGATGGTGATGGACGAGCCCCTCGACTTCGAGAAGGAGGATGAGGAAGAGGATACCCTGCTCGCCGCCCCGCGCCCCGCCAAGAGGTTCCGGTTTCCCCATCTTTTTCTTTTTCTCTCTCTCTCGAGACGAGGAATGGAAATTACCAGATGTCCGCATTTTTCGATTGTGGCGATTTCGGGTTTTATTTAGGGCTTTACTAGTGATTTATTCAAAAGAGTTTTAGAAAAAAAAAACTACCACTGAGATTGGTCTCGATGTCCCCCAGTCTGGTGCAGGGCAAGGCAAAACATTTTTCTTACCACCAAGATACTACTATCACCACGTTTGACAATCAGCGATGTGATGCTCACCGAGGGCTCAACTTATTCCGCAGGAAGAAGGTTATTGGTCTCGATGATCTGTTACTCGATTACTATGGAACTGTTAAAGATGAGCACAAACGTAATAAGGCTGATAACTCTAAGCATGGCTCCAGAGGCAATAATTCAGATAGTTTAGACAAGCTGTTCAGTGCTAACTCAGAGAAGGAGATTCGGATTTGCAAAATTGTTGAGAGCTTTGAGGAAAAGGTGATTGTCCTCTTCAACCTACTTCCTTCTTATTTCGTATATTTCCATTTTTATTTCTTCTCGTCTCTGCAGGCAAAGAAGATGGATGCTAGAGAAGATGTGCCCCTATGGGGTCAAAAAATCTTCGGCTGTCAGGTCAAATGACCCTTCCTTTATTCATTTTATTTAGAGGCTTCTCATAGCTTCCCCTTTTGATTATGACTACTAAATCATCCTTACAGAAACCCCCCTCAATTCTAAGTGACACGGGTGTTGAAAATTGTCAACTTTTAAAATCATTCTCTGCGGATGAGCATTTGGGTTTTGATCTAGATATTGATAAAGGTTCGTATTGCTGCCAGCAATTCATCTTCTGGTTCAACTAAAATCTCTATTGCTTGCCTTGGCCCGACTTATGTTCCTCTCACTTTGCCACTATGGTTTTGATGTTCTTTTACTTGTCTGTTAGTTTTTCATTCATCTGCTTCCCTCTCTCTCTCTCTCTCGTTCCAGGATTTGGCTTTGTCACCTGCTAGATAACTTCTTCCTTGTTTTTCGTGTAGGAGAGGGGTTTCTTGAAGGCATGCTGATGGATGGATGGCTTCTGAAGTTGGTTCACTTATCTGGTTCTGTTGAGGACTCTGTAGCGTCATGGACACTTACCAAGCGTAAGGATTGGTTTCTATTTTGTTGTTCCGATCAAATTGTCCGCATCTCTTATCATACTGCATGCTTATCGCCATGACCTATCAGTGCTGTATTCGTCAAATAAGAAGTTACAAGTTTCCGCAACTGACTTTTGGGAGAGTGTACTTTCTCTTAATGAGGTAACATAGTTGTAAAATGTGTTCTTCTTTTCTTACCTTTGAAACCTCAACATACAGCTTTTGTATTGATTGGCAGGGTGATGAAATGCTGGTCAAACTTGGTTATCTTCCAAGCTTCTCTGAGCTCAAGCGTGCTATACTTAGCTATGGATATCTATTTGATGCTCCTGGCACGAAAGATTCAACCTCTGGAAGTTCGGCTGCAGGTAGGTTCCTTAAGTTTTTTTGTTCATTTATTAATGTGATGTCACTTATGTGCAATGTACTCAATTTTAGAGGTACTAGTCTTAGGATGGTGAACTTTCCGAAATGTCTGTTTGCTAACATTCCCCAGTGTAGTTTACAAACCTAGAACTTAGCTTATGGTCGTCTATTACCAGACAGTTTGGATGATGGTCCACCAGAAAACATCATAGCATGGGTGAGAGTTGTATCTGCTTGCTGCAAATTCAGGTTTGAAAACTTTGATACATCAGTTATTCTTATTAATTTTTTTCTTCTTGCTGCTCACTTGTAGAGGATAAACTGTCTTAATACGCAACTAACATACTGTTATGTATTTTAATTCAATATTTGCTCATAGTATGGTGCGATTGTATTGGTAGAAGATATCTGCATTTTTATCTGTCATTATGACACCTTCCCTGATCTAGAGAAATGGTTATTAAATAATATTAATAAAAAGAATCTGACACAATTCTTTCGTGGTTACATGCTAGCATTGACCCAATTGCACCAATCTGGTGACACTTCATGATTCTTTATTTGTCTGTTCCAAACTTTCCATGTGACTGTATTTTACTTACTATTTTTCCATAATTTGTGATATTTGCTGGTTTTTGCTGCAATTGGCATTAGCCTTTTCTTTGTTATTCTGATAAATATTCGTGATGTTAACCAAGATATACAAAAAATTGCTTACCAAGTTAATTCCATTTTTATGTTCGACTTGTTTAATGTACAGAAAAGTGTGTTCTATCTTTTCACCTTCCGAGGCAGAACAACTCCTTGTTATTGTCATCTCCCTGTTTTTGGATCGTGGACTTGAAGGCCTTCTGCTTGTTTTGGGAGACTGTCTGAATTCACTTATCTTATACTTTCATGCGAGTGAGTGGGAAAATAGCTGTGTGATGGCAGCTGAATCAGTCGCCCAGAGGTACAATTCTCTTCCCATCATATATCCACGTCTAATGTAGGAAGTGCTGGAAACGTTATACTAGGAGTTAGCGATTATCTTCTTCTTAATACAATGAAGTGCAGCTCTGCTGCGCTTTTGAGGAAAAAAAAGGGAGTTAGCTCTTATCTAGTGTACTCTGCTACTGATGTTTATTAGCTCAGTATGCGCATTTTAAGGGTTTAAGGTTTGCATCCTGGGCATGATGAAGTTGCATATCCAGTGCTATATATTTATGTTTTTGTGAGAAAAAAGTTGACTGGTTTTCATGGTTTTCCGTTTATGATTTTTGCCTGTGTTATCTTCATAACATGGCAGGGTCAGTATGGACCTTAATTGTTTAAGGATTGTTGACTGCATTACTGGGACCAATGACCGCAGTAAATTCTTAAGAAGTCAACTGGCACTTCAGCTGCTCAAGATTAGCTTTGGCCTTAAGGTAAGCATGTGTACTGTTGTCAATGTGTGTTGCCTTTTGGTCGGTGTAATGATGGTTTACGCTGCACGTATAGGTGGCAAATGTCGAAAAGATGTTGAAGCTAGTCACATCCATAAATGTGAAGGAGAAAGAATGTGATTTATTCAAGCTTTATGTGTATCTAGTTTTGATGGACAAATTACTCTTCTCAACCGATGCATTTAGAGATAAGACAATGGTTGTTCATTCTTGGCGCAATTATCTGCGAAACTGTTCCACACAAATTGGATGCGCGGACTGGAGATTCTATGCTCCAAAGGTACCAAAATTTGCTTGGAATTTCTAAGATTATGCATCCTTTTCTTCTCCTTATGCTAGAATATGTTGCTTAATGCAGGTCCGGAACAAGGCTTCATATCTTCTTCAAGGTGCAATCTTGAAAAGATCAGCTGACAGTGGTAACATCTCAGCTCGGTAATGGTTCTGCTGAAAGGCTTATACAAGAAAAGAAACTACCAGCACCCCTTGTGGAACTATCCATTGGAGGACATATAGCCATTCTGGGAAAGGGGGAAACGAAAAGCCCATTCGTAGCTTGTTTATGGTTAGGTTAGGAGCTGCTGCGGCTTGTACAGCAGTGTAGCCCTTTTGGTAGATTTTGGCGTCACTCCGCTTAGCATCTGGTTAGGAGCGTGTCGTGTGTGCATCCAATGGTTAGTCTACATGTAATGTAGGTGACGTGCTGATTGAACGTTCTTTTTCAGCATGCATTTACTTACTATCCATACAGATTGGAATCGGCATATTCCTTAACTGCCAGTGGTTGTGTTGGTAAGTCGGTCCATGCTTATGCCACTGACCTCTGACACCTGAGATGATGCTGGTTCTGTCTCACTGGATCTCTCATAGTCTGTTACTTACAGCCCAGATTCCAAACATTGTTTTCAGACAGATGAGCTGCCGGCGCACATGGCCAGGTATGCGTCCCCATGTTATGTTCCAAGCAGGATAGGTGTTGTTTGGAACAGAGGAATTCCCAATGAAAAGTAAGATCCCAAGCAATGAAATTGCAATTTGCAAGGCGTTGACACGTCCGGTTAGACCCATGGTGGTAGCTGAAGCGAGTATATACTCCTAAAGCGATGAATGAGCAAAAGAATAGCTAGGATGATGGTGTGTTATTCACAGCTGCCTAAGTATGAATGAATGGTTATCCCTGTGACATTTGAAAGAATTTGGAGGTAACTAACATTCTTGTCGGACGTTGCACGCGACGGCCTGCGCCCACATCCGGAGCTGGTCCTTCATCTCCGCGGCGGACCTGGCGTCCCTTATCGCCGCCGACTGCAGGGACGGCCGCGGCACCGCACTGCGGCGGCGCCCGTTGGAGGAGGAGGACTTGAGCTCTTGCTTGTCGAAGACGAAGCCCAGGTCCTTGTTGAACCCTTGCACCTCCATGGACTCCAGGTCACTCGAGCTCTGGAACACCATGGGCTGCTGTTTGCCGCTGAACGATCGCCGGGACGCCCGCTGCTCAGCCTGCCAATCGACAAGCAAGCAATTCTCATGGTCGGAGCTCAAACATCAGAGCACGCACGTAATATTAATGGAAGCGTACCTGCTGGTGGGTGCTTTGCGTGTGCCTGTCCAGCGTGCTGTACGAGTGCCTGAGCCTGGGCGTGGCCTTATGATTGGTGGTGGCCACCTCCTCCGGCATGGACGGCGCCCGGTGCAGCGCCGGCGACGACCTGATCAAGCTGCTGTTTCTTTCAGCCATCCTTGTGCGCAGGACGCCCTCGTAGATGGAGCTCCAGTTGAGGTCATCGTCGTCCACCTCTTGCTCTTCCTGCACCAGCTGGTCCGAGACGCGGGGCGGCGGCAGCGATGGCGTCCGGAGGAGCCTCCGGCTCCCCGACCCTAGTGCTCCTCCCTGTCGTGGGGACGGCGACCTGGGCTTGGCCATGGCGTCACCACTGATCTTGCCGCTCTTGTTCTTCTTGACGACGAGGCTGTTGCTGAAGAACCAGTACTCGTCCAGCAGGTCCAGCGCCGGTGGAGTAGTAGTCATCTTTGTCCTCCGGTGGTCGCCGTCATCGTCGTCAAAGAAGCTCATGGCTGGAACTTGGAAGAGGGCTGCTGGTGGGACTGGGGATTTGCGAGTTTTCTTGTCCAGGAAATGACAACTTCCATCCATCTTCTGCTGCTGCTGCTGGTTTTGTTGTCATCGATCCATCTGGGGCGGCCGCCACATGCTGCTCCATCATTGCCTCCTCGCACATGATTGATTGATCGGAACCGTGCATAATTATAGCTCTATCATCCAGCTGTACAGCGGAATTCTTCTATGGCTCATTGTCAATGACACCATGCATGACCGCTCCTATATGCTCATGTTCCTGCTAATTAATCACCACGATCTCTCTTGACTGCACATATGTCGCCATCAGTTCCATCATCACTGTATGTCCGCTGGTATAATTTCTTCCACGTTCGCTTCACCCTAGCACCTGCTAGCACGTTCGCTCGCCAACGACTGCTAGTAGCTACTACCAAGCTGTACTTGTGTGCTAATGGATCTGACGAACAACACTCCCTCGATCGCTGCAGTTGCTTAATAATTGAGTTGAGCGAACCTCATGTATACATACCCATGGCCTGATCGATTGATGTCCATGCATATACATATGATTGATATGATGCGGTAGCATCATTAATTTGCTGGAACAATCAATGGTTCGTAACAATAATAAGTCATTAACAAATTGGGTTGGTGGATGATGATACCAGTATACCAGGCCGGCAGGTTGTTTAGTTACCCAGTTTGCTGGCCGACAGATTCATTCCAATGGATGGGCCGGCTCATCTCATCTCCATAGTTATCTATGGGCGCCTCTACGGGCCTGTGTTAGGAGAGTATATATCCGTCGCATTGGAATTTCTTCCCGCCTTTGCTTTCGACATTGTATTGGTGTTGATTGTGCCTCCAAGAACTATCATTATTGATGCTGTCGGTCATGTTCTCGAAGCTCCGCTTGTTGTGTGGTGTAGTGTGGCGAATGCGGATTAGATGGTCTTTTGCTTCAATCGATCGACATATGGTCACTGGACTTGCACATGCCCAAGTGTGATTCTACCCTTGGGGAGTGAATGGATCTTAGCGACTCGGACCTTAGCACTTAGCGAGGTCGACCGTGCAGCACCGATCGATAACCAGAGGAGATTTGGTGCCGCGATTGCGGGGTTCGAAACGTGTTGTTCAGAAGCCAGATCGATTTGTGTCAAGTCTCTATCAAATCATTGTTTATATGAATCTTTCGAAAGATTGGGAACCCTAATCCACATCACTAGTGTTTAAATACTTGTTCTTTTAACATCTATTGCCAAAGCCCATCCTCATTTATTAGTTTGTATAACCATTTACTAAGTAAGCATCTATTTTGAACCTCAAAGGTCTATATTCCTAGCCCTCCTTGGTCCTTTGGCTTGCATATTATATCCGATTTTGCAAGTCTATATCTCTTTTTGTGTTTGTTGGCTTGCCAAAAGAACCTAGATCGATAATAATCTAGCTTCTTTAGAAGCCCTTTGGAATTTCGAAGAATGAACACATAAAGAGTGCTAGACTGCATAAAATGGAGTTAATAAGCACATGTCTTCTCCATATGATGCATATGATAGATTCTTACCCTTCCAACTACTTAATTTCTTCTCAAAGTTGTCCTTTGTGATTTTCCAATCTTTGTTACCTAATCATCTATGATGCATAGTTATTCCTATACATCTAAAAGGATATTCTCGCATGTCACAGCCAAACACTTGAGTATATTCATGTTCGTGATCCTTTGCCTCCTCGTAACCAAAGATTTCAATTTTATGAAAATTAATCTTCAAGCCTGTTAATTGCTCATAAGCACGTAAAAGCAGTTTCTGATTTTGGCTTGCTCAAAATTATGTTTCATAAAAAGAATACTATCATATGCATACTGTATAATTGATTGGCCATCATGAATTAGGTGTGGTACTAGCCGCTTGATTTGTCCCTCATCTAAAAGATCACTCATGGTAATGACTCTCGGGTCCAATGAGGCAACAGCGAGAGCTTAGACTAACTGCGTGTTAAATACATTCCTAACATCATCCGACCAGGCAATCATTGCATGAGTCCAGATGCCTTGCCTTGCATGGGCACAAGCAAAAGGCATGGTTGCTGTTGTCTGCAAAAGTCTTGCATTCATTGACTCTAATTATCTTGGATAGAAGGCCTGGTATCCATCAGAGAACGACTAATTGAGATTCACCATCCGGGCACGTAAGAACTACTATTAGTTTTTCATAGCGTCAGACTGCATGTCGCATGCTGGCACAAACGAGCTAATCAACTTAACCGTCTGGTCATCTCACACAGTATTGTATTTTCACAAAAAAGATTGCAAAAAATGGAATTGGCTTTACATTATAGTATTTGTCCAATCCAAACGTTAATCGGACAGTAGATAATTACTACATATATGTAAGAAGATGCAAAACTATAAGGAAAAAAAATCGTTAAGCCGGCCGGCAGGTTAACAACAATTTTGTTTTGAGGGTCTACTTCACATCAAAAGGAAGATTCGTAGATGTTATCCTCACATCGCTCTCATGAATAAATAAACAATTTATCTTAGTCCGCATGTAGCCTTGGATCCAGCGTGATGTTTTTTTTTTTTTACATAAACTTGGTTAGACAGGCTGATCTGAATCCAATTATTTCAAAACTTTTCATGACTGCATTCTCTCTAAAAGAGTAGAATATTCGGCAGAGAGATCGACATACATGTTCCTGAAAAGTATAAGCGAATTGTGGCTAAGATCAGAAGAGTAATCCGTTGAAGCGATTACATATAGGGGTCGCTGTCCATCAGGTGTGCTGGTTTGTGCCAATTATGTATTGGAGAAACAGGGTGATGTCATTGAGAGAAAGGTGTTTCATGGAAGGATCAGCTGGAGAGTACATTTGGATAAAGTGGGTACCTACCATATATTGTGGAAAGTGAGGAGAGGTTTATGGTGATCAAACAAGTGAGAAATCAGAAAAGGTTTGCTGGTAGAGATCATGCAGACTTTCATACCTTGACAGGGACATGGGGTTCTCATGGTATAATGTACACTTATTCGATTTGATTTGGTAAAAAGTTCAACTAAATAACACAAACTGTTGACCAAGTGGCCCAATTAAGTTGGAGATTCATACTGGACAAGTAACTCAAATGTATCTACTTGTAATGATAAAAGAATCCAGATATGCATGGTCAACAGCCGTCTACTTTTGTTTTCTAAATTCGAATTTATCTTTGTGGCTGTAAGATAAAGATTAGTATGTGGTCTAATTTCATTAACTTATCAAATGATAAAACTAAGCGTCTTTTTGGATCCCCTTCAGTTTCTTATAATTTGGTTTCTTAATACGGTTTTGAAAAACTGGTTTCTAGAAGAAGAAAAAAGTGTGTGAGGCAGTTTGGATGTTGGTTTCTTAAAAACCTTAAGGGCATATTTGGGTGCTGCAGTTTTTAAAAAGCAAAGTATTACGAAACTGGTTTTAGGAGCAAAACTATGGTTTAGAAAAAAAAAGTCATGAGTGGAGTTTTTAAAACTCCAAAATTGTTGCACTTTTAGGAATATCATGGTTTTTAAAACTGCAAAACTTGTTACATTCAAACACCTTTGTACATCTCAAAACCAAGTATTTTGCTATGCTGCAGTATTATTCTTAGAAAACTCCACAAAAATTTTTTGTATCCGAACTGGTTGTTGCAAGTTAATGACCAGCCTGCCTTTCCTTTCTTGGAGAGAGTGCGATGTCAGATTGATGCACTTTTCTCAACTTCTTGGAGGGGTGTGAGTCTTTTACCAGGGCTAAATCTGCAAGCTGGGTCAGGCCAGATTATTGATTTATTAAAAACTAGGTATATATTTTTTATAAATTGATCAAGAAACTAGAGGGATCCAAACAAGCCCTAAATGTGATTTTTAGGATTACCAACATATTGTACTTTTTTTTATGTCGGGTGGAAGTATAGGCGTTTTACTAGATATTAGATGGCAATAATGCAGCTAGCATAGTTCCAAAATGCGCAAGTATTAGCTACTAACCTGATTTCCATTCTGAGATTCCACGTGTTAGGGGAGCTCTCAGAGTTGTCCAATAAAGAAGCCAAGTGTACATATGGACAAAACTAAGGATGCGTCAACGGGAAAAGAATACTTTGGGAGAACAACTCGTTACGTAGTAATTTGTTTTTAGATGAAGCCGTCCCGTGTGTAACTCTGCAACGATCCACGTATCTTTCACTCGTCACCTTTTCCCTGCTCCAATCGCAGTATGTCCGTCCTCTATACCCTTCTGCATTCAGATGAGTCAAGTTTCAGTGACCAGTGAATTCTGCACTACACAAGATAGCCCTATATCTTGTGCAAAAAAATGTCAGAAATGACAGGTGGCATGTCTGAAAAAGAAGATTTGAGATTAGCCGTCAACTAACGCATACACTTGTTGGAACTTGCAATTTAGCATAAGTTGCTAGTTATGTTTAAGCTCCTTATAATAGTGGTAAGTTCTCGGTTGTTTCTTAGTTATTCAAAGATCTAATACCAAATAAATTCAAACATCATAACAAATTAATATGAAAATCAAGGATTGCCTGCGGCTTAAGCGCGGCATATATAGTTAAGGATGGATATTATTTTAGTGTAATCATCAGGAACCATGGCAGGTCATAGTGTTTCATTCATAACCAATACAAATGCATGTTATCAGATCGGTTCATCCTTAAAATGAAAAAAAAAAAGAAACTGCGTGTCAGAATGCAATTAGTTTCCACAGGACAAACCGACCACACTCCCGAAGCCATCCATGCCATCTCACTGCCTACGTACTGCGAGGCATGGTTAATTTCACCCAAAATCGGTCTCGGTACTAAAAATGGCCAAATAACAATATTACATCATAGCTAACGCTGAATATATACTTTACAAATCAAGCCTATCATAACGATTTATTATAGCAGTACTGTATATTTGCCAGTTGATTAACTTATTTTTTTTCCCTGGCGGCACAATCACGTACGGGCCATCTGTATCTGATCCGATGAGATTAAGACATCAGGCCAATCCAGAATTAAAAGACCGATCTGGAGCTTTGTTTGCACCGTCGAGTTGATGCGGATCTTGTCGAGGTTTTAGGATCTCGATGTTATTTATACGGGTATACGAGAATCAAGAACTAGATGGTAACACAGGAGACGAGGGTTTATATAGGTTCAGGCCGTCAGAGGCGTAATACCCTACGTCCTGTGCTGATGTGATGTATCGTGAGAGAGTTTTCTGTAGGACTCCTGCCCGCCTTATATAGTCGGGGGTGCAGGGTTACATGGAACTAAACCTAGTCGGTTACATGGTAAACAGCCTTGTAGTACAAGTTGATTGATGTTTATCTCCTGACCTAGTGGGCCAACAGACTTTAGGTCTGTTGGGCTACCCAGGCCTATCCAGGTCAAGCCGACTCCTCGTTACTGGATCACTCGGCTTTGTTGTATCTTGGGGATACCCAGTCTCATATCATCGACAGATCTCTCTTCAGCAAGACTACACCAAGCGATCGAGAAGTATCACTCTGTACGGTGACAGTCCAAAATTAACATTGTTTTCCTCGCCAGTACGTGCAAATTGTTTTCAAGACTAGCTAGGAAGTCAATATATATGCATCCCTGTACGAAAAAATAGCTCTCGATATATATACTTTCATTATTAAATGCATCACCAAGGTGGTTCGTTAGAAAAAAAATTAATCACAAAAAGTGTGGTTCCACTACATGTAAACTGCGTTGATTATTCTAAAATTAATTTTCTTCTTTTTTTTTAGATAATGGGAAAAGAGTACCCGGCCTTGACCTCAAGAGAGGCTACAGCCGTTCATTACAAAATTGCAGCACTTCCGTCTGCACTTACAGGAACCAAGTAAAGCAAACTAGACGACATGACCAATATAGTTTGATGAAGAAATTTATTAAAGACCTCAAGAGAGGCTACAGCCGTTCATTAATTTTCTTCTTTTGCCATTGCATTGGACTAATCTTGAAGTTTATGCGTGTACGATCACTACTTCTAACAAGTTCAGTATGTATAACAAGGTTATCATGTGATCTTAGCTTTTAGTGCTATTAACAACAATGCATGGCATTTTCATTTCGAATGCGTAATAACTAGGGTTATTTTCGAGGACAAAGGGAGAGATTGTCCGTATGCATGTAGAGGCAACAGGTTTTTGACCGTTATGCATGTGGGTCCTGAGCGGCACCATTTATTGTGCACATAGAAAGTGGGGTACATGAGCGGCACCATTTAAGGAAGTGTGATGCACCGATGGGCGTCATCAAAAGTGGCATGAGGTTTCCCTCGTCTGCATCTCCCGTAGCATGCATTAATTTGATGGATCATATCGATCGATCCTGCAGGGAGGTCATTGTCCATGAACAAATTAACGCATCCATACATTTTAATTTGTAGCTTACGTCCTCATATTACCTTCCTATTTAGTAGTGGCGGCATTTGTGATTGGACATGCGTCGCACTGCTGGGTATCTTCACGACACACGGCATTGCTGGGTAAGCTGGTACAAGTATATATATGTGTGTGTATGTGTATAGAGAGCAGAATCCAGCAGCTAGCTAGCAGCCTCATCACACTGAGCTAGCTATAGGAGTCTTGCTTGTGCGTCTTGCCCCCCGTCGTCGACCTTGCTTAATTAAGAAGAAGATCACGTAGCTAGATCCTCGACGATCGACATGGAGGAGGAAGGCGCCGGCGGTCTGGTGTTCCGCGGGTGCCAGCTGCCTCCGGGCTTCCGTTTCCAGCCGACGGACCAGGAGATCATCGTCTGCTACCTCAAGAAGAAGATCGCCGGCACTGCCAGCTCCGTCACCTCCATCATCGCCGACGTCGACATCTACAAGTTCGACCCATGGGAGCTCCCAGGTCCTGCCTTCTTTCTGAAATTAAATCAATTTCACCTGTGCGTGCGTGCATGCATGCCATATCTTGCTTCTTCATTAGCTAAGCTATGAACAAGCCGCTAGCCATGCATCTTGTTTACTAGTATAGAAAAAGAGAGAAGAAGCAGACGATTAATTTCCTCTCGGTCGTCGTTGAGAACAAAGAGGGGCCGGGGGCCTCTTCTCGTTGTCGTGTCCGCAAGATACAAGCTATATATGCCCGTACAAAGCAGCTAGCTAGCTAGTAGGACTTTTTTGACGAAAGGGACCAGCAGCATGCAGAAGATATATCTCTCTCTCTTAATTTCCTTACTTGACACGTACGTAGCTAGGAATAGGATGAAATGAATGAATATTAATAAGAGGTGGTATATTGTTGCGCGAATATATATACATATGCAGAGAAGGCGACGTTCGGCGACGGCGAGTGGTTCTTCTTCAGCCCACGGGAGCGCAAGTACCCCAACGGCGCTCGTCCGAACCGCACGGCGGGGTCCGGCTACTGGAAGGCCACCGGCACCGACAAGCCCATCCTCCTCGCCGGCGGCGGCGGCGGAGCACCACCAAGCTGCCTGGGCGTGAAGAAGGCGCTCGTCTTCTACCGGGGGCGCTCACCAAAGGGCACCAAGACGGAGTGGTTCATGCACGAGTACCGCCTCCTCCTCGACGACCACCACAACAGGCACTCCACCACCAGCATGAGGGTACGTAATTAATCAATTAGTCCATCAAATTACTTCCTTCCTTAATTCGACAAAACCTTTTATTGTCATGGATCAACTCCAGGATCGACGGACCTAATTTGTTATTGGCATATATGCATGCAGCTGGACGACTGGGTCCTGTGCCGCGTTCGCAACAAGGGCTGCGTCTCCTCCTCCTTATTAATGGGCGGCCCGGAAAGCTCATCCTCGTCAGATCAGCCAAAAAGCCACGATGACGAGGAGATGGCTCCGGCGCCGGCGCCGCCCAATATCGACTGGACCACCGACGACGGCCACCTGCTGCAGTATCTCAATCTCATAGGAGGAGCAGGAGGAGGAGGCCCGCCGGAGGATGATCAGCTGCCCGCCGCCGCCGCCGGCGGTGATGCATCGTCGTCGTCTGCTCACCAGCTGGCCAGCAGTGTGTCGTCCGTGCTGGAGTCCATCAAGCGGAAGCTGTCGTTCCAGGCCATCGACGAGCTCTACCTCCTCCACCAGCCCACCAAGCGTCCAAACAACCACCACCAGCACCAGCAGTTCGACGACCTCTTCTACTAGCTAGCTAGCCTTCGATCTAGTTTGTGGAACGTACTCTGCTAGCTAAATTAAAACTACGTACAAATTTATGCATGTTTGTGTCAATAAATTTGCTTAATTAATTACAGGTTCGTTTATTGGGCCTCTATTTGTTGTGTGGGCCCATTTAGGAACAATGGGCCACTTATGTTTGCTTGAGTCCATCAATGGCAGCCCACTTTTTCTCGAACATAAAAATGGCAGCCCACTTTTTCCAATAAATAAATAATAAAGATTTTGCCTCGAATAAATAGCAACACGCATGGCAAGTTTCTCCCCATGAATCGATGGGCAGGCACACAACACAAGACGAGACGAACAAGTTGCTGTTCCATTCCATGTCGAAGGCGCCAAGCACAACAGGCTCCCAGAATGCGCGCGCAGCGGGTCGAACCCGGGCGGGCAGAGCTCACGCCGGAGCTCTTACCAACCGAGCTGAGCTTTTCGGCTCCTCGTGCCTCTGCGCTCCCAGGCCTCCACGATGGCACCGACGGGCCCCTCTGATGGCCCGCCTCATGAAAAAAAGAAACAACAGCCTTTGGCGTTGGAGACTTGAAGAGCACTCCTCCGACCCCAGCTCAAGTTCCGACACCGACTCGACCCAATATCTGTCCCAAATGGCACCCTAATCCAGAGGACTTTACACCTTCCTCTGGTAGTACTACTGTAATATCGTGCCTTGCATGTAACGCCTTCCATTCCTTTCCATACGCTGTAGTGTAATGCTGCCTGTGTACGGAATAATCTGATCTGAAACCGACACGAGTTCCGATCTGTGTGAAGAGAAGGAAGACCATGCAGCAACCGAGACACAAAACCCCTCCTCGTGCGTCTGTCGTCTTCACTAACCACAAACAGTGCTACTATTTCTGTTCAATCAAATTTCCTGGACATGGCATGGCGCCAAACTGACTCCTTAGAGGAAGTCCAATGGGATTCCTGCCTGTGGAAGCTTGCCAGGACAAACTGTAATGCGGGAGCAAATATTCAATTTCAGCCCGCAGAATCATCCATAGTTTTGTACTGCAGGATGATTTTCAAATAACTCACAATCATTTATACATTCATGAAACAACGCTGCGGGTACAACCGATAGAGGGCGAATCCATTCGATCAGCAACCTACTACCGTAGTACTAGTACTTATACTAGAGTTAAATATGTTGAGATCATCGTTATTACAGTACAAACGACCTCAATGGGTAGTATGGGGCATGGTGGCCCGTGCAAGAGGGCGGGGCATGGAATAATATTGTGGTACTAGTTGTTGTTTAAAGAGAGAGCAGGGAACTAATTGCGCACACCAACATTAGATTCCGTTCACAACCATTTCCCTCAATGGCCACCTGATGTGATGTGATGTACTACCGGTGGAATGGAATGGATGCTACTAGTAGAGATGAGGAGACGCCGCCCCACGAGCACAGCAACTACTCGTACTGTACTATGTGGCACAGTACCAACCAAGCACACCGTCACTGCTGTACAATTGGCGGACTGAAATTCACAGGTTACCGCACGAATCAACTCTTGTTGTTGTTTTTGTTTCATCAGGCCAGGCCACTGAGGCCAGGGTCATCTCTCTGCTTGCTACAGCTACTAAGTACTCCAAAAATACAGACTAGATCCCTTGATCGGAGGAGGTGTCGTCGTCGTGGTGGTAGTAGTAGTATGGCGGCGAGTAGAGCTTTGGCGCGCGCACCTCCTGCAGCATCTTGACGACCCTGCGCATGGCGGGCCGGTTGATGGGCAGCGAGCTGGCGCAGAGGAGCCCGATGTGGAGCACCCGCGTCATCTCTTCTTTCCGACTCCGAGTAGCACTTGCCATCGCCGTGTTCGAGTCCAGCTCGAGCAGCAGGGTGGTGTCCAGGACGTGGTCCACCCCCTTGTGATCCATGGTGGCGCACACCCACTTGACGAGGTCCTTCTCCCCGAACTCCTCGGCATCCACCGGCGGCTTGCCAGTGACCAGCTCCAGGAGCACGACGCCGAAGCTGTAGATGTCGCTCTTCTCGTTCACCCGCAGCGTGTAGGCGTACTCTGGGGCGATGTAGCCGCAGGAGCCGGCGATGACGGACATGGACTCGTTCTTGTTCTGATTCTGATTAGCAGCAGCCGCAGCTGATGCCTCGGACATGATGGTCTTGGCGAGGCCGAAGTCGGCGACGCGGGCTCCGAAGTCGGCGTCGAGGAGGATGTTGTTGGACTTGACGTCGCGGTGGACGATGGCCGGCACGCAGTCGTGGTGAAGGTAGGACAGGCCCTCCGCCGCGTCCACGGCGATCTTGTACCGCCTCTCCCAGTCCAGTTTAGCAGCTTTGTTGCCGCGCAGCAGGTCCCCCAGGCTGCCGTTGGGCATGTACTCGTACACCAGCAGCTGCTTGTTGCACTCCTCCTCTGCTGCTTCCCCCCTGCTGGTGCTGGTGCTGGTGCTCGTGCTCGTGCAGCAGCACCACAGCTTCACGATGTTCTTGTGCCGGATCTTCCCCAGCGTCCGCACCTCCGCCTCGAAGCTCTCGTGCTCCTTCTTCGCGCCGGATCTTCCCCAGAGCTTCTTGACGGCCACCGTCTCGCCGTTGCTCAGCACCGCCTTGTACACCTTCCCCGACGCGCCGCTGCCGATGACGTTGTCCTCGTCGCGGAGGCTGTCCAGGATCTCGTACTCGCTGAAGGACAGCTTGTGGAACGACGTCACCGTCCATTTCGACCGCTCTTTGTACGCCTTCTTCTTCTTGTCGTTGAAGCTCCGGTAACGCCAGCAGAACCAGGCCAGCCCGGCCACAAGGACGACGGCCGCCAAGATGAACACCGAACGCATCATCCACGCCAAACTTTGGCCGCTTTTCTTTCTTCTCTGCGAATACGTCGAATCGGAGCACAAGCCGGGGATCTGCCCGCACAGCCCCGGGTTGCCGAGGAAGCTGTTGCGGTACGCCTCCGTGGCGTACTGCGGCGGCAGAGGCCCGCTGAGCTGGTTGTCCGAGACGTTGAACCGGTTGAGCTTGAGGTTCTCCAGCTGCACGGGCACCTCGCCGCTGAGCCTGTTCCCCGAGAGGTCCAGGTAGTTGAGCACCGGCAGGTCTCCCAGCTCCGGCGGGATGGAGCCCGTGAAGGCGTTGCGGGCCAGGTCCAGCTCGCTGAGCTTCCGACATCTCGCGAAGCCTCGGAGCAGCTGGCCCGACAGCGAGTTGTTCCGGAGCACGAGGCGGCCCAGCTCCGGCAGGCCGGCGAGGGAGCCCGGGAGCGGGCCCGAGAGCATGTTGCCGTCGGCGGACAGCTCGTAGAGCCTGGAGGCCGACCCGATCTCCGACGGGATCGGGCCTGTGAGCAGGTTGTTGGAGAGCACGAGCTTGGAGAGGTTGGCGGCGCCGGCGACGGCGGGCGAGATGGCGCCGGTGAGGCGGTTGTCGTTGAGCTCCAGCAGCGACACGTGCGGCAGGCCCCACAGCTGCTTGGGAACGTCCCCGGCGAGCCTGTTGTTGGAGAGGCGCACCCGGCGCAGGCTCCGGCAGCGGCCCAGCGCCTCCGGGATCCGGCCGGAGAAGGCGTTGTCCAGCAGGAGCAGCTCCTCCAGCTCGCCGCGGTCGCATATCCCCGGCGGGATCTCCCCGGAGATGGCGTTGTCGGAGAGGTCGACGCACACGAGCGGCGCGTTCCGGCCGAGGTCGGCGGGCAGCGTGCCGTTAAGCCTGTTGGCGAAGAGGCGCAGCTCCACGAGCGACGGCGCCATGGCGGCCGAGGGCGGCAGGGGCCCCGCGAGCGAGTTGGCGTACAGGTGCACCGTCTCGAGCTTGGGCGCGCGGAAGAGGTCGTCGGGGATGGCCCCCTCCAGGCGGTTCATGGCGAGGTCGATGCTCCGCAGCTCCCGGAGCGCGCCGAAGCCATAAGGGATGGCGCCCGACAGCGAGTTGTTGTAGAGCTCGATCTGCGTGGCGCTCCTCAAGCCTGTTGCGATCTCCGGCGGGATGGGGCCGGTGAGGGCGTTGGTGGAGAGGTCGAGGTCGGTGAGGTTGGCGAGGAGGCCGAGGGACGGCGGGATGGGGCCCACGAGGTTGCAGCCGGCGAGCCACAGCACGCGCAGCGAGGAGGAGAGGCCTTCCCCGAGCTCCGCGGGCAAGGGGCCCGGGGCGAAGGGGTTGTAGGAGAGGTTGAGCTCCCGGAGCGTGGAGACGCCGCCCAGGAACGCCGGCACCTGCCCGCCCAGCAGGTTGTACACCAGCGACAGCGACCGCAGCCTCCTGAAGCGCCCGAACGACTCCGGGATGGCGCCGGAGAAGTTGTTGCTGGAGAGGTCCAGGTAGAGCAGGTCCGGGAGCTCGTCTCCCAGCGCGTCGGGGAGCGGGCCCACCAGCGCGTTCATCGACAGGTCCAGGTGCTCCAGAGCCTTTCGGCACCCGGCGATGCCGTCACCCAGCTCCGGCCCGATGTAGTTGGTGGACAGGTCGATGGAGCGGAGGCGCGGCAGCCGGCACAGCGCCGCCGCCGGGAAGGACCCGCTCAGGTTGGCGTCCCGGATGGAGATCCCGGTGACGGCTCCGCCTTCACAGGAGATGCCGGTCCATTTGCAGGGCGTGGCGTCGCGGGGGTCCCAGTCGGCGAGGGTGCCCCCGCTCAGCGCGCGCTTCGCCTCCAGCAGGAGGAGACCCTCCTGGTTCACAGCGAGGGCACCGGCGACGAGGAACAGGAGCAAAAGGATTCTCCTCATTGTGCTGGAATGGAAGGAAGAGGAGCTAGGAGTAGCTCATACCACTATCATTGTGCTGGTTGGTTGGTACTAGTACGTGGGTGCATCCAACTGACTGAGAGTGCTTCCTCTTCCTCACTCCCTCTCCTCTTATGGCGACGATGGGGATCGATGGAGAAGAAAGCAACACCCGGCCACCAGGGCAGAGCACAACACTCGTCGCGGTGGATGGAATGGAATTGGAAGCAGAGCAAGTAAAAAAATGGAGGAGACCGGCCGTTGACCGACACGACAGGTCTTGTTTGCCTCTGCCGTGTGGGCCCTGTCGCGGTCAAACCTCTTCAACGCCCATATGTGTCTGTTCGTCTGTCGGTCGGTGAGAAATCACAAACAAAATTGAGGATCCGCAACTAAAGTAATAATCTGCGTTCAAAAGATGCTCTGCCCAAAGGCAAACGCGAGGAGGAGCTTCGTCGACCTCCAGTGCAATTTTGCTCTATCCTGCTGTGCTGTCACGGGCAGGCCCGTAAGCTTACTAGCATGTCGATTGTCATGCAACAGGCACTAGTAATTGTCCTTTGTCCAGCTAGGAGTACCTCACTCATTGATCCACTCATTTCTTTCCTTTTTTTTAGGAAAGAAAAGATCCACTCATTTTCTAATCCATCGCTTTCTGATTGTTATTGCTCTCCGTTTCTAGCTTGTTTCAAAATTCCCACACATCACATGCCTTCAGTTCCTCCACAGATCGTGTCTGTTTGTTGTTAACAACGTCCAATCCGGATTACTAAGAGCGTTGTTTACTTTCTACAGTGCGCCATGCCATTATTATTTGTACAGGTGGTGTTTATTATAACTTGGAAACTTGAGGATATATATATATGTTGTCTGTTGCACATGACATGACTTATAATAGCGCGGTGATCATTGCCGGAATATTTGCCTCTCCATCCCAATGCATCAATTTAACCCGACTTGGATTCCGCTGCACATGTCCTGCACCTTCGCTTCCGTACAATACATTGGTGTCGTGTCACCAAGCAACAACCGGAAGCAAGCTAACAGATGCATGCTTGTCATCTTGCCCTAGAGTACTTCACTCTTGTTATTTTCAAATAATTGGAAGCCAAGCCAGCAGCACCTTAATTCGTGCTCCTAGTGCTATGCTATATCAATATGATGCCACTTTTGACTTGCATATCCATAAGTAATGCTACTGTACTATCGGTTGCTGGTTGTTTGTTAGCACGGAATCATGGCAAAGTAATTGGCACCTACCTAATCCATATGCAAATGTCACTTCACAATTACCCCTTGAGCTTCAGGTGGCGTTCGGTTCCCCCTCTAAACTCCCTCTAAACTTTATACCCCTCTAAAGTAAAAAGAATCTTACTATTTAGGGGTACTAAATAAAATTAATTGCAAAACTTTTCTGCAGATGGGCGTTATTTTTCGAGACGAATCTAATGAGCCTAATTAATCAATGTTTTGACACAGTGATGCTACAGTAACCATCGTCTAATCGCCGCTTAATTACCCTCATTACGTTCGTCTCGCGAAATAGACGAGAGTCCTGGACTTAGTTTTGTAATTTGACTTTGTTTAGTACACATAAATCGTGTCGGCATTTTTGATGTGACAGCTACAGTAACTTTAGAGGCCTCTAAAGTGCATCCGAACGCACCCTCAGTGACAGTCCCTGTCAAGCATGCTGCATCGCATCACTCCCATCTACTTGCTGCAAAAGTGCAAAAAATATCGCACGTCACTGGAAGGGAAATGATCCTACTCAAGACCAAATGTTTGACTTTGACACAAGTTTAGATCCAGTCAGTCCAAAACGATTCTTATTGTGATTCTGGCTGTAGAGATGGGAGTGCCAGGCTTGAGTAAAATCAGAGCACCTCAGAGTTAAATGATGAGGTAGGGGGCCTTTCCACAAAGAAGCCACCGCAAAATTATCGACGTTTGGTTTAGAGATCGTTTTTCTGTCCTGGCAAAATGATTGGCTGCTCTACTACTCGCATTATTTGTGATATAATCAGATCTATGATTCGATAGATCATGAGATGACAGGTGTTGGGAAAAGGAACGCCTCCCTCCCTCCTTCCTCATGCCCTCATTCCTTTCCCTCCTCTTTCATGGCCGCGACATATACTGCTAGTACGGCTAAAAAATTAAGGAGATGGCATGACAACCCGTTAAGGCCCCGTTTGGAACACAGGAATTTCACAGGAATTTTACAGGAATTTCACAGGAAACAGTTTAATTCCCGCAGGAATGGAGAATGATTCCTCCATTCCAAACGGGGCCTAAATATTCCCTCAGTTGCATGCATGCTGCTTGTACACTATTACTACTGCTACTCATTTGATGATACATCACAACTCCATCGGCCGGTACCGTGATTAGGCCTCTCCTACCAATGGAGTAGCAAATGTTTGATAGACTGGGCAGAAAGGGGATCAAAGTGAAAGCAATGGCCCATGCACGATTTCGCCAGGAGAGATTTAATTGTACCTTTAAGCAAAGAACTCGTAAACAAGAGAAGAAAAGGGGTCTCGATCATCATCGTCGTCTATAATAGTATGATTATGGACAGCGTCGTGCTTTGCTTTGAAGGTAGGCCCCTGCGATGCTGACCAGAATCATATTAAGTAAAACCGCTTTAGAGCACGCCTATTAGCGAAAAGCAAGAGCAGCCAGCAACTGAGAAGGATCCATTTGTGGAGCCCACCAGCCAGCCAGCCGAGCTTGCCAAAAAAATTCGGTAGTAGAATCAAGGAGGTAGCTGCACCTGCATATATACGAGACGTGCCACTGAAGAAAGGGATCGACTGAAGAGCCAACCCTCTAAATAGCCAGTACTGAAACAATACTGCAAGCAGCGGAACTGAAACAATTGCTCGAGCCAGCCAATATCATCATCTCTCGCAAAGTAGTACTAGTGTAGGTTTCAATGAAACTAAGAAAAAATTAATTTATTGATATTACCCGCGGTTTCAGTGAAACAGGGCAAAAGTGAAGGAATAACAGTTGCAGAAAGGCAAGTACTGATAAAGCTAGGACAATGCAATGGTGCATTCGCATCTAGATTTTGATTTTCCTCCCCTTTTTTTTTTCATATACTACTTGTTATAATAACGCTATCGACGGGAGAGGACAACAACAAAAGTAGACAAGAGGCAAGACACAATATAGGGTGGAGCCTTCTCTTTATTATTCTGAATAAACTTGTGTTTACAATGCTTGGGGTACTCCACTATTTATACTCGGGGTTGAGGCCCTCTTTTCCTACTAGGAGAGGAACTCTTTGGTAAATTGCCCACATATGGAGTAGGACTAGGATAGGTTCTCCTGGAACTTCCTTTCTTTCTCCAATAAGTTTTATTATTATAACACTCCCCCTTAGGCATTTTACGACGACACACATGTCTCATTAAAAACTCCTTCATAAAAACCCAGTGGGAAAAATGGAGAAAAGAGTACATGGTACCGTTGCTCTTAATTGCACACATTGCCTCGTTAAAAACCTCTTCTTGAGAAACCTTCAGGTAAAAACTCAATGAGGGAAAAGAGTACAATGTTTAATCTAGAATTCACTAAATTGTCTTCTAGACTCCAGTGATAGGGATTATGTGCTCAGGGAAGTTCTCCCCCTAATTTGCACACTTCTCTAAGCCTTTCATACCTTCATGTATGATTCACCGAAATCTCTTCATTCTGATGCATTTCATGCATAAGGAGAATTTTGGTGTAAGGTGTTCCATGACCTTAGACTTCGTATGTCCCTTTTTTATTTATGCAATACAAGCTGTATTATCTTCAAGATAATCTTTGGGGTTTCATTCTCAAATGATCTGTATCGTAGTCTCTCAAAGTTCAAGACAAGATTATGATCATGTTATTCCTTCTCATCCAAGTACATTCTTGGGATGCCACATGCTGCGCGACAATTCGCAAATGGTCTATATTTTAGAATATAGTATATCATGCTTCAAGCCATGACTTTCATCATTGCAAATCTGTAATGTTCATCCTTCAGGATCAGAACAATTCTTCAATCAATCTTGATTCTCTATGGGGGATAATAACCATTAATATTACCTTTCGTGGTAATGTAGGAAATCATCATTCTCGTGCCAGCTTGTACTTTCTGAGTACATATACCTTTCAGGTATGATGATTTCCATATAATCGGGTCTATACTCTCTTCTGGGATAGATGCTATTATTCAAGATTCGATTGGTAAGTCATTTCATGACTCTTTCCTTCAAGGATATTCTCCAACAATGATTCTCTCCGTGAGATTCATTCTCTCTTGCAAGAGGCTCTTGTGAGAGGCTTATATCATTCTCCAAGAATACATTATATGTTGCGATAATTCTATTCGGGAATTATTCATTGTTCTTCAAGGATCTTGTCATTTGGATTTCCAGAATCCTGTGACTAACTGCATATTTATATTTCGCCAGAGATGCAGCAGAACTTCATTCGTATTATGAGAATATCAGTCTTTCAGAGACTTATGAACCATATACTTTCACCGTTACGGTTCATATCCTCAATTGCATTCTTAATTGACCCGATTGTAACGCATACAGGCGTCTGTGCCATGGACTTTGTTGCCGGATCCGGGTTCTCTACTTTCATGAGAGAAACAATTACAATTCATGAGGAGATGTTGTACAACTTTTCTTCTATTCTCATATTCATCGATTGTTCTGTATTCCCAACACTTCTGTGTGCACAATGGTTGGGTTCTCATCTTCACGATGATCACTCTTATGAACTTCTTAATCCTTCTTCATGAGGTGCTCTCTTCAAGAGTGGGAGGAGTTTCATAATTATTGCAATGACAAGTGTCCGTTGATTTAGAGTCCAAAGGCGTCCCAATAGATTTTAGATCAACGACAAACAAGTCGACCGGCGATATAAGCACAAGCGTCCCTGTGTATATCACACGCGGTATTCGGTTTACTTCATGTAAACTTAACTTCTGGTTACTCCTCTCTTCAAGATTATTCTGGCATTACGCTTCATGCGCATATTCAGTGCGTGATTCCATTCCTGATTCAAGCTTCCAAGGAATGATAATGTAAGGCATTCTTTCTGGGTCCATTCTCCCCCTAATGCCAACATTATAGCATACAATCTCTAGTGATATCCCCTATCATAGGCATTCAATTGACATAACGTCCAGGTTATCTCACCAAACTTCAAGTGGGAGCCCATTCATGTATGCAAAGATGGTGAAAATATTTGCAAAATATTTACGCACTTATATGCAGTGAGCTAGACATGCTCGACATTCTGAATTGAGACTTTCTATCATGTCAAAATGACAATGATAATGTCTAACTTCTTTTTCATCGCAACAAAAATAGATTTAATTGCATAAATCATAAACTCCAAATAAAACACTTCAAGGTCAAATAAACACTTCAAGGTAAAAGAAACAACAAGTTTCATAATGTTAAAACATGCAAGAAATTTTATTCTTCTAGAATATTTGATTGCCAACATTTTCAATGTTTAATCAATCATCCAGGACTAGATCATGTCTGTTAGATTTTCTAAATATCCACATATTTCCTATGCCATCATCAATCAAAATTCTCCCCCTTATCACACCATCACTAAACTTCAAGTTCATTGGATGCTTCTTGCATTCGCTACGACACAATGCATGTATCATAGGCTGCAATTATACTACTAGTCTAACAATAATTAGTGTGAAAACTCACATATGTACCATTCATGTACACAATATTCTCCGAAATCATGTGAGTAGGGTAGATTGTGATAAAAATACTTGCATTGGTTCATGTGCTTCTAATTTTCATTCTACCTGCTTGGTAGTAATGCACAAAGAACTTATGCAGTAACCTACAAGGTTATATGTGGCTTCGTAGTGGACAAATATCATTGCAGATGATTAATACTAACAGACTTGGTAAATCATTATGTTCAGCATAAAATCCATATATTCCAAGCGAAATTTAACAAGTATACTTCTGGTATTAAAACAAAGGCAAGAAAAACCAAGCCAAATCCAAGCTACATATAGACTGCAAGCTATATCGTAGATAAAGAACAAATTCAATTTGCAACCGAGAATATTATATGCATGCTTCAGGCTTAAGCTTCAAGCTAATATCTCTTCAGGATAAAACAAATGCTCACTCTTCTAAAGTTTGCATGATCCATCTAATTCTTTCAAGAATTATAAACTTAATGCACCTCTATATAACAACTACTACTTGGTAGTTTATTTTAAATTTGGAAGACTATGCCGAGTCCCCATGCACATATTTAATTCATCACTAAAATGATCATCCTCATCCAGGAGGTTATCATCGGGAGCTATATTTTCAGAATTCTCGCTCAAGCCTTCAAGGTTTTAGTGATAATATCTATGAAACTACAATCAATCTTCTATGATTGTATTGTCTCTTCTTCATGAGAACTATAGTAAACAGATTTTATCTTCAAGATTTTTGTCCAATAATCCTGTTATACTAGCTGCAAGCTTCCTAGTATATGCATTCTCAAATTCTTCTATGAATTTGACAAGTGTTGTGCCAATGACCAAGTATTCTGTACTTAAGACAATGGTAATAGTCTGGATTAACTTATGTTGCTAAATAATTCACTTTCGGTTTCTACGTGATCCCAGAAGTTTATGCATTCAACAGCAACATAATTCCTAAAGTGTAATGATATGAAACTTCAAGTCATTTCAAATACACTGACATTCCTGTGCCAATATTTGGGTTATCTTCTTGATTTACTCATTCGGTGAGTCCAAAAATATTTTAGGATTATTCCAATTCAATTTACTTTATACCAAAATATCGCACAACTACTAATTGTTCTGCAAAAGTAGCATGCAATTCACCCTTCTTGGGTTGCATAATTCTTCAAGAAAAATCTCACTTCTAGGAACAATTTTGGTATTTAGTGACCAGACTGAATAGTAACCATGTAGGGTTTAATAACCATTCTAGGTTAATCAGGATTTTTATTCTACTAGAAAATGGAACAAATGATTCAAAAACCATGTGCATTTAAGTTTACTACATGTAAACAAGTAAATGGGTGCAAAAGTAATGGATACAATTCTAGGAAGCATTGTAGCAATAAAGTAAAAGAAAAACCAAAGCTTGACACATAGACTTCAAGCTATTATGTATTAAAAACGAGGTCTCTGCTAGAGATTACATTAATCCACTTAAATCAATTCAGGAACCAAGACTAATTGCATTACTACTTCTACAATTACCATCTACTAGATCGGTATTTTGGACAATTTCGAGTCCCTATGCACGGCTTCTAATTCATCACCAAGAAGATTATCCTCATTCATGAGGTTATCATCCAAAGCTCAATTTTCAGAATTGCAGCTTGATCCTTCAAGGTTCTTGGTCTCATATTGTGACGTACCTTCCATCTACAAGATGTTTTCATTCTTCTCTTCAATGGTTTGTGAAGACTCCCTCAACTTCAAGCTACATGCTTTTAATGAGGTTGACTTCCTTCTAGGAATTCTTCTTCTTACCATGAAGTTGTTGGTACAATTCGATAAGGTGCTTGGGTGTTTTTCTACACCTATGACAATCTTGATCTTGTTCACCGTATGCTTCCTCTTTAGGCTGCTAAACCTTAGCATTCTTATTCTTCTTGAATTGTCAGGCTTTACCTTTACCTTTCTCAGGTGCCTTCTATTGGCCCTTCCCCTTATGATTCTCCGTGAATAATGTAGCATTCGGTGCTATTTAGCCAGTGTAACAAGACGTATAATCCTACAAGATTGTCTCATTCTCCCCCAGATCATACTTCAAGTCATTACTCAGGGTTACTGGCTACTCATATAAGCGAGCTTGGGGTGTTAGGTAGAGAATTTTATGTATGAGCTTGTTTTTACCAAGTTCAACGTCACAAATCTTCATGTGAGTGGCGATCTCATACTATACGGTATTATAATCCGTAAATGTCTTGTAATGTTGAAAGCGTAGGTGCTGCCATTCACGCTCAACTATTGTGATAGATTCAATCTTATCAAAGTGCTCATTCAGAGAGCCCCACAAGACCTTTTGGACTATATTATTCATGCATTCATTCTTCAGGGAAATACTCAAGTGATGACTCAGGAAATCCAGTGCCTGAGATTTCTCCACTCCAGATGGATCAATATCCTCATTCTTGGGTTTAATCCTCTTCAGAAGATTTTCACCACTTAAGAGGATTTCAACATCACCCGATCAAGATAAATAGTTAAAACCATTCAAGGAAAGCACATCGAATTCATGTTTCACAAATTGAGATATCTACAAGATATTCATATGAAAGTGCATAGGTTTACTTCTAGTAAACAATTTGTAGAATGCAAAAATTAGTGGATCAAAAACTCGAAGAAAGACCTAAAACCATGTTTCTATGATTAAAGGCACTTTTAATCATGTTTTAGTTGCTTATACATGATATGCATGATTTCAGATCAAGTTACACAGTAATTATGCACAAACAGGAGGTTCAAACAGCAAAAACAGCAAGTTATTATGTTTCTAACATAAATTCCCTAAAACCCAAGGTGTTATATGCAAAATAACACTAACCAGGCAATTTCCAGAGACTTCAGGGTCATTTTTACAAAATTCCTAGGTCAAATTGTAATTTCAGAAAAATCTGGACCAAAAATGTAAAAAAAAAAAATTTGGACTACGGGTTCAGATCTGGAAAACTTCAGGGTCGATTCTGTAAAAATTCATAGCCTAGCCGTAATATTCAATATATTCAAGGGGTTTTCTGCAACTTCACCGGATTTTTCCTTTTTCCTCAATGTTTCGTCGATTTTCTGAATCAGGCCGGCCTTATGGGCCGGCGCACCGGCCTGCTAGGCCCACTAGGGCCCGCTCCGGCCTACCAAGCCGGTATAAGAGGGAGGAGGATTAGGGTTTCCAAACCTTATCCTCACTCGCCTCATTCTCTCCCTCACTCTCCTTCCCCTCCCGGTGCGGCGCGGGCGAAGCGGCGGCACGCTCATGGAGGCGGAGGAGCTCCGCTACTGGGCGGTGGTGCGATGAGGGCCCGCGCTGCCATGCTTGGTGGCACGCGGGTGGAGGCGGGTGGTGTCGCGGCCAGATATAGAGGCGCGCGAGGCGGCGACGGTGTGCGGTGTCGCGGTGGTGGGGTGAGGCAGCGACGATGCGGTGTCGCAGCGGCGGGAGGAAGGCGGCAGATGCCGCGGATCCCTCAACGAGGTTGCGGAGCAGTTGCCGGGCGCGGCTGCGAGACGCGGGGCAAGGCGAGGACGACGGCGAGCCGTCGCCTTGTGGCTCCGAGTCGGCCCCTCCATCCAACGGTGGGGTCCTCGGTGGGGGTCGCCGCTGGTAGATCCGGTCACCAGAGGCTAGATCCGGTGGTCCTCGCGGTCAACGAGGCCATGCGGTGGCTAAAGGCGGCGAGGCAAGCGGCGGTGCGGCGCACGCGAGAAGGAAGCGGGACGGCGGGCCCGTCCAGGCGGATCCGGGCGGGTCGGGCTAGACACCGGCCCGGTTAGGGTTGGGCCTGGCTTGGATCTGCTTGGATCCGAGTCGGGCCGGGCTGCAAGCTCGGCGAATTGCGGCATCGGGTAGGGTTAGGGTTCCGGCGAGTTCAATGAACTTGTCGGGTTAGGGTTAGGGTTCTTCCCTTTTTCTTTTCTTTTCTTACTGTTTGCTGATGCTATGCTGTTGTCTGGTGACCTTCGAGTCACATGTTGTGCGTATGGCCGCGGCGGTGCATTGCCGGCGGCGGTGGCGGCTACCAGCCCCACCAACTGTGTGTAATGCTATGCTAGATGATCCCTAATTCTAGGTGTAGGGATGCGGTAAACTCAGTTTAGAAAAACTGAGGCCAGATGCAAGGGGATTTCGATCCATGGCTGCAACGAGCCATCGCGATCAACACTACGACTAGGTCGATCAGCGAGTTTACCTTAGGATTCAAGATGCATCAGCATGTATACCATCCACTGGACTATCGCGTAGAACAGAGCCAAGGACTTAACCGCGTAGGGCGTATACATACAGTTCTTCATGACTCCGTGTAGTCGTTCCCCGTCAACAGCTTCGCGTTGGCGCGGACATTGATGCCGTCGAGCACAGAAATCGAGGTGGCTCGATTCCCGAGGTTGGCACGCTTCTCGAGGCGGCGCGAAACCCGAGGCGGCGAGTTTGCAACTCGCCGACTCCTCCTGGTCGTCGACTTCGGCGGCTTCTACTTGCTCCGTAGAGCGTGCTGATAACGTGTTATAATAACGCTATCGACGGGAGAGGACAACAACAAAAGTAGACAAGAGGCAAGACACAATATAGGGTGGAGCCTTCTCTTTATTATTCTGAATAAACTTGTGTTTACAATGCTTGGGGTGCTCCACTATTTATACTCGGGGTTGAGGCCCTCCTTTCCTACTAGGAGAGGAACTCTTTGGTAAATTGCCCACATATGGAGTAGGACTAGGATAGGTTCTCCTGAAACTTCCTTTCCTTCTCCAATAAGTTTTATTATTATAACACTACTAATTGGTACTACGTGGAGTAATTTTGTGCCCACCACACTGAAGTTCAAAACCAGAGCACACCTATCCATCCGTCACATATGAGTCTCGGACGGAACAGTCAGTGTTCAAGCATACTATGCATCATCAAGTGGTAAGCATGCACTTTGATGCAAAGTGGAGGTAGCCATCACGCGAATCAGACCCAAGAACACACTTACAGTATATTCGAATGTATGTAGTAATGAGCAGTGGCAAGATAGTAGGTGCGAGGTCCAAATTTGGTGGGTCGGTCTGAATTCATTGGACGGCACAATAATAACAAATTTGACTTGACTGCAAATTGAGGCAAAAAGCCGCGCCTAGTTGTGATCTTATTAGATTAGGCCAGCTAGTGCATCCGAAAGGAGAGAAGAGATTCGATCGGATTGGGGTGGCCGATCGCGATCAATAGGCCGTGCATTGGTCGCAGTTTTGGCTCTTTCATCTACTTACGAGGTTAGAACAGAATGAGATGCCCGGGCGTGAATTGGATTTTGTACTATGAAATTAGCAGATCGCTGGAATTCATGGATGGAATGGGATTCAGTTCAGTTCAGTTCAGCCGAGGTGTGAAACCAAGAAAGAGGTCAAGGACGGCGGCTGGCATGGGAAGCACAAGCCAGATGATGGAATGGATGATGGCACTGGCTCCCTCTGCCACGAGGATGTCCTCATCCCTTGATCGGAACATTTAGGAGTACGCACCTGTCGATTCATCACGATCTTGTCATGGAATAGCCAGTCCAGCTTATGACCTGTTTATGATTTCCACTTAATAATTCTCTGCTTTTTGCATCTCGTTAAATATTGCCAGAAAAAAAAAAAAGGAGAGGCGACAATGGTGCTTCCGGTGTCAAAAGCAACTGCCAGACTACGACACAAGTGCTTCCTTTTGGCAGTCTAGTCTTCTCCATCTGGTGAGCAACCACGCACTTGGCTTGCTCGGTTAAAAGTAGGCTCTATATAATGGGGCATAACCTAAATTAAAGCGAATTTTAGCAGTCTAGTCTGATGATTTTGTTGAAAACACATGCAATCTGCTTCATCAGGCATCATTGTTACCAAAATTTATGTTTCGCTTTGTTTGTACTTTCAGTCTTCAAAGGGAGAAAGTTTTGCTCTACTTTACAGACAAAATATTGACAGATAAACAAAGGAGATAAAACCATGGGCTCACAGCTAATCGAAAGCCATGGATGGCAATTTTATTTTATGTAACAGACGTTAACCAAGGGAAAATTTTGTAGTCAGTGGAGTGAATTGCTCGGGAAGAAGTTTCATCAGACAGTAAACCATGGAAACAAAATGCTACGCAGGCTGTTTCATTAGCATTAGGTACGGTGCTGATGTGGAGACAATACAATACATGTACAGGTTCTAACAAGCATTGCATTGCCGATGCATCCTGCCTACCTCAAACATTTTCTTTTTGATGAAACCTCAAACAAGCTTTTATTTGGAAGTTTCCTTGGGGGCAAGAATCACTAGTACTAGTATAATCTTAGCAAGGTACAGACATATGACGTGGCCGCTGGGACCAAGGTCACCAAACGTCCAACTCTACTAGTACTATTTGAAAAGAGAATCGGCATGTGTCTTGTGTTATTCCGTTGCATGGATGGACACCGAGCAGTGGTTGAAGAGTTTCTGAAAGATTTGCAGTGTATCCAGAGGTTCACAGGCCGTGTCCCGTCTTATAGGCCTTCGAAAGCATACAAAAGAGAATGAAGCATAATGGGCCTGATAAAGCCTACGTTCTGCCTGGGTCAAGGAATGAATGGGCTGGTTTGAGGCTCGTTGGGCTATGAGGTCATGTACATAGCGAGCACTGTACTGTTCTCTTTACATTCCCCTAAAAAAATATTATTATTCATTCCCGTTCTTATATTTTTTTCCCTCAAAAAAGGCTGTAATTCTTAAGAGTAAACTTCATAACATTTGCACCCAAAAACCTACGATTTTTGAAAACTATTTTCAAAAACCTGCAACCATTTGCACCCTTGTAGCATAAAAGTACAATTTTTAGATATGGACCCACATGCCAGTCAAATATTTGAAAAATGAAAATGTGTCACTGGCGGATGAACTAATCTATAAATGGTAGTTTTGTGTTAAAAAATGTGTAAGTTCTGAAATCGAGTTCAAAAGTCATAGTTTTGGGGTTACTTTTGTGTAAGGGATAAACTGTGGCTTAAGTTTGAAAAACAAGACGTAAGATAGCAAAGTTGAAAAAGAAAGAGTAAAATCGCAATAGGAATTTAAACCCGGGGTAGAAACGCACAAACCTTGTGTGTAAATAGCCATAGGTTTATGAAATTTACTCATTTCTTTAAAAAGGGCTCGGTGCTTAAGATTCCAGCAATAATAACCCCAGTTTAAAGAAATGAGTAAATTTGATTGAAGTTATTACAATAATAAGTATAGGAATTCATAGAGTTGAAGGTGTGAAAATTAATTTGATTGAAGTTATTACAATATATTTAAACCACATCATGTTTTTCTATAAACTCCTATTTCCATTTGAGTCAGACTGAGAGGCAAATAGCGTCTAGCAAATCTGTGGGCGATAAAGGTCTTTTAAGATGGCGTCTAAGCTCACGCAACAATCAAGGAGGATGTGTTGTTTTTTGACCCAAAAAGAAATAGTATATGCTTACAGGGGCTCGTTGCAAAACATTTTGCTGCAAGCTCGGCGCTGACCACACTGCCTTCCTTCCTTGTTTCCTTCCTCCGGGGAAAAAGACCTGAAATTAAGTGATACGGGCCAAAATATGCGGGATAATGACCTTCATTCTAGTATGAAACTTAGTTACATTTAAGTGGTACGGGCCAAAATGTATGGGATTTTACGATAGGAGAGAGGAGACAATGACCTGGGTTCTGTTCTAGACTTCTAGTAGGAAATTAATAAGTGATAGGGGCCAAACAAAGAAATATCGTGTGATTGATTCGTCTCCGCTCCGGTGTCGGGGGAGCCCTGCCAACTGCGGGAGGCCGTGGACGGACGGCGACGTGTGGGTTCTCCCGGCTCCCGGCGGCGCCCACCTATCCGGTATCCGCGCCGCGCGCCTCTCCGCCACCCAAATCAAATCGCTCCCCGCCGCCTCCGCCTCTCCTTATCCCAGCCCCGGCCTCCTCAAGCTCACACTCCCCTGCTCCGCTCTCTCCCTGACCAGGACCAGGACCAGAGAGAGACAGAGAGAGAGAGAGAGAGAGAGAGAGAGAGAGAGAGAGAGAGAGCGGTCGCACAACCCTCCAAAAAGAGACCTCCTCCTCCTGCAATGTCGGCGCTCGGCACGCTCTCCGCCGGCGCTGCCGGCGTTGCCGGCCTCCTCAGCCTCCGTCGCCGCGCCGCCCCGGCCCCGGCCGCCGCGCTGCCCACGCCGCAGCCCCCGGCGATCAAGTGCGCCGCCGTGCCCGATGCCGGCCAGCTCGTCTGGGGCCGCCAGCTCCGCCCCTCGCTCCTCCTCCCCGCCGCTCCGCTGCCCGCCAGGAAGCAGATGATCCGACCACCCGCCGCCGCCGCCGCCGAGTAAGCCATTTTCACCCACCTCTTTTACTGCGAGCTTCTCTTCCTTCCACCGTCCGTTACAATCGCTTGCTGCTTTAAATAAGTTTTAAATAAGTTTAACTTGATCGTTAAAAGACGTCCTTTTCGTTTCTTTATGCTTTGGAGCAAATCAGCTGCGTATTCCATTCCAAAGTGCTCGCAATCGACCACTCGGTTGGAGTGTGATATATATGCGCTGCTTGCAAAACATCGCAATGATTCCCTTCTTCATTTGCTGCTTGTAACAGGGAGGCCAAGCCGGCAGGCTTCGCGGAGAAGTACCCTGCGCTCGTCACCGGCTTCTTCTTCTTCATGTGGTACGCTTCATGCTCCCATGCTCGCCGTTCCATCCCTCCCTCCCTCAGTTGCCTAAAGATTGCAGCTTGGCCAAGTGATTTGGCAGGTACTTCTTGAACGTCATATTCAACATCCTCAACAAGAAGATCTACAACTACTTCCCTTACCCATAGTAAGTCACTTCTAGTATGCTTTCCCTTGCTTTAAATGATCAACTTACAACTTACCATGGGAAACTTGTCGCAGCTTTGTGTCGGCCATCCATCTCGGGGTCGGCGTTATATACTGTCTTGGGAGCTGGAGTGTCGGCCTCCCCAAGCGTGCGGTAATTCTACTTGTTTCCTTCCACTTGTTAACAAGAGGAAGAGGGTTCCTTTCACTTCCTGAGGAGGGAAAGAAGGCCCCCTTTATATCTTCTGTCCAAATCAACACTTGTAAATCTAACACAAAAACTCTTCTCTTCTCGTCTCTTATGTTCTGTAGCCCATCAACTCAAACCTCCTCAAGCTTCTCTTTCCAGTAGCGCTGTGCCATGCCCTCGGTCATGTCACTAGCAATGTGTCCTTCGCTGCTGTTGCCGTCTCATTTGCCCACACTATTAAAGGTGCGGTGCTTCTTCTCTTTCCATGCCCATACCATTGCATAATCTTCTCTCCCCTTTTCTGTTCGACGTGCTAAATGATTTTTATTTCGCATAACTGCAATGCAGCTCTGGAGCCCTTCTTCAACGCAGCTGCCACTCAGTTTATCCTTGGACAGCAAGTTCCCTTGTCTCTGTGGTTGTCTCTTGCCCCTGTTGTCATTGGTAATTCTCAATTCACTCTCCTGACATTTGCATGCTAGTAAAGATGCTAATCAAGGTAAAATACAAGATGCGATAATATCATGACCTAATCAAGTTATCTCAGTGTGCATTCTTCTTCATTTCCCATTCCTCTATCTTTCTGACTAGGCTGATGAACACCCTCTATTTAAATTTTCAGCTTCTTTTGTATTTTTGAAATCTTAAATTTCAACTGAATTCCATACCTTTTCTGCTTCAACCTCTTTAACCTCACGAAAATCACCAGGTGTTTCTATGGCATCACTCACCGAGCTTTCATTCAACTGGACCGGCTTCATCAATGCCATGATCTCTAACATCTCATTCACTTACAGGAGCATTTACTCCAAGAAAGCTATGGTTTGTGCCTTTTTGAATAATAATTGAGTTACTTTGATTTGCTTTATCTTTTTTTCTTTTTGCCGCGACTCATTTTTTAATCATTTGCATCACTGCAGACTGACATGGATAGCACCAACGTATATGCTTACATCAGCATAATTGCTCTCATTGTCTGCATCCCACCTGCATTGATTGTAAGTGTGATAAAATTGTCTCGATAAGTAGAAAAAAAAGAGACTAATGTATTATAAGTAATGGTATTTTTTTCATAATTGTTTCAGATTGAAGGGCCTCAACTAATGCAACATGGATTTAAGGATGCTATTGCAAAAGTAGGTTTGCAAAAGTTCATTTCTGACCTTTTCTTCGTTGGGCTGTTCTATCATCTTTACAACCAGGTAACCAGTTCTTCCATAACATCTGAATCACACTGACACTTTCTTTATGGTCGATTTGAGCAGACCACACATTATAATATTATAATAGCACATATAGTTCTTCCTATACAATGTAATCAGCGCTTACGTAACTACCATTAGTTGATTGGAATGTTTGCAAACAGGAATTGCACAATTTTTATTTCGGACTGTCTTTGATCTGCTATAATGTGACTAATGCGGTCTTGGGTTCATGCCATGGCAGATCGCTACAAACACTTTGGAGCGAGTGGCTCCTCTGACACATGCTGTTGGCAATGTGTTGAAACGTGTATTTGTCATTGGATTCTCGATCATTGTTTTCGGTAAGTGGACAGTTTCGTCTTTTTGATGAAATGAAAATGCATATTTTTTTTTCATGTTGTCATTTTCTATATGACATGCTTATGCCTAACTAACACTTCCTAAACCTTACACTGAGCAGGCAACAGAATTTCCACACAAACTGGCATTGGCACTACCATTGCCATAGCTGGTGTTGCCCTCTACTCTTTCATTAAAGCCAGGATTGAAGAAGAGAAGAGGGTAAGTTTATAGTCTGAACTCTGAATGCACGTATCACTGGAAACATGAATGCACACAGTTTTTTTTTTAAGCGAAAACAGTAGGAGAGGCTCCCACTGCACATTTTATTGAATGAGGCAAAAACTGTAATGAAAAAAAAAACAAAGGACACCAAAAACGAGAAAATATACATCAGGGCAAAATATACAGGCCCTTTAGTTATCAAAAGGCAGGACCAAGGAGTCCAGCCAAGAAACATGAATGCACACGCCATTGCTTAGTTCTAGTTGAACCCAAAGTGCCTAACTCGTAAGCGCTTCTTTAGTTACATAAATAAAGATTGCATTTTAGGAAAATCAAAACAATGTAATGAATTCAGATAATGGGAATAAATCCCTTCATTTGCTTCAAAGAAGCTACAACCTAGTACTTAACACAAATATTCAGCGCTGGCCACTGAGGTTGCATCTATCACATCACTTTGATAACACAAGTATAACTATTGAATTGTCTTTTTTTTTTCCCCACAGCTTCTTTTGTCTATTAACTTTATTTTGCTTCAAAAATTGGTTTTACTTTACTGTGTTCCGAGTACCGCTGAACTGATTTGCTAATGGTGTCATCTGAACCTTTCTTCAATCCAGAAAAAGGCTGCATGATGAAGTGACCGGCGTGGATACAGTTGGGTGGCTGCGCGCTTGAGTTGTAGTTCCTCGAAGATAAACATGGTCTACAATCATGACATCTTCGCTTCCTTGTTTTTAATTTTCATTTCGAGTTATTTGGTGCATTGTTCCAGATCGGGTGGTGAACAGCATATTGCAGATGGTAAGATAGTTACTATCAGATGTGTAAAAGTAAACGCTCATACTTGAAAAGCCCTGATGTGTAAAAGTAAATGCTCATGCTTGAAAAGGCTTTTGCTTTTTACGTGAGAACAGTGCAAATGTTCAAACTGTTGGCTTCTTGTTCTTGTGTATGGGGCTGTGAGGGATACAAACTTCAGTTCTTAAATAAAATAGTTCCTGTATTTGCCTATTACCAGATGGATACCGGTTACTGGATGCAATACAAAGAAATCTATATGCATAAGAATTAAAATTTGGTTTCTTCTTGCATAATTTGGTGTTGGAAAGAGAAAGAGTGAACATTCACCTACCTCAGTCATGTCGACAGATAGGCCTCTATTCGAATCACATGGCACAAAAGTTACGATGTGTCTAAAAAGCATACTAAGGTAGCATTCGTTTCATTTTAGAGGGTGCTGTAGCAGTCACATCAAAGATACCGGTACGATTTATGTGTACTAAACAAAGTCAAATTACAAAACTAAGTCCAGGACCCCCCCTCTATTTCGCGAGACAAACGTAATGAGGGTAATTAAGCGGCGATTAGACGATGGTTACTGTAGCATCACTGTGTCAAAACATTGATTAATTAGGCTCGTTAGATTCGTCTCGAAAAATAACGCCTGTCTGCAGAAAGGTTTTGCAATTAAATTTTATTTAGTACCTCTAAATAGTAAGATTCTTTTTACTTTAGAGGGGTATAAACTTTAGAGGGCACTTTAGAGGCCTATCCGAACGGGGCCTAATTTTAAGACTGGTGTCTCGACAGGATTTACTGAATAACACTGATTCCAACATGCAAGCTATTCCAAAATGCATTTAACGCTACACATTAGCGTGGTAAGGGCCGGCCAAATTCCAGCTGCTTACTACATTGAAAACGCACATCCGCGAATGCATATCAAACCTTGGCTCAAATATTTCCACACATGGACACACGGTCATCAACATGAACTTTATCCAGAAACAACGATAGGGAGATATGTTGCTGTTGCCATGCCGGTACCGAAGGTAGCCTGAAGAATAATACATCAACAACTGAAACAAACTACCTGTGGAAAAACCTTCAGTAAATCATGGCATAATCGAAACACAATGGATATAGTCATAGGTATGTTATAAAATTACCCTCCCATCAGTTTTCTAACTTGTATTTTCACTTCCCCGGGACTAAAAGAGATCTACATAGACATTACTAGCAATATTCACAATGATTTCCATTATATAAAAAAAATCACTGAAATAGGCCTATGAACCCAAGAGCCTTTTGATCCCAGCTTTTTGATCAGAAGTCAGCCTGGACGGGAACTTGATGTTGAATTTAATACGAAGATTTCCCTTCTTAGTGGGGTCCTTAGGTATCGGCATGCCCTCTCCAAGGACCACCTCTTCATAGCTGGGGTGGATTACTGAGTTTATTGGTACTGATAGACTCCGCCCGTCAAGAGTAGCGACACGAGCAGTATAGCCAGTCAGAGCTTCAACTAAAGAGATTTTCTCAGTCAGAACAAGATCATTCCCCTCCCTAGTGAAAACATCATGGGGCTTCTCTTCGATGATGAACACAATATCCGCAGGTGTCATATTTGGAGCTTCATTTCCTTTCTCAGGAAATGTTATCTTTGTCCCCTTCTTCCAACCCGGCTTTACATTTATCGTCAAAATTTCCTCCACTTGCGAGATTCTCCTGTTATAAGAATTATAAGGTTAGTATCCATCTAAAAACTACAATATTTAAAGTTAACGAAAGAGATGCTCTCAACATCTGCTACCTGTAAGGATACAACAAGCTAAACCTATGTCACAAAGTTCCCGGAACAATAGGGTCGAGAAACGGGAACGTGGGACATGGTACGTAACTTATTAAAAACCGGTACGTTTCGGGGTATACATCTTCGGAATGATAATTTGGGAACGTGGAACGTGAACCAAAAAAATTTGGAACGATAAATGGGAACGCTACAGCAGATGTGTCACAAATATTCATGTCCGTAACAGAAAAAAGAAATAAAAAAGAAAAGGAAATGAGGTAATAGGAGCTATTTCCATTGTTTGGCCCAGTCGGCCCATCAGCCCACTACCACTACCACTACTTAACCTAACCCCAGCAAAACAGCCAGCCGCCACCACGACAAAACAGACAGCCGCCACCACGTCTTCTTCCTCTCGCTACTTCTCTCTTCTCTCGAAAGAAATGGCGATGGCTGCTACAGATCGCTTGCCGGCGGCCACCTTCTCGCATGGGGACTAGCAAAACGGGTAGCTCTCATCCTCCTCTGCTCTCTAGTATCCGCCCCCCCCCCCCCCCCCCCCCCCCCCCCCCCCCCCCCCCCCCCCCCCCCCCCCCCCGTGAAACCTTCTTTTGCACGGGGACGAGTTCCCACCAGCGACCCGGACGGTGACCCGCGTCGTTTCCGTTCCATGTTTTGGAACGAAGTTCCCGGAACGGGTACGTGGCCACGTTCCACATTCCCGGTGACTCCCTCCCTCCTTCCCTATATGAATAACTATAAAATATTTCCCAATCCAGAATTTTGCCAAATAATTGAATAATGCAAAATTATATGCTCATAAATGTAAACTAATATTTCGTTGCTTCCCTGCGGAGGCACTAGTTAGAAAACAGTAAGTCTTGAACTAGAGTGATGCATGAATCTGGAGCAGACTTTCTTTAGAAAAAAATAGACCACAGCAATCATGCAAAGCATGAATCTGGAGCTGTATGCTTTTTCTTTAAAACCTAGCAATTGGCTCATCAGTTTACAGAATACTTGTACCAGTTCAGATACTAAGAGCAGACTGATGAGCCAGTTTTAGAAGGTACTAAAAGGCGAACACGAAATGGGAGTCGGTAATAAAATACAAAGATGGAATGACAATTCATTATGTACAATAGCATACTAATAAGTCCAAATTAGTATGTAACGGTTCACAGTTTGCTGCGCTGGCTATGATTGCAATCCATTTAGTAAATGATTGCTCCATAGTTTGGCATTGTCCCAGAAACAGAAAAATAACTCTTTGATTTCCCAACAACTATAACTGGTCAAACAGCAGTCATTTACGCAACAGCATAAACCACCACTTGCATGCGTCGACATGATCAATTTTTTTCCTTTAAAACATCATTAAAATCAAGAGACAAACGGAAACATGTTCAGCACAACTTAGCTGCAAACGCTGATCACTGGGTGAAGGATACAGGGAGCAATCAATATTGCTTGATAAGGAACTAAGAGAATCATACGAAGGAAGGGCTATAGCTCTCACCACTGACAACAGATATCATGGCAATACTGCAGCACTTTTAATTCTGGCTCTAAACTAAGTCTCAACTTTGTCAAACAACCAAAGTGTTCAAGCCCCCAAAAAGGATATATTATCTACCTTCAACAAAAGTTAATCTACTACCTTTCAAAACAATGCAACCTAATTAGTTGATCATTCTATTTATGTCAGAAAATTAATGTGTCATTTCCAATAAGACATTAGCAACCCCAGGTGACAGCAGCGTACATGCATATGGCATCAACGAATATATACTGTATAGTACACTTACAGCAAAAAGAATTCTATACAGGACCATATGCGATATAAAACATGCATCGACAAGCAGTGGAACTGCAAAATCATTGCATTGAAATGATAGAGTAAGCTTACCCGTTAGCATCTATAATCTGCCTTGAGATTTTCATCTTTTTAGTTACACCCTTGTACAGATCCGAAAGGCTAACTGGAAGCTGATTTTCAATGGGAGGTGGCTTGTGCAATGGTCGCTGCATATTCACAGAACTGGTGGAACCCTCACCGCCAAAGCGTGAGCCAAAGAAATCATTTCCAAACGTGGACCTCTGGAATCCTGGTTCTGCTCTCATGCCTCCCATGCCAGAGAATCCAAAGAACTCGGCAAAAATATCGTCAGCGCTTCTTGGATTAAAATGGAATGAGGTGGAGTGGGCCCCACCAGGGTAGAAGGAAGATGCACCAGGACCAGCACCTCCTGGGGGCGGCTGCCCCTTGAGCCCTTCTTCCCCTAGCTGATCATAGATTGTGCGTTTCTGGGGATCGCTAAGGACCTGAGAGATGCAAACCATTAAATAAATATACAAAGTTGCGAGGTCAAACTTGTTGCAAGAACTGGATGAGGGAAACCTAAATGCCTTTGCATTGCACAGCCACATAAGCTACAAACTTAAATATTTTGCAACTCAACTGTGCGAACAGTGAAAGCCTCAAGGCGATAAGATAATGTTTGGATCAAAGGAATCGGTCATACTTCCTGGGTAACATTACTTTCAATCAAATCATCACATCTTAAAAGGGCTGGAGAACCATTCTCACTACGCACACGATCATAATAATTAAGAATTCTTTTTTTCTTTTCGAAAGAGACTAATTAAGAATTCTACAGATCATAACATGAACGAGACAGACTGTAATGAAACCAAGGAGGAGGAATTTTCCAGGGTTTTGCAATGCAGGTTCTTCCTATTCACTTATGAAAGTTTATTAAGCAAGCACTAGATGGACAAAAGGCCAACTATATACCAGTTAAATGTAAACAAGATCCAGGGCCGGTGTGACATGCACAGGTACCCAAGGGATGGACCAAAAATGTGACTTTTACAGAGTCGAATCATCAGAACCTAAATATCAGCAGAAGAGCAAACAACGGCACGATTTTCATAAACTACAGGGACCATGAATCAAGATGACATCCTAAGTGGAATCAAACGGCAATAATCTTTGCAAGAGAAAGAAGAGAAAGAGAGAGGAACAACATCGTAGGCCTCGGAGATCTGCTTGAACTTGGCCTCGGCCTCCTTCTTGTTGGTAGGATTCTTGTCGGGGTGCCATCGCATGGCGAGCTTCCGGTAGGCCTTCTTGAGTTCGTCGTCACCGGCGCCGCGGTCGACGCCGAGGACCTTGTAGTAATCGACCCCCATCTCCCTGGGCGGCGGCGGCGCCTCCTTGCGCCTGCGGCCGGCGCGCGCGGATGACGGCGACGACTCGGAGGCCCTCCGCTTGGTTCCGCCGGCCTCTCGAATCTTGCCGGCCTTTGGTCCCCGGCCGAGTCGCTCAGAGGACGGTCGGTCGCCGAGTTCCGCCGCCGCGAGGGGCTGGGACGGAATAGAATGGAGGAGTGGAAGCTTCCAGAAGCACTGCTGCTCTTCTCTAGCTCCCTTGCTGTTATATTAGCGATATAGAGAGAGACAGAGAGAGGGTGTACGTGTTTGTTTACTGGTCCGTGCTGGATTCGGGACTGCCTATACGGAGCGCGTCCTACGGTTTACATTTGATAGATCGACCCAATAGCCCATTAAATCTAGACAGCCCAGCCCAAGTTCGAGTGTCAACATTTTGAAATAGAAGAATCAACATTTTTATAGTTCTATTTTAACATTTTTAAAATGAAATCAACATTTTTTGAAAAAATGTTGACATAGTGCAAACAAAATGTTGACATAATGCAAAAAAAAATGTTGACATAGTATATTCAAAAATGTTGACAAAAATTTCGAATTTTAAAAAATTCAAAAAATATTCATATTGGATCTCATTTTGTAGAATTAATTGTAACAAACACGTAGGTTCAAACGGATTCGAAAACGGACTTACGGTTTAGGAGAAAAATACGTTTAAAGTTTGAAATCCGTTTCTTTTTCTTCCACCTCCCACCCGCCCCAATCAGAGAGCGACACGTGGCAGCTTCTCAGCCATCCCTTTCTCTACCTGCGCGAATCTGAGCCGTTGCACGAATCTCAAACACTATTCTATCAAAGATTAACCATAGCCCGCCCTCCATATAGGATCCACCGCTGGATTCCGCCTTTTTTTCTTTTTTCCTGGGCTGAAAACACCGGCCCATGTCATTGGCTCGGCCCACGTATGGTGTACGCATTCTAGGCCCGAGTTTGATCCGGAGCCCACCTTGCTTCACCTTTTACATGATCTTGGCCTGAGAAAAATGTAAAGGGCAATTGTATTTTTGCTCCTATTTCTTTACTACACTTATTACAAATGCCACTACTACCCCTACTTTTTGCATTATTTACCCACATGGCCACCCACGAGAGAGAGAGAGAGAGAGAGAGAGAGCGCACATTTGGCACTTGAGGTGTTGAGCTTCAACCAAAAGGAAATTTATTGTGGCGGTTAAGAATCAAGAATTTTAACTAAATTGTTACAAAATGCACAGCTAGCTTGCTCAGAAAGTTTAACCAGAGTCAAACGTCCTTTAGTTAAATTTCGAAGCCATAGCAACGCACAAGTATACTGCTAGTTACGTCTCAATTGTGACAACGTTTTTCTTCAACTTTACACCATTGCCCTTTGCTATCATTGTAAGGGCAATGCTGCACTGACTTGATCAAAAATGAAGTCCATGGTGCAAAGTTGGAAAAAGAAATGCAAAAAACACAACTTGTATCCCCTGCTTGGTATTATATAAATTAGTCAAACTTTGATTATCATAGCTTTTAAAAGATTTTGGTTTAGAAGCATACTAGAATGATTCACATGTGTAGATTCGACTTAAAAGTAATATCATACTTGAGCGGATGTTATTTGAACTCTATCTTCTTAACACATCTAAGGAAAGAGACGCGATCGTTAATCATATCCAGGGCAAAACCAGACGTCCTTGTCGTTGTTGTCGCCTCCTTCTTTCTCGTGACAATATTGCTGTGTGCTAGCTAGCTGCCGGTTCATTATTAATTAATTAATCAGAGGAAGTTTTATTTAATCTCGTTTAATTGCGATGAACCAGCTGCATGCAGCAGAAGCTAGCAGAACACAGGTACTACTGTCACGGGTCGTCGATTGATCAATCTCACTCAGCTTCTCCTTTCCTACCTCGCGTACATACCCGATATATAACGTTTATCCAAACCCTCTCTGTCGTCATGTGTTGGATTTGAATCATGTGAATCCGAACCAAAGTTTGTTTGACCCTTTGATCTTGACTTCTTGGTACTACTACAACAAACTGTTATTTCATTTTTGTGTTTTAGAAAAGTGAACGTTTTTGCGTGCTTGTTTTTTCTTAATAAAATTAAATTAGAGTTGTTTGTTCATATTACTTGAACATCATATGTAAGAGGTTATTGGGAACTTGTATTGATCTACCACTCTATTGAAGCTGTAGTCGATAGAGTATATGCATGGTAGGTATTTAATTAGGAAGGAAGGAACACTCGCATGTGAAGTAAAATGGACTGGATCGAGCTTGCTGCAAGCATGCGTGCTTCGAGATGTTGAAACTACACAACACACAGTACATACGACTGTGCTGCTGGGGTCTGAATCTATCGTCACATTACGTATATATGTACCTACACTGCATGATGCAGGGGTACTGTTAGACGACTACCGGCCGCGTCGTATGGGAACCATGTCCAGCTTCAACAGTAACCTATAGTATATACATATATATAGCCTAGCCAAAGCTATCATATTCATAGCCATGAAGCATGTGACTTATATATGCTCTAGGGCATGTCCGGTACTTGCGGTACACAATAATGCGCGCATTTTTTTTTTTTGCTTGTATATAGTATTAATGAGAGAAACGGTATTGGTACCATGATACACGAAATGGAATCGCTGAAACATAACATTACTCCCTTCGGATTTTTTTTTAATCTTACGTGATATGAGAACGAACATGATGAACTTAATTGTACTAATATATGACAATGTCCTAACGTCAAGATGGAAGGATTTTGTTGAACCACTGTACTATGAACGCGGTGGCTTTTGTCCTGGCTAGCTACCAAATGAAATTATTCATCAAAACAGGACAAGCGCATGGCGCCTCACCGCTAGCGCAGCGAGCTGCTGCATCATCATCATCTAGTATCGTCTCCGGCCTTTTATCATCGTCGCCATCATCATCATCATCAGACCGGAGAGGGAGAAGAGGAAAGAGAGAGAGAGAGAGAGAGAGAGAGAGAGAGAGAGAGAGATGATATGAGGTTCATGTCTCTGTCCCACCCTCTCCGGCCTCTTTGGCTCCCACTGCCCCTGGGCCTCCCCTCCTCACGAGTCACGGAGGCTCTCCTCTCCCGTTGGTTCTCGCTTGACAACAACTTATCTTGCCGGCTAGTTGTTACTACATGAATTTCTTTTCTTTTCTTTTTTTGGGACAAACCAATTAAAATATAATGATTGTTTTTGTTTCAAATATGCCTTTTTAGAACTGTTCCTTATTCCTGTCCCTGCTATTCGCATTATATTTTTCTTTTTATTCATAGGAAAGTACGTACTTGGAGAGCCTCCGCATCTTTTTTATCACAAACGTCTCACTGTCCAAGACTTGAACTATTTATGCTCAGTTCGTGAGTGTTGTGTGTTTGTTTCAGTTGATATATGGTCGACATACCTACATACTTATCCAACATAAATTAATCTCGCAAAAACTATACGTATATATGGTCGACATATCCTACATACTTATGCAACTTAGAAAAAAAAAGGCTCGATGGATCTGTGGCTGCTGTTATGCCAGCAGCCAGCAACCGTTTGTCGCCGTGAAACAGTCTCGCCGGCCCATATAAAACAGGTCCATCGCTGCCAACTCATACATGTACATCTCATCATTCATCTGCATTGTAGCACTGCGCTGCAACTTTAGCCAGTACTTGCCACACCCAGCCGAATCATTCGCATCTAGTATTAGAGAAGCAGCTGGGCCGTGGGGTTTACATCTTCGAGCTGTGGGTACATACATATATATACACATAACCCTGCATTATGCAGCTAGTAGCTACCTAGCAGAACTGGATGCATGGGACCTGACTACCTCTGATATCTTTTCTTTTTTCGTATGATAAAAAACCATGATGTTTGAGAGAAGCAAGGCACTACACTACCAGGGCCTGAAATTTTGGTGACGCTTTCTTGTATTACCCACAGTAAATTTCAATTTTAATGAGAGTGTCCAGCAACTCACACAAAAAATACAAATTTAGTGAGGGTTTGATGGTAACCCACAGCAAAAGTGGCGTGAAGCATGCTGCAGGCTAGCATGTTAAGAAGCATTGGTCTCAAAAAAAGAAAAAAGAGCAGGTTAAGAAGCATTGGCATAACAAAAGGAAAGTAAGCAAAATCATTGATAAAGGAAGAAGGGAGTAAATGGTGACCTGTTAATATGGTTCGAAGCTTACAGGGGCCAATCCTCATCTGTTTGGATCTTCTCCCGGGCTTTGTACGTATGACCTCTTGTTTGACCAGCGGTCTAGCTAGCAGTGCCAATATCAAAATGGGGTTTTTTCCACTGAAAACAATAGTCAAATTTCACTCTCTATATCACATCACATGCATGCGTACAACAGCGTCCAACTCCTGATAATTTATCGATACATCAAACAAATATTTTTCGTAAGAGAAAGACTGCAATGCATCCTGTGGTGATAACGTGCACAAGTTCAGTTTGTTCACTTATCAGTGTTTGGTGCATGATGGATCGGCCGTGCACGTGTTGTGTGTAGTACCTTACACAGTGCAAGTGATGGAGATCACTAAAGTCTACATTCACCGAATCTTTTGCTAAGTGTGTACTAAAAAGGTTGGCCACAATTGTCATCGGTTTCCTCTTTACGTTAAATTTTGTTTAGCTTTTAGATGACAAGAAATGTGTGTACATGTGGCTGATATTCTACACAATTAAAAGTGCATTTAATTGACACAAGATTAAAGAGGACGATCGTTTGGGTCTTTAAATTAAGTACCCGTTCGCTCGGGAGAGATACTCACGCCCCGAATTTTCTCGTGCATAGAATGGTTGAGAGTCGACCTCATTAAAAAATAACTTACAGCAACGATCGATGATGACGATCTTTTTGAAGCTCTTGACACCCTTTTTCGAATGTGTATAGTTTGCCTCGTTGAATTGAAATTAATATTTTTAAAAATATCATATGACTTGAGCATATCATTAATTACACTTGGATTGCAAGTTTGTCTATTACAACCTTCATAAATGAAGGACTTCTTCTTTAACTATGTCGACTCGTTACTAGCTTTATAGACAAACGACACAACTCAGAATTAATCCACTTACGTTGTAACAGTATATATAGAAATGTAATATTCTGGGAGAAAAAGCCTTAGTTTGATAAATGAAAATATTGCTTCCACATCATCATTAATATAATTACGAATCTACAACATGGTTTTTGGCCTTTGAGCACTCAGGTTTGAAATAAAGCTCGAGTAGAAGCTCACTATAAAATACTAGAATATACTCTGGGCCGTACTTAACAATGATGAGTAGTACTATAGTAAGTACCTGGATCGATGTAGAAACTGGTGTAGGACAAATTGGCGAAGAAGCAAACAGGCATATCGGCATCAGAATTATTTTGTGTGCAAGTTGCAATGGTCAAATTCAGGCGGCAGGCACTGAGATACTCCGCCTTGGCAAATTAAACAGATAAAACTGCGTACGTGGAGCCCAAGTGTCATATGCTAGCACCACAGTCGGTGTACAGTAGAGAGAGAGGGGGGCTAAGCTATAAAGCAAGTGCTGGTGAGAGAGAGAGAGAGAGAGAGAGAGAGAGAGAGAGAGATCTCAAGGAGGTTGTGGTGGACGTGCGTCCTCCTGTCCTGCGCTTCTAATACTCCAAAATCACCACCAAACTAGTCTCTTGTAGCCAGTCCATTATATTGCTCTTACCCTCTTCTTCCTCCGGCCTCTTCCTCTCTGCTTTATCCATCCATGAGCTAGGCTGCAGAGATCTCGTTTAATTATCAGCGACCTGCCCATCCATGCAGCAGCACTTCTGATCCTCGGTTTTCTGTGAAGCTCTCTTCTAGCCCATCCTTTGCCCCTTTGCCTGCAGTAATCGAGCAAAAACAAAGATTAATAAGAGGTGAATTGAGCAGGAGTGGATCTTTGATCTAGTGACGATCGATATCTAGCCGGCCTGCAGTGTTTGTGTGGCAATTAATACCGTATATATAGTGTGGTTGGTGGTAGAGAGGGATATGCTTGAGGTGGTGTCCACGGTGCGAAGCCCTAGCAAGGCGGATCATCATCGTCATGGCGGCGCGTTCGATCTAGAGGACGTGTTCACCGTGGACGACGACAACCTCCTCGACTACATCGACTTCACCACCAGCAGCAGCTGCTGCGTCGACGTTCCCTTCTTCGACGCCGACGGGGACATCCTCCCCGACCTCGAGGTCGACCCCACCGAGCTCCTCGCCGAGTTCGACGACGCTTGTCCACGTCGAGCCCATGACGACGAAGGGAAGAAGAAAGAAGAATCTCCTGCTGCTGGTGGCCAAGATGCTGCGAGCTGGAAGAAGAAGAACGGGGATGAGGTGGTGTTGAGCGCGGTGACGACGGAGGAGGATTCTGCTGCGGCGGCGGCAGGGTCGTCGGACACCAAGTCGTCGTCGGCAGAGGGCCACAGCAGCAAGAAGAAGAAGAAGAAGAAGAAGACGTCGTCGGCAGCAGCGGGGGACAAGAACAACTCTCACGGCAAACGAAAGGTACACCTTGCAGTTGCATGCCCTAGCTAGCATCTAGTACAAAATTATTAAGAGAGTTCATTAGTACTACATCAATTTATTAAGAACCACACCCCAAGCAGTTTATTTGCTGTGAAACATACACAAAACTCGCTCAGCATGCATATCGGTCTGGTTCTTTTTTTTTTCCAGAAAATTAAAAATGGTGGGCATGCATATCCACATGTCCAGATCTGACGCTGCGCAAACACACGTACGACTTTTAGCAGCCCTCCTGCATGGAGCTGCTTGCTGCTAATAGCTAGTACGTGTGACTTTCCATCATCAGCTGTTGCTCTGCTTGTATAGCTAGGCAGGCATGGAGCTGGGAGCTTTACACCAAAGTGTTTGTTGCTGGCAATGAATAGGGGCGTGGGAATCCCCGTGTAGCTCCCTTTTTCGGATGGATGGATGGATAGATCTTGGCATTGGCAGGGATGAATGAAATGAAAGAGCTAGTTTGACACTGCAGGGCCGGTGCTTGGTCACGGGATCGACCAAGCCAAAGCACACATGCATATACCAACAAACAGTACTAGCCTCAGCCATAGCAGCTGCTCCTCCTTTTCCGATCCCCGGCCAGTACAAGTTGCATGCAGCACAGTCTTCTTGTCTTTATTTTGTGCTGCCATCCCATCCCATCCCATATGCAGCTACGATCGATGAAATTCAACGATTGCACATTTTGGTGTCTGAAATCTGTACATCGGATTCAGACATATAGGTGCATGTTTTTTCTTTTGGTTTCTTATTAGCTAGCTAGGAGTATTACATGCATGCATGCATGTATGTCTCTGAATGTGAACCTAGCTAAATATTGATTTGCTGGTCTCATGCAATGCATGTGTCCTGATGATATATATCCTATTGATTGATTATTAGGTGGATTGGACGCCGGAGTTGCACCGGAGGTTCGTGCAGGCGGTGGAGCAGCTCGGGATCGACAAGGCCGTGCCGTCCAGGATCCTGGAGATCATGGGGATCGGGTGCCTCACCCGCCACAACATTGCCAGCCACCTCCAGGTGCCATCACACAGCTAGATGTTGCATGATTAATTATAAACAGCCTGCAGGAGTAGTAATTAGTCATTTGAGTATACACTCACACATACTCGAGAGCAGATCTGGGTGAAGAAGCATTTTGTCCTTGCTTGGCGCCAGTGATATATGGTACTATAGGCCGGCCGGAGAGTGCAGCTAGCTAGTACATTATTGCTACATACTCATCGTCATGTGAATCTTTTACCAGGCTCTGCCAAAGCACGCTGGCAGTACGTACAAGATGAAGGTGGTAAAAGTGATGAGAGCATATTTGAAACATGCATATTGCAGAATTGGAGCTAGATAAGATATGCAATGGAGTAAAATTGGTCAATGCATGGTGTCGTTTCCTATTAGGATATATACTATAATATATTCCCTGGCTGATGGAAACCGTGCAAAGGGGATGCGCCAACGAGTAGAGGCGCCGGCGCCACAAACAAAAAACACCCTCTGGTCTCGATCTGCCAATCGCATGCATGCACCGTGCTTTCTCTTAGTATTTGTCACCAGGCAGGCTCCTTGTGGATTAGACGATGTTTTCTTTCACCAGATGATAAAAAACATCGGTCATCATCATTATTTCTGGATTTGCAGAAGTACCGGTCGCACAGGAAGCATGTGATGGCGAGGGAGGCGGAGGCGGCGACCTGGGCGCACAAGCGCCACATGATGACGATCATGGGAGCTCCGAGGATGATGATGATGACGAAGGACGTCGTCATGCCTTCGTCTCCGTGGGTGCCGCCGCCGGGATTGATCGCCCGTCCGCTGCACGTGTGGGGCCACCCTCCTCCGAGCGGCGGCGTACATCATCTTCATCTGGCTCCACCTCGGCCGTCTCATTCGTACTACTGGCACTATACTACTAATGCATGTGACTCTACCTGCCTACTAGCTTCCTCTCTTCACTTTTAATTTGTTGGCTCCATCTAATCTATAGTAAAAATCGATCAATCCATGCAACTGACCACCGATCTCTCCCGGGCCATTGCAGGCCGCCAGGAAATGGGGACCACATGCAGTGATGACGCCACCGACGATGCCTCCAGCTGCCACCATGGTATGGTAAACAGTGGATATTGTTAACATCTCCATCTCTTGCATTGCACTACCACTGTCTGTATGTACTGTGTGATCGATAATTAAGATCCTTAATTTTGTTTCAGTTGCCGAGGTTTCCGATGATGCCGCACCCCATGTACAGACCGGCTCCTCCGCAGAGCAGCAGTAAGCAGATTACCGCCACCTTGCAGCAGCTTCAGCTCGACGCCCACCCGGTATTCATATACATATGTACACGTTGACAGTAGCTTGTATCTTACTAATCTCAGAGATACTAACTGTTAACAATTAATAACAATGCAGTCCACGGAGAGCATCGACGCAGCCATCGGAGATGTTTTAGTGAAGCCGTGGCTGCCGCTTCCTCTGGGCCTCAAGCCGCCGTCTCTGGACAGCGTCATGTCCGAGCTCCACAAGCACGGCATTCCCAACATCCCACCCAGCTGATCCATCCATCTCTATCGATCGCCGCCGTTCAACATATATATATTGCTTTTTCGCACAACTCGTCGACATGCATGTATGCCCTGTCAGTCGAAACAAGACGCGCGTGTTGTATGATGACAAGGAACTGAAACTACTCTGTGTGTGTAGAGAATTGATTAGATGAACAACCATGGGATAGATGTGTGTGTAAGATGAGACGGTTGGAACTGACTATGATCAATAGCCAAGAGCACTAGCTATGCTCTACCAACATGGATGCTGCTTTACGAGCGAGGGAAAAGGAAAGGTCTATCTGTACTATTAGAAATTTTGCTGCCATTGTCTCGATTACGAATTAACCTCTTCTTATATCAAACTGCACATCAGGCATTAAGTTCTTCAATACTGATGCCGCACAGGAAGTTACAAGGGACAAAACTTGTGCGGTCTTGAAATGGAACATAAAACAGTTCTCAACATCGCGTAAACAAACTTCAAGATAATAGTCAGAATCTTCATGATAATCAACAGAAACAGAGCTACCGAAGGCAAGGCAGACGCATATATATGCCTGCCTACTCAACCTCCTTGATGATTCTTCTTCTCCTGAAAGGCTGTACAGGCATGCTTCCTGGGGCGCTGTGCTTTCGCCTTCTGTCCTCTTTCCGGTTCTCTGCTTCAATCATCGTACGCCTTAAGTTGGCTGCCTTGTAGATTGGCTTTGGCAGATGTCTATGCCTGCAATAACAAACCAAATAGACAAACTTTAGCCTACTAAACAGTCACTCTGTCCACCAGTTACTATATTACCTTAAAAATACATAGCATAATGCAATATGGTCCCAATGCCACATAAAAGTAAGCTTACCGTACTATCCTCTTGACTTCTGGAAGGTGCTTGTACCGCTCCTTCACCGCGTCCAGGTATTCTTGCCTTTTTCGTTCCCTCGGAAGAAGCTGCACAAGAGATTTGTTAACAATCACATACCAGACCAACATCAATAAACTAACCATCCTAGATATTCTGCAACATCTATTAGAATACAAGAGATAAAACAACTACTTGCGATAAAACAAGGTTGTTCAGTGACAACACCGTATCTAACTCAAGTGAAACTGTAATCATCTTAAACCATATAATTAACAAGGGGATCCTCAGGCAAACATGTAATTAGTGCAATCATTTGCCAGAACAGGTACCATTAAACAAAAAGATGAATGCAGAAACAAGGCACAGCTCATGCCCTGATTATCAGTTTGCACGGTGTCTATCATTATGCGAACAAAAAAGGGTCATGGTAAAGCTCCAGGATTCCAAGAAAGAATTCCACACTGGAGGAACCTGAACAAAGGAGCATTGTTTTGCTTCCTCAAATAATGGTATCACTGCATTTCCTTGAAGCAAAATGCCACCTAATGCACACAACCCAAACCGTGTAAACTTCATTGAGTTTCCGCGGATGGATATTGTCTTGTGAATTTTTGTCAAAATTAGTTTCCACCAAAGCCAAAAGCAACTAACACACACAGATACGGCAGCGACATACAAGTAGTAACTGGCATTAAAAGAACTTACAACTCCCAGCTGTTCCGAGGCATTGGACTTCCAAAGCCGCAGATTCGTATCATCACTGCCAGATACTAGATAAGTCCCGTCGTAGGTGTACTTCACACAAAATACCCTTTAAGAAGAATAGTAAAAATGATTAAAATCTTATGATTATCTTGGTACAAAGTTATGTATCAGCTAGAAGTTGCACAGAATGGAAGTCATTGATACTGAACAACGAAAATGTACATATGATGAACTTCAGTTTCATATACATGCCCTATTTGGACCCCACATATGGGACAAATGGGAAACTGGCCTCCCCCTTAACTGATCTCATGATCCCCCACATAGTGATCTTGATGGCAATAATAATTTCCATATCAACATAAAAAAGGATCAAACAGAAAGAAATAGCCTTTGCAGATCCCAGTATCAACTTTGATCCAAAAATGAGGGCATGAATAGTAACAAGAGCAAACAAAGCATACTACTTGCAAATAATGCAATAAAGAAGAACCTTTGCATCCTCTTGGTATGGTAAATCTCTCTGCTATGGTCACCAGTATAATGGAAGATCCTTACCTGCAAAATATTAAGATATGTGTTACTATATCTTATCACGAAGGCATAGTCAGTGTGAAGAAATTACAAGGTCTTCCAAGATTTACATACAGTTCTATCATAGGAACCAGTAACAAATTCACGTCCTGTTGGTGAGTAGTCAATATCCATCCTGAAAACAAAAACTCAAATAAGAGGAGAAAATAACATGCATGCTTAATGTGATCAGCACAGACCAACTATATGAAGTTATTTCTTCTAAGCTTAAGAGGAGTTAATGAAACAAATGAATCTTGAATAAAGGTCCATGAACACATGCTTGATCAATAATAAGAAAAATTAAAAAAGACATTGTCCCTACGGTAAGGGGCCACTGAACCTGGGTCCAGTGCGACTCACAGACAATGCATTTTCTTAGGAGGCGGCCACACGACCTGCTACAACCAGGCTAGCAGCATCTCTCCTTAACTGAGCAATGTTCAGATATCTTAATAAGACACCTTAAAAAACCCATAAAAAAGTTTCAAATTTTAATATTTGTTATCTATTGATGTGCCCTATTATTTATTCATGTCTTTCATACGGGTAAGAGATATATGCTGCTCAGGACAGTAAAGTTTCCTTTTACAAAAGATTTTTTACAAGTATCTACTAGAGAAAAACAAGTAATTTTTTCTAAAGAAGATGAATTTTCTTGAAAATACACTCACACTGCTGAAACATGGCCTTTGTGCACAATTTTGGCTTCATCCAGCCGTCTAGAATCAAAGGAGTAACAGTTTGTGTCTTCATTTGCCTAGCAACAAAACACATCAGGACATCAGTTCCTTATAATGTTAAAGAGTGCCAGTAAACAAACACTTAATATTATTTGTATAAATCTCCACTCCAGAAGTGTAGTATATAGAAGGAGGCACATCCTTCATTATGACAATCATAATCATGTGACACTTCAAGCAAATAATAGAATAAACATTTAATTCTTACAGCAGTAAAGTTCATGGGCTCCCTGGGGTTCCAGCATACTGAATTGCACCTAGTCTGCATAACCAAAGCATTACATCAGCTTTTACACAATTCAGCAGGCATTGGATCAAACGCAAGAAATAAATAAATAATTGTCATGATTCTGAATCTGATCATTCAACTAACCTTCATTATTAGCTTTCTAGCTGGCGATGACATGCGAAGGTCATAAAGTGTTAAGCTCCGATCACTGGAAAAATGACATAAAAGAAGTTAATGCTCTGGAACATTCACTTCACCAAGATGTTACATGTCATGACTCACAGCTAAACCAATAACTGGCTACTGAACAGTGAACATAAAGTCAGAGCGAAGACACTCCATAGAATGCATATAGTTAATCTAGCTTGACTGTAAATGGGGATTAGCCGAAAGGTATCCACGAACAAATGTATGTAACAATCTCATTAATGCCATCTGAAGCATCAGGTAATGTGATCATGTTAACAAGAGTTATCGGCATCTGGAAACTCAGATCCGGAAGAAAGGAACTGAAATTTTCTGACAAGATCTTCAAACCAAGCTCTAAAAAGGACAAAATCAGCATTAACTTCACTCATGCTTTCGTGCTCCCAGGGGTTAAAATAAGATCACAGGAAATCAACTGGAAAATACATCAAATTTTGCGTCGAAGCATTGCAACTTTACCTAGCTGATGTAAGCAAAAGATTACAATCTCCAGGATCAAACCGCACTGAAAGAACTGTATCTTTACCCCATTCAAAGCTATTGATTGGCTCCGACCTATATGCAAATAAAATGAGCGTTGGTGCTGGTAAAACAGAAATAAAGCTGAAATTGCTAGAAATGAATCACAAAATATTATACCTGTTAGGATCCCATATATCAACTTGCGCACCAACAGTTGCAAAAAGATTTCCATCCCACTGATGGTCAACACCCCTAAAATTATTGGCAACACAAAAATTCATCATCATCACTGTGGTGGTTGTTGTTTTTGTTTTTGTTGTCTTTGTGGTCAATAAGATGTAGTCAAGGTAATACAAAAATAGTGCCTTACCAGAATGCATGCTTCCAGGTGTAGACCGCGGATGCCTGCAAACCAAAATGGCAGATTGGACAAATGAGAAACAGAGTAAAGGAAAATAGTTGGAAGAAAAGGATGTGCCTATCTAGAGCATGCCTGGGTTGCATCTCCAGTTTGGTCGCTAGTGTCAACCATCTTAAGCATTGGAACTTTCCAGAGTCGAACTCTGCATCATTTAAAGTGTAAACTATGTTAATACAACAGATAGCAGAGACAGTAAAACTGCTTTACTTGTAAACAGTACACTTTCATATGTTAATATAACTATTATATAACCTGTTTACAAAATCGTAACATATGTGTAATCCGCATAAAAATATATGCCACTGGAAGGCACAGAATAAGCTTCTAATCTTAGCAAAATAAAAATGAGGCGTAGGTAAATCTACAAAACCACTCTCGAAATAGGTTATCAAGAGATACTTTAAACTTGTGGCAGTTTTAAGCTCCATCCCAAACCTCACCATTCATGCCTACAATACGTTCTGCTAACTTGCCAAGACTGATATTATGTAAAGAACAAAGAAAGTGATGTGCACAGTTATCTTACGTGCAATCAACGCCGCATGATACAAGAAGATCACCCTCGGTGGATGTTGTTATACCTCTAACAGCACCCTGGTGTCCAGGAAACTGGCAAACAGTCTTCCTGTTGTGGTTCATAAGAGACAGGAAACAGGATATATTAAGAAAAGATTAATTGATATAATGAATATTAAATGGGAACAAAAATTAGTCGTTGTCAGCGAAGATTACGACAGCATTACCTCGTAGCAATGTCCCAGAGGCGAATATCTGCCAATAAAACAAAGCTAGATTTTAACATTAATGATTCAAGTTTCAACTTGATTGAAAGATGAATAGCGTAAAACATGATTCTAGGTTCCAAATTTAGATATAACGGCGAAAAGTACAGTACTGCTGCATACTACAATTATATCCAATTTGTAAATTACTAGCACAAAACTCCAGGCTAGAGTTACTTTGGCAAACAAATAACAGTTTCAGATGGAACGCCGGATACATGCTAGATATATTAAAAATTAGACATAATGGGGCACAATATGAAAACATTTTAAATGTAAGCTGAGTCTTTCAGAAAATATTTTTCCTTTTTGGCATGTGATTAAACTGAATAAACCACCAACACGGAACAAGCTTCTGACAATCAAACTGGCAGTAACAATGCTGTGTTTGCTCTCAGCAATTCACATAAATGTCGATTAGCAATCGCATCAGTAGGTAACAGAAGGCAAGAACCAGAGACTGCACGCTAGATGCCATTCTAGCGTCTCTTGATCACAAAATGCAAGTAACAGTTGCAAACAAATGGAAACAAATACTTCAGGTGCATATTCTAATTTCCAAGAAAATTTTACATCAGTACATATTTAGAAGGTGAGAACTGGAGGATTGTCTAAGCAGGAGAAGAATATGGTCAGAGTTCACTATAAGGAGTTACAAGACACAAAAATTGTACTTGTATGACAGAAATTATTACTTTATTTAGATAATTTGTTTATCAGAGGAGCAAACAAGAATGTACAAACACACAGGATGTAAAAGCCAGTACCAGAAGTATGTAATTACCTCCGTCCATTGAACCAGAAAATATTGCTTTCAAATAATTGGGATTTTTCGCCATGCATGATACCGCGTCAATATGCCCATCCATTGCTCCAATAAATGGCTTAGCAAATATCTGCATCAGGAAGCAGAAAAAATTGTCATCGCAATGAAAATAAAGAACAAAACATGGATGAAGGGAGAAGAGGCATGCCTTCTCTAGCTTTGCAGCATTGAGCGCACGAGTGTACTCGACAGCTTTCTCTTGAGTACGAAGCCCTGGATCATAGTTGCGGAATACTTTCTGTTGAGGCCAACAAGTGCAGATGGGAATGTCAGTCGTGGCTGGAAGTAATATTGCAAGGCATAATGCTCATCATGCAGTTCTTTAAAAAGTTGAGCTTGGTGCTGGCAGTGGCATTCGATAAATTAACTACTAAAGATTGTGATGAAAATTCCCTTTGTTGCTTGGGTATGTACAATATTTAACATCTGATAGTGTATGGTGATATCTCCGGTTACTGCTGCTACTGTGGTACAACACTTGATCTAGAAATTCAATGTCTGTGAAACGCAAGCTTTGTACTTGTACCCCAAGAAACTGAACCAGACTAAACAATTTGAAATGTTCAATATCAAGATATGAAGTGATTGCAAAACTAGGTGCACCTTTAGTCAGGACTCAGGGGAAGACATTTTTGACACGGGCAGTGAAGTGAGAAATAAACAGATATCAGGCAACCTATTCCAAAGCAAACTGAATTGAGGCTTGGGAAGATAGAGAGCAGACTGCGACGGTACCTGCAGGTCCTGGCTGCGCTCGCGCGTGAAATCGTCAGTGGAGCGCGAAATCATCTTCAACTTCATCCTGCCCGCTGGAATCAACTAGGCGGAAGAGCAAGAGGAGAGGAGCTAGGGTTCTGGGCTGCACACCGCGCAAGCTTCTCGTCGTCCTCTAAACCCTTGGCCGCCGCCACCGCCGCCGAGGAGGAGGGGAAAAGAGAAGGGGGAGAAGAGAGCAAAGGGGCTGAGACCGGCTCTCTCCGTCGTGGAATATAATGGGCCGACGGCCCTCTGCAGTTTTCACGGGCCACGAGAATCGGCCCAGACGGCCCATGTCATCGTTTATTGCCGCTGTGCGTCACATTGCTAACCGGAAACCGCATCATCTCCTCCACCACCACCGTGATGGCCGCCGCCGCCAGGTCGTTGCTCCGCTCGTCGGGTTCCCTTCTCCGCGCAGCTCCGGCGAGGTCGGCCTCATCGTCTGCGACGCGTCCGTCTCTCAGGCGTGCGTTAGCTGCTCCCCCTCGTCTCCTCAGGTACGGCCAGGCCCACCGCTCTTCTCTGTCCCTCTTAACGAGCAACGGGCTGGGGGTCATGGTGTTGCTCATTGCGCAGGTCGCCCGTCGAGGCGAGCTTCTGCGTCGAGTCCCTGCTGCCGCTTCACAGCGCCACTGCCTCTGCTCGGATGAAGTCCATGCTCGCCGTACCCGGCCGAGGCCTCGGCTGGCTCACGGAAGGTGAATCCAGAAACTGCTCTCTTGTCTTGTCTTCCTCCTACTAGAATTCAGAGACTGGAAGTACATGTCCATTTGCCGTAAGCCAACAATGCCTAGCATTGGGAACGTAACGACGTGCTCTGTACTGTTCTTGTGTTCACATCGATCCAATGCGCATAACTAATTTACTCATCAATCAATATCCTAGAGCTACCACTGCGTCAAGTTTAGATGCAATGCACAATTCTCTGCGATGTCTTTCTTGTTTTATAATGGAGATGTATGACACCCCATGTTGACATCATTCACCACTCCTGTTTCTGCTTGATGAAGGAGAGACATTTCCGCTTTTCTCCTTTTGTTTTTTGTTGTAATCGGTCCAGATGAAATTAGATGAGGAGCAACTGGGGCAAGGTGACCACTAGAAAGAATATCCCCACCGTTTTGTTCAAGTTTTTTGTGAGCTTTATTTGACGTACACTTTAGTTGGATACCAAACTTTGTTGTCCCATGTCAAGAGAAAAAAGGTTGTTTTGCTTGTGGGTGGTGAAATTGGTTGTTGTCAATAGGCATTTTTCCCCCCTCTAAACTTCATGCTTTTCGTTCTTCTTTTCCAAAAGAATAGGATGAACTACTTGCTCTCCCAAAGATTAAACAGAAATGGTGGATACTGATTACTCGACACAAAATTGTGACGTATTAAGCCTTCAGTCTAATGTATTAAAAAGGAAGGTAGTGGTTTATAGGACTGGTGGTGTTTTACTGAAAATGGTTCGTAAGATTTTTGGTTGGAAAAATTGCAACTCTGCATCTACAAGGTTTACTCTGGTGCAAAAAAAGCTTAAATAACTTGATTTCTAGAATATGCAGCCGGCACAGAGTCAAGTAAGTGGCCAAAATTGTTAAAGTATTCACTGGGGGAACATGAAATAAAATGTTTTGTGGAATGCTATAAAGTGTGCTGGAGCAATATTCTAGAAAATCAATCTCCCAATGTTGTTAAAGTTTTGTCTGAGTGAAGTCCACGTTCCCTTGGTGAGCAAGACCCTAGAGTCATCTGGTGTGAATTGTTACTTGGAAAGTCGATGTGCAGTTAGCTTTGATCATATGGTTGCAACTTGTTCCTGGTGGGAAAAGCAAATTATGGGAACATGTAGTGCACCAATATCAGCTACATATATATGCTTTTCTTAAAATTCTTGTATTGATTATGATGGATTTAATTTTTGTGGACAACAGCCGAAACTGACGGAGTATGATGTGGGCCCCATAGGAATCAGGAGATCAGTGACGTTGTGTTATCCTACTGAATGGGTAGAGAAAAGGAGGAAGTCTGGTTTTCTTAATCTGTATTTGAACCATGATGATGACTGAATAAACACTACTGGAATGGAAACAATGGCAGGAGGTACATGTTTTTTTTAATGCTAGGTAATGTAGTGGAGAAGCATAAATGGCACTCTCTTTTGTATTTGGTTTCTTCAGCACAACTTGGTGATTGAAATATTGGCAAGGAGCGCTTTGGAACTGTTAACCTTGTTTATCTGGGAAATACCTGTGTCAATAGTTATGCTGTGGGCACTAAATAATAAACACTTTAATTTGGTCACGAATAATTAATTTACAAACAGCAACAATATATCTACAAGTGTCAGTGCGGTGTGGTGGAGTCGGGAATGAAATGCTGCTGCATCTGTTCAGTCTGGTAGCTAGACAGGAATTTCATGCAGATTGGCGGCTGGACTTTGAAAGTGGAGAGAAACGCCGAGGGCAGCGCCCAGAGGCCATCTCCGCAGATGAGGCCTGAAGCCACCACAACGGAGAGCATGGTCGCCGCTTGCTTGTCCGCCCGTCTCCACACGATGAGTATGAGGCTCCCCAGGCTCATGTCTATGGCGAACGTGGGTCCAAGAAAGAAGGGTATCGTCATGGCCATGACGTTGGGGATGTAGCCTCGCACCCTCCACTTCCTGGCATTGGCTGCGGCGGTGACGCAGTCCACGCATATCGCCAGGAAGAAGCAGACGACGCACAGGTGGATCGAGTGTTTGGGGAGCGTCTTGATGCCCTGGACGCTCAGCGACGCGATGCCGCGGAAGGCGACGGCCATGGGCGCGGCGTAGGGCGTTCCGGCCTCCCCCAGGTGCTCCTTGCCGACGACTTTCTGGAAGCCGGCGAAGACCAAGGGGTTGACGAGGCAGCCGAGCGCCGTGCCGATGACCTGGCTGGCGAACATGGAGATGGGCGAGGTGAGCGTGAGGTACCCCGTCCTGAAGTCTTGCATGAGCTCGGCGGAGTTGCCGATGACCACGACGACGACGCCGCAGGCGGCAAGGCCGGCGATCTCGCCGCCGGATGCTTTGCCGACCCAGGCCCCGAAGACGAAGATGGCGAGCTTGCCGTAGATGGTGCCGAGAGACCAGTCGGTGAGGCCGGAAGCGTAGGCGTTGCAGAAGGCCAGGAGGGGAGCCAGGGCGTAGCAGAGGGCCACATGGTGGTATCCCAGCTGGGGGAACACCCGGGGCACCAGCATGGTGGAGATGCTTCCCAAGACTGCGTAGCCAGCCAGCGCCAAATGCATCGGTATGTGGTCGCCCTCAAAAATCTGGGTCCGCCGCCGCTCGTCGTAGCTGGTGGAACAAGATGACGATGATGATTCTTCTTCTACTTGTTGTTGGTCACTACAGGAGCTCTGCCGATTCTTGATCTGGTTCTGGATTAAAAGGTGGCGTGCTGCCTTGATGCTGACCGAACACAGCTGGAACAGGCTGTCCCCAAGCACAAGTGATACGCCCATGGGCACCTACGTACAAGCATCAGGTCAGAAGTCACAACTCAGAACGTTCGTTATACTAGAATATATGCAGGCTTTCAAACTGATCATCAGAACCTTGTAGCCATTGATTCCTCTGAAGCTGCTGCGCGAAGGATCGGCGAACCATTCCCCTTGCTTCTTCTGCAAAAGGGGCCACATGATCCCCGACGAAATGACGGCGCCAAAGAGCAGCGAGAAATTTATGAGGTAAGGGCAGATCATGCCGACGCCGACGAGGCTCGGGGAGAAATCAAAGTAGAAGCGTTGCCTGTAGGCGTAGAGCCCGAAGAGAGGGAAGTCTTGGAAGCCACAGCCGTCGCCGCCGGTGTAAAACCATTGGAAGGAAGCCCAGGCGAAGCTCCCGATCAGAGTTTGCACCAGAGCGCGCACTTGCAGCCTGTACGAACGTACTTACTTACTGCATTGTTCAGATGATGAGAGATCTCTAGATAGAGAAAAGAAAAGACGCAACAATATACTAATTAATTACTTTGCTGTTGCGGCCCCCTTTGGCGTGTGGAAGCTGTTGATGATCCCGGCTATAGCCGAACCAGTGGGGTACATGAGTTTGTAGTCAACGATCATGATCTGATCGTAAAAATGAATTGATCGTAAAAATTTATATAGGATAAGATGAATGAAAGAGAGAAATTAAAGAAGAGAGACCTTGGTGAGGGGCAGGTTGCAGAACAAGCTGGAGAAGCTGGTGAGGAAGAGGAAGGACATCACCTTCCATGGTTGCAGCGTGTCGACGTTGTCGGCGCCTGTCTCGCCGACAGACTTGGCGACCGTCTCGGTCATGGCCGGCAAGAAGGAGGTGAAGCCGCCGTAGACGGAGAGGGTGGTGCAGGCGCTGATGCAAGTCTGGACGACGATGTTCTCCTGCCTGGTGAAGGGGCGGGTGGCGACGCCGCAGCGGCCCAGCAGCCGCGCCCACGCGCCGACGGCGAAGAAGCTCACCAGGCTCGCTGACATTGCGAAGGACGGCACTATCCCCGTCGTCAGCCCCAGCCTCATGGAGATGAGGGTGAACAGGGGCGCCACCACCACGCTCACCGCCACCGACCGCGTCGTGATCTGCCGCCACCACGGCGGAGGCGGCTGCCCGGCGAACGCCGCCTCCACGGACGGCTCCACCTCGTCCTCATGATCATCCTCTCCTGCCATTCTCTTCTTTTCTTTTCTTTTTTCTTTGGGCAAACAAAGCAATGGTCTTTCCTTTCCTTTCCTCTCCTCTACATAAGCATTTCTTTTTATAGGCAGCTGGATTGGTGGACTGACAACCAACACTTGTTATTTAGAAGCCAAAATAGCAAAAGTAGACATTTGTGCAACAGCCAATTGCCTCTCAAAACAACATGTGCAGGATGCATACAATCAGTTCCACTTAGAGAAAGTACCAGGAGAGGAGCAAGATTTTTTCTAATCAAGACGATACAGCTTCATCTCATCTACTACCCACTGTAATAACAAATAACCAAGCTTAATAATTAAGAGAAGAGGCTTCATAATGTCCATTCATCATACTTCCTCATTGCACGTTTCGACAATTACTCATTCACGTTAACCAACTCATACTCTACTAGCGATAAGTTGTTGTCTTCCTTAACCGTGAAGCTGGCTGGTTCTGTAGCCTCAATCCGCCCCCACTTGTCCACTGCAAGCCTCATCGATCCTTTGAACATGTCGATTTTAGCATTGCGCAAGATGACCGTGGCATCTGGCTTCATCAAGTCAACTGCACAGCAGGAGAATTCACCCACAAGTCAAAAATGGGCAAATGCATTAATGTCAGACGATATTTGATACAGATACCGCATAAATATGGAAATATTAATTGCGAAAAGGAGTCATACAGCCACTAGGAGGTTCTTGTGCAGTTAATAACAAATAAACAGTACCATGCTTTCCTCATGGTAGGTTGACTTGACTGTTTTTTACTTTTCAAGCCTTTGTTTCCCAAAGAACTCGAAAAATCTAGGCATGCCAGAAAAGTAACTAGCACTGCGAATGAGCAAATAACAATGGCAAAGGGTAAAATAATGGAGTGGTTAATACGATGTTCCCCCAACACTGAGGTAAGAGCTTTGATCAGAAATGACGGAGCCACTCTTTTTTCCCATGCACAAAGGGTGAAACATATTTTGCAGACGACAATAGGAAAATATATACATCAAATCAAATGCTCATACATCTAAACCTGGAATTAATGCAACCGAGGCTTAAGAGACCCTCGTTCGGATACATATGCAATCTCGATCCACTAGACCTGTGCATGAGTTACGATTATTACTATGCTGTTTTTCAGAATTGTCACACGTTTAGCCAGTTTAAACGGCCGTTAAAACAGATTAAACGCTACGTCGACAGACTGTCTACCGTTTACCGTCTAGGAAAAACACTGCTATTAAGCGGTACAGAAGGACCAAAAAAATTAGGATAGCAGGTCATGGCAAAAGACAGATAGTTTTAACCTCTGACATTGTGATACTTGTATAGGATTTAGGAAGGTTAGAAATCCTTTCACTCAATTATGTATTGCTTAGTATACTGCTATGTGGCATACTACGCGTGCTTGGAATTAAATGCTTACGATGCTTACCACAAAATAACACCAGAAAACAAAGTACATAAGCACCTTTTAAACATGCACAATAACAACATCCTAGTGAAGTGCTGCAAGCATCCCAAGGCACGGCATAATAATGTTATGAACAGCAACGTCTAAAGAATCGCTGCAATCAGGATTCGGATCCAACCACATCTGATCTAGCAAGCCAACTAGTAGTAGTAGGACAGAAGAGAAGGTACAAGGACACCAACAAAGGAAGGGCAGGACAGAGGAAGTCAGAACCTTGGTCATTGCGGGCGGTGAAAACGATGGTGCCGGTCTCATCCCCGACGAGGCACTCGGCGATACGCGGGGCACGAGAGGAGGCGACGGCGGGGGATCCAGGGCGCGCGCGGGCGGGGACGGGGGCGGCGCTGACGACCTTGACGGTGAGGGTGTGGCCGCTAGTGACAGGCTTGAGCTGGTTCACCTTGATGAATACAGGCTTCCGGAGCGCCGGCTTCTCGCCGCCCTGGGGAGCCGCGGTGGACATGGACGCCGGATCGGGGTTTGCCGGCCGCGGAAACCTAGCGTGCGTGGTTCGTTCGTTTGTTGGGAGGTGGAAGAAGACGAGGAGTCAAGGCTCAATTGTTCATTGTTGTAGAAGAAGTAGGGCTGGCTTTCCCTCCTTGGGCTTGCAAGTGTGGGTTGGACAATCGGGCCCAGTAGAAAATGTTTTGGGCTGCAGCCGATGGAATGAATTTCGTGAGTTTTGTGTGCCTCTTCTTGAGGAATCTTCTGAATGCACTGCCAAACTGATTCTCTGCACCTGCCTGCCGGATGAACATGTAGTAAATTGTGTTATCACCATGCCGCAGGAATTTATCCAAAAATCAAGCAAATGAGCAATGTAGCATTCTGAGGAACTGAATGAATATACAGTGATGAACGAACTTGAGAAAAGATGCCGAGGTCCACATATATACAGTATTACTTACTTTTCACGGAAGGAGAAGAAACTCAAGGCAAACAAAATTCATCACAAATAGGAATGTATCATTTATTAATCGGGGCTTTGTTTCGCTCGATCTGGGCACTCAATACAGCAAGTCACACACATTGATACATATAGATAGATAGCTTAATTTCCATCGATCACTCACTAGCACTGAATTCCTGCTGATGCAGAGTCCGTCTCAGGCAGCATAGGGCACTTGGATCCTGTCGGGTCCGGACTTCATGTCCTCCCAGAGCAGGTCGGAGAGCGCGAGCATGAGCGGGCCCACCTTCCCGTCGCCGATGGGCTGGTCGTCCCACTCGACGATGGGCAGCACGGGCAGGCCGCTGCCGACGAAGGCCATCTCGACGCTGCGCTTGGCCTCGTCGACGGTGATGTGCCTGTCGTTGACGACGGCGGTGAGCAGGCCGGCCTCGACGAGCTTGGGCGCCAGCGCGAGCATCCGCTTGGCGGTGCAGCCGCTGAGGATCTTCTCGAAGGGCGGCAGCAGCAGCTCGCGGTCGGGGGTGACGAAGGCGACGTTGACCATGGGGCCCTCGGCGACGTATCCCTGGTCGTCGACCCAGACGGAGGCGAAGGCGCCGCGGTCCTCGGCGTCCATGATGGACAGCACGTTGGGCAGGTAGTTGACGTTCTTGACAGTCGCGAACTGCGGCGGCTTCATGGGCACCGACGTCGTCACGGCGCGCACCCCCTCGCGGCACTGCTCGTACTCGGCGGCGATCACCACGCCGTAGAACGCCGGCGCCGGGCAGCCCTTGGAGGAGAGCAGAAAGTCGCCAGGGCCGGAGCTGAGCCAGTAGCGGATGGAGCCCCTCCGGCAGCCGGACGCCGCGGTCATCTGGACCAGGATGGCGCGCAGGGCGGCGCGGGGGAACGGCGAGGCGATGCGGGCGTTGGCGGCGGAGCGGAGGAAGCGCTCGAGGTGGGCGTCGAGCTCGTAGAGGCAGCCGTCCAGGATCATGGCCGTGTCGAACACGCCGTGCCCGCGGTGCACCATGTGGTCGTCCATCGGGATCACCATCATCGCCGGGTCAAGGATGATGCCACCAACAACGCTCGAGTACATCGCCGGGTACGGCGCCGGCGCGGACGTCTTCTTGCACCATTTCTCCTGCAGCACCCGCAGAACCTGTTCGTACGTACGTGTTGCGAGAGTTAATTATTACTACTTGCTTCATTCATCACTGCTATGCACGTACGGTATACTGGAGTAGCTTTGAATCGATCATTGAGGTTACTAGCTAATCAATTGTTACTCTACGTACAGTAGCTTGTTGGCTGGTTGGTGTATGTCTAGTCATCTCGCAATGCAAAACAACAACAAACAACAACATCAAAGAGAGAAAAAAAAAAAAGGAGGAAGCAACCGATCAATAATTGGAGTGCCCACGTAGTACTGACTAGTAAAACAAAACACGGTGTCATCACTTTGTCCTGTGCACTGATCGCTAGCCACCTGCTCCATCAGGCCCCTCGACTATAACAGTACAGCGGACAAAGGAAAGATCCAGGATTAAACTGATCTACCCCTAGTGCCAGATTAAATTAATTTTCCTAGATTATTACTGCACTCAAGTTGCATTCCGTAGGAAGAAGGTAGGAGAAGGATATGCATGAGAGAGTGAGGAGACGGATTGGAGGGGATCAGCTCACCTCTGCACCCGATTCGTACACCGGGACTTGATCCTCCGCTGGAAGAAACGAAGAAGATATATAATCAGATTGATGAAACGAGTGAACATAGCCGTCACATAGTTAGTTAATTAGTGGATTGATGCGCAATAAATCAAAGAAAGAGCGAGCTGAGTTGAGTTGAGTTGGCTCCCTCACCTTGCACGTAGGAACCCATGAACAACAACCCCCTGGTGGATCTGCCCTGCCGATGAACAGCTCGATTCTAGGAGAAGGAGGGAGGATAGATATTCTTCAGGGCTAGCTCCTCCTCCTCCTCCTTGCTTGACGAATTTTATAGTGGAGCGGCCTGATCTCTTCCATTTCCTCCTCTGTTGCGCCGTGACGCAGGAAACGACGAGTGACTAGCCCCCCATGACCCATCTCTCTCCTATCTGCTTCCTTGTCACTCAGTGCGTGAGTGAGAGAGAGCAACACAAGAGCGACAAGATAGCCGGCCGGGCCATCCTTTTTATCAAAAGAAAAGAAAAGAAAAAGGCAGCAGCCGGCCTCTCGATCGAGTCAGATGAGAACGAGATCACCTTTTTATTTGGAAGCGTGAGCGATCCACGTTCCTTTCTTCCTGTTAGGGTTGGATTTTATCGATCGTTCGTGGATGTAAATTGTCCAAGATAGTTTTGGACAATGCCAAGGCATGCGTTTCCCTACTTGTCTTCTTGGGCCAAATAGTGAGTGGAATTATCTTCTTGGACCGTGCGCGCGGATCATACGGGCCTAACTAATTCCACTCACTATTTGGGCCAAAAGGTTGTTGTGCTGTTGCCCACGCCACACGGCCCACACACAAGAGGAGGAGGAGGAGAGTATTATTCGTGATGATGTCGAAGTGTGAACGCTACGATTCCACAGTTGACTGCCATCAGTAGAATCAGAATCAGATCGCATCGCATCCGCCGCCGGCGATGGACCGCGACGGCCGGCCCGGCTGGCTGACGTCGCTGGGGTTCGCCTTCCTCAGCTTCAACTGCGGCATGGCCATCTACCGCTCCATCCACGACCCCTACTCCGTCGCCTTCATCGTCGTCGCCTACCTCGCCCTCATCCTCCTCTTCCGCTGCCTCCACCTGCTCGAGCGCAACGCCCCGGGCCGCCGGGGACGGGGGCTCAAGGCCGCTGTCTGGGGCCTCGCCACCCTCCTCACCGTCATGTTCTCCTACAAGGTCGCCGCCGTCATGCCGCTCTGGGGCCAGCTCCTCGTCTGGGGTATGGGGATGCTCACCACCGCCGCAGGCTTCTACGCCTTCTTCATCGCGCGCCAGGAGGAACCCTGAAGTGAATGAAGCTTTCATTTCCTTCAATCATTCATTCATGGTACGTAAAGGCTCCTTGACTTGACTTGACTTGACTTGAGGTGTTTAGATCTGTTCAATTCAACATAGACTACGAAATTTCTATGGTCGTCGTCCCCTGGATAACTTTTATTTAGACTACTAATACATGGGCCGGCTCAAGCCGTGGGAATCTGCTTGGAACAAGTGTTCACTAATCTAATCTCCGATGATAGTTACTGTAGCTCACTTGGTACCCAAAAGTATTAGGAAGAACAGCTAAACTGAAGAACAAAAACGTTTCCCAAGGGAACCCCCCAAAAACTGAAGAACAACACCAACGCTTCCTTGTGAAATTGCTTAAGATCCAAATTCATATTGGTATAATCCAAGTTACTCCATGTGGCTGTTATTTTTCCCCGTCTTCATGAAAGTCTGATAGGGTGCTTGCAAAAGTTTTCACCCCCACTTTTTCGTCAAAAAAAAAAAAAGTTTTCACCACCATGTATCTTACTTATGCGATTTGCAATCCGCACGACACAATGCGATCATACCTGAGTCTCCAGGTGTTTACGCGCAACTCTTTGGGAAGGGAGAAACAAAATAAATTGAAGGCAAATATTTTATTATTTTCTGTGTTCCGTTGCAGGATACTCGGTGATCGAGCTTCCCAGTTTTGTTCTTTTTGCACCAGCTCAAGAAAGTATTGTCAAGGAAACATCCTGAATGATGATGGTTATGTATATTGAATCGAATAAGGTGAAACTCGATGTGGAGGGCACCAGTTAATTTGTTGCACCAAAAACTTGAATATCTGTTTTTGTGTAGAAAAACTTGGGGGTGTAGGAAACGTTTTGCTACATTCCATGCGCACGCATCATTTAGCAGCTACAAGGCTACTCGGTGACCCCGACGACTGTGTGTATTGTCCGCCTCCACCAACTGGAGTATGTCATAATCTATTGCGCACAATTGAGATGGAAAGCCCTCTCATGTAAGGGAATGCGTCTAGTCCTAATGTGGATTCTGATGGTTATCGACTGAATGCAGCTAATGTAATGTAAGACACTAGTAGTATGTATCTGTGATGTATGGATTGTGAGAATAAAACCTGTTTAACTCAAAACCAAGTTTTGGCCTTCAGTTTTAGCAATTCTGTCGGAGATCCTCTAATAGATGAACGGGTGGTACTCTTACGAAATGCTGTTATGTCCCTGTCGACATACCCTTGGAAAGTTGGAAACGTTACTCATGCAACTAGCTACTCATCAGCTAATATAGACTTATCGTTGTAACATGACTCGAATCTGATTATAGTAAACAGCACTAGATCAGCTGCTCGATCATTGAACCACCTCGACAAGTACCACATGCCCGATCGAACAAGAGAAATGGAGAGTCTCCATCCGTTCCCTATATACCAACGTACGTACTTCCAGCAGCTGGCCATGGCAGACGGCCGGCGTGGAGGCTCATGGGCCGAGGCTGAGCGTACGTTGTCCGACCGTAGGAGCGCGCGAAATGGGCAAGGGAGGTAGGTTCACCATGGTGCGCTTTAATCACAATTGATGATCTTGTCACATAAATGGAAAAGTCTTTTTCAAACAAATGCGATCGTAGCCGCATTTTTTTTATCAAACATACATGTATTTCATGTTAAGGATACAGTACAAGATACATACGCATACAGATATGCAAAGGATACGGAGACACAGCTGTCCCACCAACTTTGCATAAAAGACCCTGAAGAAAGCAAAAAACACAAAAAGGCCTCTGGGTTCTGTGCTTCCCATCTCCGCCCCGATCCGCACCGCCAACAGTAGCCGCCGCCGCCGCCGAAGACGCCGGGCCTACCCTGGACTTGGAAGAACTCCATCGCACGCAGGCTTTAGCGAGTCGAAATAGACACCCGTCCCGCAGGACGGGATGAAGCCGTCGGCGAAATCCCCATCGACCGGCGTGACGCCCCAAGCTCTCCAAATCCATAGCCTTCACTCGCCATCGACGATCTCCACCGCCGAGGGAAGCTCGAGGAAGGACCAACCACCAACCATCCGCGAAGCCCACAGCTCGTCTCCCACCCTTGACATAAAAGGCCGCCGAAGTCATCACCTTGGTCAGGCAACAACCCGGCGACGGACTCCTAAAAAGGGGCTTCAAACGAGCCCCACCTCCACGCGGCCATCGACAGCGCCGGAGAAGAACGCCACCGCGACGGGGAAGGCCACGAGAGGACCTTATTCCAGTGCGACTTCGCCACCACCGCCACAGCTCCGCCGCCGGAAACCTAGACCTAGAAACCCTAGGACCTACTCCACCAGCCGGCGGGAGGCCAACGCTCCCCCCCCCCCCCCCCCCCCCCCCCCCTCCACCTCCAGACGTCCCGAAGGCCATCGGAGGCGAGAGAGAGCGCAGGCTCCGCCGACGGGGCACGCGGCGCTCCTCTCTCTGCTCGCAACTGTAGATGGGGAACGAGAGGCTTCGCGAGAGAGTTTGTAGCCGCATTTGTTTGCAAAAGTCCTGGAAAAGTCTTTTTCAGGGTTCCAGAAGGCCAGCGAGAGTTGTTGGGCCGTGGGCCAGTTATCAGCAGGACTTTTGCAAGCCATACGATCGATGCATCGGGCGGGATGGATCGGACGGTCGGCAGCGCGCGAGAGGGCGTCTCCTCCTCCTCCTCCTCGAGTCCTCGCGGCTTGTTTCGTGGCGGCGCCGGCGGCGGACGAGATCCCCTGAGCTCGGTCACCTCACCTTTCCATGGGGCGCCGGATCCTCAACGACGCGCTCCGCACCATGGTCAACGCTGAACGCCGGGGGAAGGCCACGGCCCACCTCCAACCTATCTCCGGCGTCATGGTCTCCTTCCTCAACATCATGAAGCACCGAGGTCCATTCTCTCTCTCTCTCTCTCTCTCTCTCTCTCTCTCTCTCTCTCTCTCTCTCTCTCTCTCTCTGCCACCCCTCATGCTCTTCTGCATCTCATCTCGTCTCGCTGTCACCTTATACTCGGATTCATGTTCAAAATGCGTCTTTATACTGCAAAGACCCAGCAAGACACATCAGTAGTTAGATATTTCACCACATACTGGGAACTCTGATCGTAATTCCCTTTGGCTTATGCACGCGGGTTGCAAACACTTTTTCTTTTTTCTGAAACTTGGGCATCTTGGCAACATCACGATCAACCATCTTTTACTACACTGTCTGTTGGATTTTTAGTTATGCATCTGAATTTTATCTGCACCTCACAGGGTACATCAAAAACTTTGAGGTCATCGATCCACACAGAGTTGGTAGAATTAATGTGGAGCTGCATGGCCGTATTAAAGATTGCAAAGCCCTTACTTACAGGCAAGATCTCAGAGCCAAGGAAATAGAACAGTACAGAGTTCGGATGCTTCCAACACGGCAGGTATCTTGTTTTCACTTCTTGTTCTATCATGCTAATGTATTGGTCGGCATCTAGATAATCTGGAGAGTGAAGATTTTTGGGCCAAATTATTATCTTAATTTGGATGCTCGATACCTTATGTATTTCTTCTTAACTGTAACATAATATGCAATATCAAAATCTCAGAGTACCTTACAGTGTTGCAGTATTAGTACAAACACCTATCTAAACTTGGAAGTTGACTACATTATGTTGTATCCTTTTGAGTGTCAGTTATGCTTTTGAAGAAACAGAACAGAACAATTTTAACCTTCCATTGCAAATTATTCTCAAGGAGCTGAATCAATAAACTCTAAGTAAGGACATCAGAGCAAATACATATACTACCGTTGCCATAAAAGAAGGATCACACTTGTTTGAATTGACTTGAATGCGTATGCTTATCAAACATGAAAGGAAAGTAAAGTCTCTGTAGATTTCCGTTGAGTCTGTGATGACATCTTCCCGAATCTCCGATTTAAGTTGGAAGCTTCCTCCCAAAAGCGTAACAATCTCACTTTCTTTCTTTTTTTGTTTGGGGGGAAATGTGAGCAAAACCACATACTCTGATGACTGATACCTAGAGTGTGTGTTGTTGATACACCTTTCAGATTCACTTCACCTGTACCCATGCAATGTGGCACCACTAGGTTAGGTGTGTATGTATAATATAGAATCCTGTCGCATTCCTTTGAGGGTTATGTCTCTATTTAGTTTCACATATGGAGTTTAAGTTTCTTATGCATCACTAATGCCTTTCCTGTTTATTTGGTCGGATTTGTGTCGCAGTGGGGCTATGTTGTGATTACAACTCCCAAAGGTGTTTTGGATCATGAAGAAGCAATCAAGCAGAACGTAGGTGGGCAGGTCCTTGGTTATTTCCATTGAGAAGGAACACTTCTCTAGTGCAGGATGAGCCAATGGATTGTAATCGACTGGTATTTTTTACCTGGTGTTATGACTGAAGCAGTTCTGTTTGGACTTTCAGAAGTGTTGCTTTTGTTCATGCCCAACAGGATTATTATGCAATAATGTATCAGAAGTACGGTTCTTAACTCTAGGAATTGCCAGTTGTTAAATAGAAAGACGAATATTTGTTTTGGACTGGTATCTTGTAGATCTGCTCTGGATCTTGATATTCGGAGATACGTATGTAATGCTAGTTTGAGATTCTATGTTCTTGATAAGAAGCACAGCTTGGTCGTTGTCTGAGTCATCGTGTTGCTATGCTGAGATCCATGGGGAATTGTTAAGCAAAAATACTAGCTTGGTATTTGGGCTGTGTTTCTGCGTTTGGACTGAGATATTCATGCATGTAGGCGATGGATGTGACAGACACTCATGACACTGTTAGTTTTGGTTAGCTGCCGTGTGCCCTGAATTGGCTGGGATCGATCTATATGTGCAACTTGTTTTGACGGATAATGAACTGCCTCATTCTTGGGATGAAAAACAGTAGTAGTTGTTTCGTGAGATTCTGGAGATTTCCCTTTCTGTTAGAATATGCTGCGGTTGTGCCTGTCTCCTACTCGATGGCGCAAATATCTCCATGACTTTGTGGCTCATGAGTACGACATGTACAGCAGAAAGTGATGTGTTCCCTCCGTCACAGAATCGCCGGTTATATGGTATACAAGGCAAAGCGTGCAGGATGCTGACTGGTTCCGAGGAATTGGACTGATACCTATGGAACTCAGTGGAAATTCCCTGTGATTAGACAGGCTTTTTATTGCCAATAGATATGGCCTAGGATTAGTACTACTCCATTTCAAATCTATAAAAGACTGGATTGGATATTTATGCCGGCCAGGGCGAGAGAGTGCCAGAAATCCACCCACCAGTTGCTCGGGAGCTTCAGTTCAGTCAGTGGCCTCGACAGAGAGACACACACCAACAATTAACAAATGGGATTGGAAGCTTCAGTGGCCACCAAACCTTCGTTGGCCACCCTCCTCCTCGGCCACCGCGCGCTTCCTCACCTCCGCAATCGCACCGGTATCTTCTTCTCTTCTCAGCCCTTCTGTCTTCCTTCGTCGATTCCAATCCAATCATGCGGACTCTCATTGATACTCCTGTCGTTTCAGTCATCAATTTTAGTAGTAAGCTGTATTCGTTCTGTTGCCGTACAAGTAGTGGATGTCACTCTGATGAAACCCAAACATGTTCGTCCCTGTAGACTGTTGCGTTTAGTAGAAAATATAAGAGCTGTGAGCTGCATTTCATCAACATCGATCATTTCCTTTAAAGGTTTCGAACATCGTGTATACAAATAATACACTGGCTGCACATTCTGATTCAACCGTGATTCTCGCTGTTGTAGGCAAGCTGAGGCTTCTTACCATCAAAGCAACTCACAGTGATGTAACAGTACAGAGCCCTCCTCATGTTGATCAAGTCTCAGTGACTGGTGCTGCTTACAGCTTTAGAGGAGCAACAACATCACTTACGAATAACAACTTAACATCGTCCAAGAAGATTACTCTTGTCAGACACGGTTTGAGCTCATGGAATGCGGAAAGCCGTGTCCAGGTTAGTGTCAGACAAGGTTGACTTTGTTTTACTGGAGCTGTATGAATGAACAATCACTTTGCAAAAATGCAACTTCTGTCGAAACACATTAATCCGTTCACCAAGTTACTTTCAGATACCTGTTTATCTATTCTAGTGACAGGAAGCAAAAGGCTACGTACAATAGCTATAGTTTTTCAGTCTTTGCAGAAAAATTAAAGAGTAAATTAATTAAGATTTGTATGTAACTACTCGAGTTCATGATTACTCCTGGATAAGAAGATAATTGTTGTTGAAATTCATTAATGAAATCATTGCCTTTGTCTAGGGAAGCTCAAATCTGTCTGTCTTAACAGAAACCGGTGTCAAGCAAGCAGAGAAATGTCGAGATGCTCTTGCAAACATGACTTTCGATGTTTGCTTCTCCAGTCCTATCTCACGAGCAAAGGTTCCAATTTCTAGTCCACTGCCTGAATGTAGTTAGAAACGATTTCATTCATTGATGCCTAAGCGTGCAAGCTATAAACAACTTTTCTCTGCAGTCAACTGCCGAAATCATATGGCAAGGAAAGGAAGAGCCCCTTGTTTTTCTTGATTCATTGAAAGAGGCGCACCTGTTCTTTCTAGAGGGCATGACCAATGGTGTGCATAGACCTTCTAACTCGTACTACTTCGCATTGCTCGTTTCTGAAACTGACCATATTAATTATGTACTTGGAGGCAGCGGATGCTAAGAAGCAATATCCAGAGTTGTATACGAAATGGAGGGAGGACCCTTCAAATTTCCATGTTAATGGCATATACCCAGTTAGGGAGTTGTGGGGAACAGCAAAGGAAGCATGGGAGGAAATCTTGCTTACTCCAGTGCGAACATCCTACTTGTTTTGTTTTGTTTTGAGTGCACCCTTGATTTGTTCATGTTCCAACCGTCTCTTTTTATTGGCAGGGAGAAAACTTCTTGGTGGTTACACACAAATCTATTTTGCGGGCGCTCATCTGCACAGCTCTAGGTCTCCCTCCTGAGAGGCAAGTCTGATCTTTCCTGTGGACGAAATTTTGAGCTTGATGAAACCTTTATGATGATAAACACTGCCTTATCTATTAAGGACCTATTTGAAACGATCCTTTCATTCTTTCCTGAAAAGTAGCAAATGAATAATGCAGGTTTCGCGCCATCGATGTAAACAATGGTGGCATGTGTGTCTTCACGTTCAACAAGCGTGGAGAATCTATGCTCCAAGCCCTCAATATGACAGCGCATATGTATAGTGATCACACCTATCAGTTTTAGTTTTAGTTTTTTTTTTTCCTCGGAATATTAGACTTTCATTTCATTGGGTACTCTTCTCTTGAAATGACTTGGTAAACGCCCCTACCCAATAAAGATAAGTTACACAAGTCTTCAGATGGGAATGTCGATGTTGGTGTAAAGTCATTTAACCATCGAGTAACCAACCATATGTAATGTGCTTGCTCAAGAGAGGTCTCCTTGATTTGATTGTACATAGAAATAGAATCCTTGTTTTACAGTAATTTCCCTGAAGAGGTACTTTAATTTCCATGAAGAGCTAGCTGATATATACTCCGGTGACTGTGGTCTCAGCAAGTCATGGCAAGAGAGGTCTTGTGACTGTGTAAACGGAATACATGAGGGCCAAGAAGCAGAGGACAAGCGCGACGAAGGCGGAGAGGAGAGCCCCCCCGACATGGTCGCAGAAAGTCTGGAGCTGGCCGCAGATGGCCGGCCAGGGGGCGTGGCTGTTGCCGTTCTTCCCCAGCTCCGATATGGTGCCCGCAGCCGCGATGGCGCCGGTGAGGACCATGCCCACCATCTGCATGCAATGAATGCATCACATCAGAGGAGGAAGGAAGAATTAGTTACTGCATGCATGCATGCTCTCACCACATCGGCCATGAGCACGAATCTCGCGGCGGGGCTCCCTGGCGGCACGACGAGGACGAGCAGATTGTAGACGCAGGCGACGGCGTTGGCAGCAACAAAGAACCTGCCATGCATGCCAACAACAACAGAGGTAATCAGGCAATTAATAATGGTGAAGAGACACGCACGGCAAGAACACGTACGACGGTCGTAGCTAGCTTTACGTACACCAGGGAGGTCGCGTGCTGGAACTTGGCCTCCAGCTGCAAGCCGAAGAGGTTGGTCGTCTCGTGGCTGGTGCCCATCACCACGGCAGCGACGCCGGCAGCCGCGGACGTCGCGACCCTGAGCACCACGGCGACGACCCTCGGTGCCTTGGCCGCCATGCTAATTAAATTAGTAGGTGAGAGATGTACCGCAGCAGGAGGGAAGCTAGGCGCGTGTTGTGATTTCTGTGAAATGGCAATGTGATGATTATATATATGTTCAGCAGAAGACGTGCTTTGGCATCAAAGTCTGAAGCAGGTAGTAGTAGTTATTCTTATGGCGTCCAATTCCATATATAGCCCAAACACGGACTCAATGTGTTGACATTTTGCAAAGGGACATTTAACTGAACTTGCTTCAGTCTAAAGAAAGGGTGCAGCAGTTGACCTGCCGCAAAGTACTTGTCCATGCTACTGCCAATTTTTAGAGCACAAAGTTCTTCATCTATAGTAGTTCATCCTAACATACACATGTTACATCGATCAGGATTTTAGAGCACAACATTGTCATGCTCTCTTTCTAAGTCGAGAATACAGAACTCACAACACAATTTTATTCCATGGGAGAATGATGCTAAGATTAAGGGAGGGAACACACAAGACACGAAGACCGAATGCCACGTTAGTCCACTATACTAAAAAGACGACTTGCGCGTATTAATTTTTTGCTCTAGAAAAAGTTGAGTCAATGTTCGCAACTGAATTATGCTGAGTATCAATGTAAAGCTGTTAGCATTTGTGGCCACTCACTCCAACTTGGTTTACTGATATTTGGCTGTTCGAGCTTTGGATGCTGATCGAAAACGTCCGGTTGCTTTGCTTCAAGTAGCAAAGGCAGGCGAAATCGGACGGAGCAAGTGGGGTCGGTCGGTCGTGAAGCAAGCTGCGAGCTGAGCTGAGCTCTCTCCTCTCCTCTGCTGCTGTGCTGTGTGTGCTGAATATGCTGATGCAGCCGTGACCAGTGAGAGACACCACCACACCACACATCTTCCCTTCCCCCTCGATCGGCAGCCAGCCAGGCTGGTCCCCACCAATGGCGGCGATCACCGCGCCGCCGCAGCCACCCCCTCCTGCCACCTCCACCTCCTACCGCCTCCGCCGTGCACCTCTCATCCGCCTCGCCTCCTCCCCCTCCTCCCGCTTCCGCCCCCGCCGTCCATCCTCCTCTTCCGCTTCTTGGTCCTTGTCCTCCTCCTCCGGGGCCGGCAGCGGCGGCGGCGGCGAGATCCTCCACGTCTCGCCGCCTCCCCCACCAGCTGCGCCCCCGGGGGCGCCCGTCTACGTCACGCTTCCCGCCGACGCCGTTGGCCCGGGGGGCCGCGTGGCGCGCCGCCGCGCCATGGCGGCCTCGCTCGCGGCGCTCGCCAGCGCCGGGGTCACGGGCGTCGCCGTCGAGCTCTGGTGGGGCGTCGTCGAGCGCCAGGGGCCCGGGGTGTACGACTGGTCCGGGTACCTCGACCTCGCCGCCATGGCGCGCCGGTACGGCCTCCGTGTCCGCGCCATCCTCGCCTTCCACCAGTGCGGCGCCGGGCCGCACGACCCACTCTGGTGCGTCTCCCGTTTGGCCCCAGCTGCCCTTCTTTTTACATATGCTTGTGAGTTGTTGAGGAATTGTTCTGCCATGAAATGCGAAATCCGATAACCCTATTTCGAAAGGAAGGTATACAGATCGAGGGGCTGCATGTTGAAGCTCTCGCAGTACGACTCTAGCAGAAAAAGGCTGCATTTTTACATAATGTAGTGACTAACTTGGAGGAGACACACAATGACCATCCTTTATAGTCATTTTGCATGCATCATGGATAAGAGTTCAGTAGGGATGGTCATTTAATCACCTATTTAGATTTTCTTTACTGCCACTACTTGCATGGATAATCCAAAGAAAGTAAATGATAATGCGCACACCTTACACGTGGATGTCCTATTTAGAGATAATAGAGTTATCATGCAGTGTGCTCAAAGCGCTCTCATTGACAGCGCGTCTTGAAAAAACAACTGGCATAAGTGCACGCCTCACAACGAGGCCACAATTAAGGTCCAAGGACATACGAGCCTATATATCTATAAATATGGTTGTTACAGGAGAGATTTTAGCCTAGACTGGTTCCACAACTTCCACTGTTGTTGTGGGATGCAAAATGAGCATGCTCATTGTGAAGAGTGAAACAGAGTGCTCTAATGGAGTGAACTGAATAACAGCATATGGGCAAACGAAAAGGACCTAGCTAATCGGTTAGAAAACTGCAGTATTTTCCTATCGAAACATGATAATGTAGACTGATATTGGTGCATGGGCTTGCCTTGGGCTACACGGCACACTCATTTTGGACACCAGAGGCACTGGTACATATCTTATTCCTTTGTGGGCTGGCATATGCATCGTTTTTCTGTTTTTGCTCGAGTCAGGGGTTGATGCCAATGAAATGTGGCCCTATGACTGAAAGTAAAGTCTATGATGTGTCGATTTTTTGTAGATTACGATATTAATGTTAAAAGGGGAAAAAGGGGAAAAAAATCTGAGAATTTAATCCATGGAATGCCCTCAAACTACATGTTTTACATGCTGGATGTGTTAGTACTTTCCCTAAAGTTTCACCCATTCTTTAGTTACAATTAATTTGAATCATTTATTTGTATGATCTAGGAACTAATTCGAAGCGACAGGCAATTATGTTCACTGTTTCGAGAAATCAAAGCCCACACTGTAATCATTCTCCTTACATGCTGTTCCAAGTTTTATTTTTTCTTGTAATATACAGCAAAGATATTCATGCTGTTTGTCCGCTGTGATGATATTTTCGATTCGCTCGGTCCTGCATCTGTTGCAAAAGTATCTCTCGTTTGTGATTAATAGTTGGAGTTTCCTCTCTTTCCAGGATTCCTCTTCCACAATGGGTGCTTGAGGAGATGGATAAGTTTCCAGACTTGTCATATACTGATAGATACCAGCAGAGAAACAAAGAATACATCTCATTGGGTTGTGATATTCTTCCTGTTCTGAAAGGAAGGTCACCTATGCAAGCTTATTCAGACTTCATGAGGAGCTTTCGCAATACTTTCGAGGATTACCTTGGGGCTATAGTAACAGTTTGTATTCTCCCTTGTATTTCAGCGCATAATATTAAAATGAAAGACAATAGTTTATCGAACATAATATTATCTGTACATGACCAAAAGCATGTAGCCTCATAGAACTCTTGTCCAGGAAGTTCAAGTTGGAATGGGCCCCGGAGGCGAGCTTAGGTATCCATCATGTCCAACTGAGAAGCTAAATCAGCCAGGCAGCTCATCTGAACTTGGGGAATTTCAATGTTATGACAAGGTACACTGCCAAATAAGATTCTTAGTACTCGTGTGTTGCTTTGCCTTGTTTACATATTTAGACTTATGTATGTGTTAGGTTATTCATGCCTTCAAGTTTTTATGTCATATCATATAGGTTACCATCCATCCGTTACAGGCCCTATTTAAAATAATGAGGCATAGCATTAGATTAATTAGGCAGTCCATGAGGCCTGTCTTCAGCTTATAAGTTCACGAGCTGAAGCCACACGAAAATTGGGAATGGCCTTTGTGATTCTGTCCATTCCTTCCTTCATTTTGAGGATGCATAAGTGTGATACTGGAAAAAAAAGAAATGTGTCCATGCATTTTTGTTATTAGCTAATCTCTGTAAACTGCATTCTGTTGTTAAACAACAATCTAGGTTGCATCTGATACTATCTTTGCATGACTCCTGATATATGTTTTCTTTTTTGCTTTTGACAGTTTATGCAAGCATCATTGAGTGCATGTGCACAGATTCTTGGGATGCAAGAGTGGGGGAATGGTGGTCCAACTGTCTCAGGGGGCTCGAATCAGAACATTGAGGAAACTAGCTTTTTTCGTGCTGATGGAGGATGTTGGGATACACCTTATGGTCGTTTTTTCCTCGAGTGGTATTCAGGAATGCTTCTCCTCCATGGAGAGAGATTATGCATGATAGCTGATGCAGTCTTCTCTGGTACTGGTGTGACTATCTCGGGAAAGGTTGCTGGCATACATTGGCACTATTATACTAGTTCACACCCATCTGAGTTGACAGCTGGATACTATAATACACTATTAAGAGATGGTTATCTTCCTATTGCTCAAATGTTTGCTAGATACAAAGCTGCGCTATGTTGTAGTTGTTTTGATCTGAGGGATGCTGAAAGAACTGATTCCGAGAGCAGCCCAGAAGGGACTCTCCGGCAACTTGTAGGTGCTGCTAAAATGTGCAACCTTCCTCTTAATGGTGAAAATTCTGTTACAAGACTGGATGATACATCACTGAATCAAGTTGTAAGAAGCTCAAGGCTATACTCGGGTCGTACCTCAGGAACATCTTTTTCCTTCAACTATGTTCGGATGAACAAAAGCTTGTTTGAGTTTCACAATTGGAGCAGGTTTACTAAATTTGTGAGGCAGATGTCAGATGCCAGGACCTTTCTTGCAAGACTAGACTTTAGGAGAGGGCAGCGGTACCTGTCTTCGATGTCAGTTGTTTGGGTAGTTAGTCGAGCTTGTGCATATACGTGAGAGTTGTCGAGGTATTGGAATCATGTACCTGTAATTCCAACACTCAAATGATTCGACGGCATAGAAGGAAACATCACTCGGTAAATGGCTCAGTTTTTAAGTTGCCAAAAGGCCAGGCAGTCCATGCACCTGACCAAGTGAAGTTGTGTTGTTAGGTGCTACAGTGGGTATATTTGTTGTCAACAATCTTCAATCTTATTGGGGCCTTTTTTTCCCCATTTGCAAGGTGACACAATGCTTAGGTAGTAGCTGTCATAGAATTTATCTTTGAATATATCTTCAATCGGTACTCGACTAACCCCCACTTGTTTACTGAGCCAAGTTTTACTTTCGTATCTCTTGCTGCGCAAACAAGATTGAACTGCGCGCCAATATTACGTTTCTCTACTCTATTAACATAAAATGTTTCACCACACGAGTACTCTTGAAGTGGAGGGTACTTTCAGAGATGCTGCTGCTATCTCGGTTCTTGAAAATCAGATGGGCTGTTTCACTGCTTCGCCTTCGGAAATCCAAATGGAATCTGGTATTTGAGCTCACCGATTGCTGTATATTCTCCCCTTTTTGACTGATGCTGGTCCACCGCGTCGAAAAGCGCTTTTTTTTTTTTTTTGGAGACGGGCCGCGTCGAAAAGCTGCGGCAGTTAAGACTAACACAGGTCTTACTGCCACTAGTCATCGTGCTGAACACTAGCAACTCATCCTTCTGAGAACTGGTCCTCCAACTTCTCAGGAGCAGCAATCGATACAGCTGGCATAGAAAAATACATTGCTTCTTTATCCCGCCTTGACCTGAGCATGGCAAAATTAGCAAACTCTGGGTAATGTTGCATAAAACGGCCACTTGTTCACTGGAATGTTCGGTTGTCCAAATTCCTGACAATGATGACTTGCAGCATACGGAGCCAATGTTGGAAGAACAAGAAACCTACCAACGTACAATACTCCCTCTCTAGTTGTTCCTCCTTTCATAAATCCTACATGCTCAAGCATGCATACGCTGGGTATTCTCTCAAAAATATATAAAAACAAGAGAAACATTAGCAACTTAACTATTTTTATTAGGGCTCAACAACTCTATCATCACACATGTTCAAAATTAGTGTAGCTGAGCATCATGTGTTTGTAACAATTTATATAGATAAATGTCTTTACAGCACTGAACAGTGAACATGAAAATCAGCTACGTATGCAAAGTCTAACCTCCAAATGGATTTGTCAGCTTCAACATACGGGGTGCTGAAGGGAAAACTCCAAGCCCAAACCCAGCACTAGTCTGTTCTACTTCGGACAATTACAACAATTCTGGTCTGTAACTTGGATAACCGAATTCCCAGCACCAAATGCTTAATATGTACAGCGTTGACTTGACTACAAGTGCGCACCGCACAATACATGTATTCTTGGGGGCAAAAATAAATTTTACATTTGTCAAATACAACGAAACAGCTAATGCTATCTACTGACACAACTAGATTAACAAGTGAAACTGAACTCATGGTACACAAACTTGTGCGCACCACCCCACACGAAGCAAAAGGTTGTCATGATGCATATCAACCAGAGCTTCCACAAGAGCTTCCAAGGTGCGCCGCGATATCGCTAACCAACAGCCTGATGACATGGCTTCCAGAATGCCGTGAGATTTCCATGCATTCCTCCAAGTCTGCATTGCATGCCAACTTCACCCACTCATGATCATCGTCTAGATACTTGATATCAAACATGCCAACGTCCATTCTTAGCCTTTTTGCAACTTCATCTTTTAACACAGTAACACTGCCAGAGCATGGGAAGCGGAACCTTACAATGTCTTCCTTAAAACTCGCTTTTATGGTAACACTTCCTGAATGCTTCATTGATCTCAAATTACTCGGAGGGGCGAAAATTGGTTGATCGGTTGCTGAAGAGAAAAGATTCTTCAAATCTTTGGAGCTGCCAGAATCCTCAATGAGCATCCTGGATAGTGGTAGCTGTGGTTCTTGAAAAGGCTCTTTTGTGAACTCCTCTGGATTAATCTGAGGCTCCGCAAATGTGGAAGCAATTGGCTTGCAAACAAATGTCTGGTTTGCAGGGCTTCCCTGACATGAGCCCTCCGAAGTACGTGAATTTATGCTGCCTTCTCCAGATGAGCTTCTCGAGTGAGAAGCCTTGTCTGCTTCAAGCTGTGCATTGTTGTTATTGCCCATAAATCCTAGCTGGGGCATGAGTATACCAAAATGACCATCATTTTCAAGTGATTTTTGCAAAGAAGAATCTCTGTCACCGTCAACAGCAGGATTCGAAAGGTCTGCAACTTTACTTTGAGTCACTTTCTCTATATTAAGAGAATCCGGTGAAGGACCAACAGGTATTGGAAGAGGACCTGTGATAGATGTGAGATTAAATGCAGCGTCTGAGCCTTGAACAGACTCAATTACCTGCTTCAGTTTCGAGAGAGACCTGTTGACCTTATTGATTTTTCGAGATGGCCAACGAGAAATCCCATGCTGCCTGCAGATGCGCTTCATGGTTGTAGGGCACACTGTCATATACAAAAGGTAAGTTAGTCTATGTACAGAATATCCAAGAGTCAACCCATTACAGTGCTTCTATTCCTCTCTCATCAAGTATTACTGAACTACACAGCACTACCGTTCAATAGTGAGTATAAATATACAAGATCATCAATAAGAAAAAAGCTCTATGTTGACAGAAACAAATTTTGTACCCTGCCATGATAGCTACAACGCTTAATGCATTTAGCATAGAAGCTCAAAAACAGCATGCTGAAATTTTGAAATATAACAAAAATCGCTCAAACCAAACTACCATTTGAAATTTTTAAGAAAATTGCACATGAACTGAATATGGCAATACAAGAGTTAGTTAGGTCAGAAAGAGTGGGATACTTATAAGGAATTCAGTGAACTGGGATATTAGAAGCATACCGCCAAGGCTTTTAGCAGCATTTTTCAGGCTTCCAGAAAAATATTGCTGAAGAACGTCTAAACTGATAGTTTTTTCTGCTTTTCCTCGTCTCCTTTCAGGGGGTTTGTTGGTTTTATGAAGCAACGAGGAATCAGAGGCGCCGCTACCATTTGGTCTTGTGGCAGAAGTGCCGTTGTCTTGAGACTGATCATCAGCCAAAATATGCCCCTCTGGCATATCTGAAACTCTCTTAGTCTCTGTATCAAACTCGTGGAGTCGTCCACGCGTATCACCTTCAGGAGACTCACGAAGGCAACCTTCAGAGTTATCAAATTGCACATCTTTCTTGGATTCTTCATTCTCAATTTTAAGCACATTACCAAGTTGAAGAGAAACTCCATTCAAGTCCCTGTCACCAACTACCTTTAGACTACGAAGACACCTCTTCATTCGAGTTAATATAGACTCCAACAATGAATTTTGATCATCTTCGTCTATGCAGTCAGGTGGCAGGAAAAACTCTAATATGTAGTCATCATGTCCAGTATAAGAACTTTGCAAGCATATTGCAAAGCAACCAGCCAATCCAAACATACGAGCATAGTGTACTAGGGGGTATTCCAACTTACAAAATTGCCTAACGTCTTTTGAAAAGCAAGGTTTGCGAGAGATAAATGCCTTTCCAGGAACTCCTTGCCCCCTTTGTAGGTGATGCTCTACACAGGCATCTCTAAATCCCCACATGTGAGCATCAATCACATGAAACGCCACATCACTGGTTGACATGCAAACCTCCCCCATGCAACTCCCATCGAAACTTAAGCAACTCTTTTTCAAACCACCACCATGTGCCAGTACACTTCGATACTTGCAAGGAACCCAGGTTTGTGCAAGAGGAAGTTTATGCTCTTCACATACAACAGTCAAGATCTCTAATATTTCCACGAGAGCAGTTTGGCGGCCTTCATTACATATCTGAGTTAGCAAGAAGGAAAATGAAAACATAAATCACCCTCCGCTATAGCATAGAAATGAAAAAAAAAAGTCCATATTGCAACTATGGAAGACTCACCTGGACATTTGGATGGTCGAATATTTCAGTGCTTTTAAGATTCACTGCCTGCAGATAGCACAAGCGAAATTGCCAAAATGTAAGGGTGGGATTCAACAAAATTTATACTACATGTGGCTGCTATAGCTGTTGCCTGAGGTTTTTATTGTCCATAACCAGGCAGTTTCACTTGAATGTGTATGTGGATTTTAAATGACATACAGCGAGTAACAGAAAAGGACTAACCTCAAGAGCTTTGCAGACTTTATCAACCTCACAGGCATAGTTTATCTTCTTTGATGTCATTATAAGTTCGACAACAGCAATACACGACTGAGCGGAAGGATCAAAGACAGGCAGGGCAACAGTACCATGAACGTTGTAACTGATAGCATGGTTAAGACGGGGATACTCATTACTGCTATAGTACTGCACATTTGGTGTCCACTCAGGCACCTTTTGCTTGTAGACACGCCCAGGTAGCCCCAGCTCTCCAGCATTATCGCCATCTACTGAAAACATGTACATCATGGATACAGCCCTATACTGAAGCAGCCCGATGCTCTGGTGGTCAAGTACAAAAGGCTGTCCTGAAGTAGTAAGCACATAGCGGTCTCCATTTTTAACTGGTGCCCAGACCTGAACCAACAGATGCTGATCTGTGGAGTCTTTGAAGTACCTGAGAGCCTGTGTAAGTCTCTCCTTAAATAAGCTAGAGTTATCTGCGCCATCGCCATCCAGAGATAGGTGCAGCTGCCATTTATGATTGATCTGCTCGATTCTCTTACTTGTAGTGTCAGAATTCCCTATAACAAAAGCGATTTGTGAGGGGAGAAACGCGACAACATGTAAGAAAGGTAAATCACTATTTTCATATGGACAAACGAAGGTTCCTACAGGCATTGAGCTCGACAAGTCACAGATGTAGTTGTTCGATTAAGTGTAAGAAAAAGATAAACACAATACACAATCTAGGGCCAGCGAAACTAAGATGACCTAGCTTATTCAGCATGTAAGTAAGTTGATATCACAGTTGCAGTGCTATTTCACTATTATTATAGTATAATAAGGAGAGAAGCAAGGCGTGATCCAACTGCCTCAACTTTGAATACAGTCCAGCGTACTTTCATGGCGTCATAATCCACCACTAAATATAGTAAATGCAGCCCGAGCTAGCTTTAGAGGCACACAATCACAAGGAGACAGAGCAAAGTAGTCCATGTGTTTTAGCCTAAAGTGGAGTAAATGACTCAGGAAACAATAGCACAAGAAAGGAGCCTCTTTTTGTATTCACAGTAATTAATCAAGTACTCCTCCCACCTCCTAGTGGAATCCAAATTGCCATCAACAAATCTTAGCAATCATTAGGATTAATAAAAACCAAGGATGGCCCCACCAATGCAAGTCGGAAAGGAAAGGCTTTGTTTTTCCCTTTCAAAGTCTTAGCACTACCTAAACAAACAGCATTGGTATCATCACAGCGAAGACATGGCAGCTAACTTTCGGACATTTTATCCACTTTGTTGCAACAGGAGGCATAAAGATTCCGTTTGATCCGAACCCATTTCGCCAAATCTTATAAACATGGCAAAGTCAAACATAAAGCTAGGAAGGAACTTGACGGATCGTGCAGCTAAGATTATGCTAGAAGAGGCGTACTTATTAGCTGCTGCAGGAATAACAGCAAGATTCCAACTTTGGAATCTAATCAGTGCAGGCCAAACCAAAGATGAGCACAAAATCGCAAGGGAATCTCCGGAGACGTCAACGCGCTTCTCCAATTGATCCATGAACAGAAATGAATGGAGAAAAGGCTTACCGGAGCGGGCCCGCTTGACCTCCTCGACGACGGCTGCGGCTTCGGGCGCGGCGGGGGCGTCGATCGGGATGAGCTGGCGGTCGTCGAAGAGCCAGAGAGGCGATGGCGGCGTGAGCCAGGAGGAGGAGTTGGTCGGGAGCGGAGGCAGCGGCGGGGAGGCGGAGACGGAGGAGAAGAGCAGCGACGTGGTGAGCGTGTCGAAGGGCCACGCGTCGCCGTCTGCCCCCGGGGCAGAGGAGGGGTCGAGGTCCATCTTCCTTCCTTCCTTCCTAGACTGGAGTTGTGCAAAAGAGGGGGCGGCGGCGACGGCGGAAGAGGAGGAGGAGGTAGTGGTGGTGGCGAAGACAAAGCCATAGACGGGTAGGGGTGAAAGGAAAAATGAAATGTGGGGGATCTCGTCTGGTGGAGGTGTGAGTGGACCGGAATAAGATAATGGCGCCAACAAGTGGCAGATCCAATGAGGTCCCCCCCCTGTTGCTGCTGCAATGGAACAGGAAGGAAGGAATCGCATCCGCAGCTGCGTGCTTATTGCTTGGGGGCTCTCCCAATCTACCCCGGCCTTGGCCTAGTGTGTCAATCATTTTAGAACCAACCCCTAATATTTTTATTTGCAAGGAGTCCGTGCTCTAGTATATATTAAGATGTGTACATTAGGAGTAGAAAATATACAACCATCCTGTGGTGGACTTACCACTATGTTGTAAAAAGCAGGATTTTTTTTGTCAAATTTAAATATATATCTTTTATTTGTGATTACTGTGCACATACAACTAAACTCTTGCCCGTGAAGGATATGATTACTGAACTATCCGAAAACCAGGGGCGAAGCTAGAGCAATAGGTCACCGGGGTCAAACCCAAAAATTACCGGTGTCATAAGCTGCAAATACTCAGTTCATGCACGATTTGCCACGGAGTTAGCAATATTTTATCAGTGTCAGCTGACACCTACAACACCATGTAGCTTTGCCCCTGCTGAGATTCAAAGCATCAAGACAGAGTATCAACGTAGTTGATTTGTCGCGTACCGTTTGGTAAAATAAGGCAAGTGGATTGCTATCTTATGCTAAGCAACAATCACGCAGTCGGCGAGAAGTAACCAACCCTTGTTGCTGGAGTATAATAAGTGATGGCCATTTCCTCCGGGTGCACTCCAGCATGGGCTTAGCAATAATCGATCGACCGGAGCCGATAGATGGAGATGCGGAACGTGACCACAGGCAGAGGGCAAGGAGTGGAGCCACGTGTACAAATTAACAGGCTTCTTCTGCCCGAACCGGTCCGGAGCAGAGGAGAGAGAAATGAACAGCAGGGCAGAGAGAATTTGATGGCGGGATGGAGCAGTATGTACAGGGGTATTTTTTTGCGAGACAATTGCCACTTTTTTCTACTGTGAGGATCCGAGGCTCCGAGCTGCTGCTGCTTCTCCTAACTCCTCCTCTTTTCGTTGCCATGGATGGAGACTAGTTAGTGAATTCATTGTTGCCCATCGTTAATTAAACACTATATGATCCATGTACTACTACCGTACCAGCCATCTTCTGATCTGCACGCATGTCGACGATCGGCAACCAATATCGATCCATCCATCCATCCAAGCATAATCATCGTGTACATAAATTATATTTGGGTGAGATACCAAATACTATGTACGGAACGGCTCTTGCGATGGATATGCGGGCGCCGCTTTTTATAAATTTTTGTATCTGTACTGTAATAGAGCTCCAGGAGTCGCGCGAGGCAGGCCTCCTTTGCGACGTGGGGAATCGAATAGTACATCTCAACCAGCAACAGGTACCGTCCGCTGACTTGGATTTCTTCCTCTCTTTTATCATCGCTCTCGCTCCTATTCGCTGCCGTCCAACATCGTATTAGTAGGTACTGTCGACGTTGTTGGATTGACTGAATCCTTGTGAGATATACCGCCTGACAGTGAAGTTTACATGCAGGTACTTGTGGTCGACAAGTTTTAAGTTCCTTCTCCTCCTGCAGCCAGTATTATTGCACAGCTGCACAAGTCCATATCCATATCTAAAAGAAGAGGAAGAAGCCCACCAAAGGACAATTGATCTGATCTTGTCCGGGCGCGCATCAACAACAATCCATGGATGATGGATCATATCGACCACGGATTACCTGAAAACGACGACGACATATCGTCTTCAGTCTTCACTGCCTGCTGGTTTCACAGTTGCATATCCGATTTTTTGTACCCTTTTTTTTTTTAAGAATGGATTCATAGGCATCTTCCATCGCTTTCAGGACAGGGCACGACGCAACTTGCTGCTGCTGCCCAGCACAAAAATAATGCGAATGTTGAGCAAATGTCATTCGCTTCCCGGACAAAGAATCGCATCGCGCGCGTCCACACGAGCCAACGACGTCGACAGCCTCATCAATACACTGCTCCTAGTGGCCCTATTCTACTCCTCTCCCGAACCCTCTCGGCGCTACAGTTGAGAGGAGGCGAAAAGGGTCATTTGGTCGCCGCCGGCGGAAGCGGCCGTCTCCGTCGCCTCCGACGGCCCTCGGGCCTTCGGGAGGTGGCGGAGACAGCTGTTCTTCTGCCGGCTGGTGGAGGTAGTCCTAGTCTAGGGGTTAGTAGATCTAGGGTTAGGGTCCGGTGGCCGTCGGCGAGGCGCTGGCGACGATGGTTCATCCGGTTTTGTCCTCTCGAGTTCCGCCGCGTCCTGCCGGCGTCCCGCTCCGTCGCCGGCGGTGAGCTCGTGGAGGTGGGGCTCCCGATGCGGAGCTCTTGTACAGGAGCCCATGGCGCGGTCGTCGCCCGCCTCGGCGAGGTGGGATGGTGGCCGGCCGTTTCGCGCTCAAGGAACAGAGGAGGTTGTGGGTTTGGCGGCAAGAGGAGGATGGTTCGGATTCGGCTTCCCCGCGGTGGACGTCTTCGTCTTCATCGCCGGCGAGTTCTGAGCCATGGCCAAGGTGAGTTTGGGGCGCTGCCCAGGCCGATTGGGCGTCGGCTCTTGCTCATCTCGCCCGCAGCGGCGAGTGTCTTTTCCGGCTCTTCAAAGCGTTCGCGCGACGGGGCCTTGTGGCTTCGGGGAGCTCGCCTTGGTTCCGGGAAGATGGTGGCCGGTCCTGGCGCTGCGCGGTGGCGACGGTGGCGGCGACTGGCTTCGTTGTGCAAAGGTCTCAAGGACCTACTTGTGTTTTCTTTGTTTGTCAAGGGCCTTTGTGCAAATTGGCAAGGACAGCTGTCCTCTGTATCCTGTATTGTACCTGTAGGTCTACGGTACTGTGTATGTTTCCTTAACTTCTAATACAGGTATGGTTTGATCAAAAAAAAAATACACTGCTCCTGCTCGCTAGTATCAGCTAGTAGTAACAAACAAGAGATCATACCTCATAGAGTATTAATAACAAGCCAAGCAGTATTCCTATGTATACGAGCACAACTACAGTGCCAGATGCTGAATTTTATGTTGACGACGACTATTGTTCCTCAAATAACACCTCGTCCACCCGGTTGATTCAATTCAAGAGAGAGGGACCGTAAGGTTTAACTACTATTCTATCGACATGCATGGGATGTCATATATCTAAGTTTGATTTGAATCATTCCAATCCATTGGTTCAGGACAACAGATGGGATTGCGGCTGGGTTCTTGAATCCGGAGTATCAGCTGGGGGAAAGGTCGGCCTAGGCGTTGTTTAATTTTGAGCTTGCCGTGCTGTGGAGTACTAAACACCCTTCCTCATCCCAGATCGAGATGACACTAATTTGCTACTGTATTTAATATCTTCCTGCTTCTCTATCCAGCTGTTTAGAAATATAAAGCAGTTGACAAAAGAGCCGCACTGTATAAAAACTTGAGCATCAATGGTCAATGTAGCTTTCTTTTCAATTCGCAAAAAAAAAAAAAAGCTTTCTGTTCTCTATATTATAAGACATAAACAAAGATATTCTTCTAATTAGTATGTATGAGAAGGCAGGCAGGACCAGCAAGAAGACTTCGAGCAGGAATTCCCTCCAGCTCTGCGCAAGGCACAGCACAAACCCAGAAAACAAAGGTAGACGGACTAGCTTAATTAAAATGGAGACTAATTTCGATATATGCATATAAATTTACTGGACGCTTTGAAGTTTGAACTCCATCTATGAGTGCTCCAAAAATTCTGAGGACTTTCATATGTTGTAAAGTTTCCACGTACCCTTGTTCTACACACTAACTCGACTACTATCCTTGATGAAACGTACGTATCTGTTCTGTTGTAGAACGATGATATATGGCAGAAGAGCTCGTCTTCACCTTAATTATGACAGGATGGATGCGTTTGATTGATTTGTCTGTTCTTAACTGTCTACACTATATGAAAGAAGCAGTATATACGTACGGTGACACAGACATTAATTTCGACCATCTTGTTTCTTTTCCAAAAGCTGAGGAAGTCAAAGCCAGCTTTGAAAAATGGCGACCACGACACAAAACTCTTTTTTTTGCTGTTGCAGTTCCGCTAGACCGCTACAGCCATATAAAATAAATGAATATATTTATTCAACTAGCCCATGATTCCAAGCTGCAAAATAAAATATATTAAAACAAAATAAATGTGCACATCAGTCGATCAATTTGCTCCACAAGAAATAAAATAGGTACTTGAGTAGGAAAAACCGAGAAGCAGCTGCTGATTGGCCTTAATTAACCACCAACTTATCTCCTTTACATATATAGTACGTTTCCTGTAGAAGACGATTCTTTGCATCTCCAATCCTCCATGTCGTTTAGCCCTGGTCAGTTAGAAGGTACGGTACGGCTGCACCTCGGATTTGTTCAAAAAGATCCATGCTCTGTTCGTACGCAGCTAACAAAGCCAGCATGTACGCAGGTGGCCATGTTCCAAACCTCTAGAGTGGCCATGCTAACAAAGCCAGTCAACTATGGAGGCCCAAACTAATAATACAGGACAAGGGTGATTTAGATGTTTGTTGTTTGATCCAGTGACCTATGGGCCAGATATGACTCCTACCCAATGAGGGCCTAATCAATATGATCCCTCCAAGCAAATACAATATGATCCCTCCAAGCAAATAGAATAGGCAAGTATGCAAAATTAGGTTTTGAGGGCCAGATCATGGCAGATCTTAGTTGAGGGAAGCTATTTGTCATCGCCCATGTTTCAAAAAGACACCTTCAGCTTATAGAGGGATTCAACAGATATAGTAAAACACACAGATTGCACCAGCCATACTGGACAAGGTTTCACCACCAAAGAGGAATGCAACTGATGATTTTAAGGGGCCATTTCTGTTTCCATTTTGGACATCAAGCTGAGGACTAAAAAAATTGGCCACCATTACTGTACTTGCGTGATGCCATGAGCAACACGGAGCTGGAGATTGCATCTATGGCACAACCTAAAAGGAAAGGACATGATCCAACCCTTTCGGCAAAGCAAAGATCACAAAATATCGTAATATTAATTAGACTTAGCTAAAACGATACTATGGTTTGAACATTTCAGTAATCAATATTCATCCAAGTAACTGTACAATGACTCATCATTTCTCCATCGACGCCTCGTGAGCAACAATTTGAGGAAACCCCTGCCTTTGCTCGAGGACTTCTCCTGCTCTGTGTGGTTGTCCCAGTTGGTATCCAACTGCATTGATGTCTGTCTCTGCAAAAGAGCCAAAGAATATCGTGTTACAACATTATCGTCTAACACAATGTGAACCCAATATAGCAATATGTAAAATCGGTGCACAGAATGTACAAGGTGCTTCGGGTTTACAGGTGGTTTTCTTGCAACCGTAGCGGATCGTGCCAGGGGATTGGAATTTGGAATTGGCGAGCATGCTCTTGTTTCTGTACAGAAAAAGGGATTGCGATAATTACAATTAAATTCCTTTCTGGAAGTTTTGCATCTGAAGAATGCAAAATCTGCTCAAAATCAGATGAGCAGTAGTACGATCAGGATAAGGTACCTTTCGTATTTGAATTCACAATTTGGGGAGAAGGAGATTTAGCTCGCGCTTTTCGAGACGGTGACAAGGACTGGGATCGATGATATGTGTCGTGAGGTGTGGGTGATGGCGAAAGAGCACGCCTGCAGCAGAACATGCATTAAGACTGGTGAATCTTTTTTTTTGAGTAAACAGGGAACAATCAACTTTGAACCAGATACATGCAAACCAGGGATCCAGGAGTTACTTATTTACCTCATCGTAGGCTGCCGACAAGTGGGGGTAGAAATGGCTGGAATATAACATAAAATGCAAATCAATTAAACATTAACCTTATAAAAAGTTCAGAGATCAGAAATGCAATGAACTTACAGGATTGAGACTTGTGCATTTTGCGACTTATATATGGCCTGTTGTATCGTGGAGGCTCTGATACTGGATGAATGGAAGATTCCAGTAGATCTGCGCCTGTACAACATAGCTACAATGATCTATACACTTTGTTGAAGGTTGCTGTATAGTGCATTGGTAATAAAATAGAGTGTTGGAATTGCCTGGTAATATGTAACGCCTGTGGTACTTAGGTGTCTTGATGAGAAGAGATTGTTGAGATCTTCCTTCCTGGTCAATTGTCTGATGGCAAATTCGCACCCTCTACAATCATGAGAAACACAGTTATGAAGCTTTCCTTCTCGGTAAATGCACAGCGAGGATGCAAAAGCAGTATCCGATAGTCATTTACCGATACCAAACTCACAGTGCAGTCCACAAAGATGATTTGCAGAAACAAAAAAGAGATAATTTTTCCTCATTGGGTGTTGAAGAATCGAAGTGTGATACCTGCTCAACCGAAGAAACACGGAATTCCGTTTCGTTAACCTCGTCAGCTCTTTCACTGACAAGATTATCCACCTTGTATGATACAAAACCCAGATGGTCCACAGTACTGACAAGAGCCTCAACTGTATAATCTTTCAAACTTGTCATCACCCTACAGCAGAGCAGTGTGAATAAGAGGCAGAGGAGATGTGCTAATTTATCTTTTTTCTTAACAACAGCAAACAAGACAAACAACGAAATAAGGATCTGAAAAGAGATCGTACGTAGATTTGTGGGAATTTTTTCTGTAGACTATTTCGAAATATTCTGCCGCTGAGTATAGCTGTGAGCGTAGATTCCTCAGGTCCTACAAACAGGCATAATTTAAGCTCAGCACAGGAGATAATACTATAAGAAATGCCAGCTCAGCACATACGGAAGACGCGTTAATAATTAAGTAAGGCGTCGTCATGTGGGGTTTCGTCATGAACAAGGATCCTAATTTATTTAATCCAGGCAGAGACAAATTTTAAAAATGGTGACAACGGCACATTGACGGTTGACATCAACAGACCGAGAAGCTCGGTAACAAGCAATGAAGCTTACATGTCCAAACTTTGATTGAATGACAATCAGCCCTCGAGTCTGTGAACAAATAAAGACAGAGACAAGCTTGGATATCGCTTTAGTAATAAGAGAATTGGTGCGGAATTTAAAAGGCGAAATGGGGTTGTGCTTTCGCTTAATGCGGGGAAAAGCAGGAAAAAGAAGTCGAACCAGCACAAAATTGCAAAGACAATTATAGCAGTAATGCAGGATTCTTTTTCACTTTTGTCGGAAGACCGAATTACAAATAAGATTCGTAAGTGAAAAGCATTCAAGATTGGTACTGTACTGCACTACAGGTATGGACAGGGACTACACATCCTATGCAGTTCGATGATAAAGCGCAACTAGGGACAAAATCTTGTGATTGAGAAGGACATGAAAGCGCATGTCGTTGTACGCCAACAAATCCTCTTCTTCTTTTTTTTTTCCTTCCGGGAACACAAGCAACTACGAATCAAGAAACGCAGAACGGTTTCTACAAGAATACTAGTACAATCATAAGTAGTAGATCCACATGACGAAGAAGAAGAAGAACTAGTGGTGCCTTGTGGGTGTGAGTCGGGCAAGAAAGAGGGGAGGAGGAGAGGAAGGCATACATACCTTGAGGCTGTCGGAGAAGAGGATGCCTTCCTGCATGGAGGACATGTCCTCGCTGGTGGAGGCAGCATCATGGGGCTGGGAGGAGACGGAGGATGGCGACATTGCGGCGGCCTCCATGACTGACTGAAGCACCAAACCAAGTCGGTCCGGGCCAGGATTCGTCCAGCCGCGAGCACCAAAACCCCTTGCTCGCCTAAACCTCGGCAAAGCAAGGAGGCAGGCACCTTTGAAGAAGATGAAGCTCCCCGGACCGCCGATTCGAGGGTGAGGTGGCTACTCCTGGAAATGCAGAAGAGGAGGGGGTTGAGCCACCATCTAAGAGTATCTACAAAAGAGCCTTAAAATCTCTCCTTAAATCAAAATAATGAGATTCAATCAAAAAATCATCTTCAACAGCACCTCAAAACTACTCCTAACTTTTTCATATCCTCTAAACTCTCCTCATTTGTAGCTACAAACAAAGGAAGAATTAGGATCCTCGTTCCTTCTTCTTGCACTAGAATTAATGATTTTGTGACCTCAAATGCTGACGTGGTCCAATCAAAAGTGTTTTGATCCACTTTTAGGAAGGAACGCCCCGTATAATTTTTTGGTTAGCCCCAAAAATAAGTTTATGGGACTAATTTTTTAGTAATCTCTTGAAGATGCTCTAATTCCAAGATCTAGTTTGGGGTCCCGGAACGTTTGGAAGTTAGCGATGGGCGGTAACGCCCATTCAAGAGGAGGAGGAGAGGGGAGGGGAAGAAGACGAGTGCTCGCGAGGGGGAAGGGAAGGATGGGGATTAAAAGGAAAGAAGATTGCTAACAGAAGAGGAGCAGGGAAGGCACTCATTCACACGCAGAAACAGCAGCCGCCCGGTATGCTCTCCTGTACGTGTACGGTACGGTGTACTCCTCCAGTATGTATGCTCTATCGCTCATCGCTGCACTGTGATTTCTCCTTCTCTTCTGACCCTACGACAAAGTTTTCTACGTACTGTAATTTACGCCGGAAAAAAAGGGCAGGGACAACAGCAGAAGGTCACGTGGCGCGCGTGGTAGGAAGGAGGGTAACGGTTCCTGCTCATGAATGATGGATGATGCTCGCAGGTTTGTAGCGTGACATCCACAAACAATGTTCATTCATCCCTAAAAATGCATGTCCCTTATATTTTCTGATGGTAATGAATTTGCAAAGAGCTGCATTAGCGAGATGGAATGTTAAAAATCAACATGCTCATCATAGCCCCACCATTTGTAATGAGCTCCTTGAGGGTTTATATTTATTTCAATTTGGGGCAATGATCAACTACTATATGCTTACCAGAAAAAACTTGCTCAGTAGTAGACTCTCAAATGTAAAGTCGGTTGTTGGCTCTCCTCCAGAATCATTAAAAGAGTTCGTTTTTTATTCGCAAAAAAGAAAAAAGAAGAAGAAGAGTTTGTTTCAACTCTAAATCGATGATTAGTACTGCTTGTCAGCAACTCAGTAAATACTGCTAGAGACTAACTTCTAACAAAGAGCTAACCCTTCTCTCTTTACTCTTTTTCTCTCCTCTAGGTAAGATCAAATCTTACATGGACGATCTTTCAACAAAGAAAATCCTACTACGTGAAGTAGCTCTTAGCGAAAAAAAAAAAAAAACCACATTAGGGACGTTCCGCGTTCGTATGTCATGAGTGTGAGTCAGCGGAGCAAGCAAGGTTGTCGTGGGTTGGGTGAAAAGAAAGGAAACGCCTGCGCCTAATCCAGGATTGTTGGCTGTTTCGCGTTTCGTGGTGCTGCTGCTCAAACGCCTTCACGCCGTCTTTTCTTAAAAGAAAAAGGGAAAAAATAGAAGACGATCTATGTAATCTCACTCGATCGGCCCAGCTGTTGTCGAGCCTCAGCGGAGCTACGGAAGCCCAGGACCAGATTGCGCCAAAATTCTCTCTATCGTGCACGTCTGCAGATCGTTTCTGGTGCTCGGTCGCTGGATCCAGTTTCTCCCTCCAGAGCAACTTGTTTCTATTCAAAACACAAACGAATAATAGCAACTTTTAGCTTACACTTGCACTTACCACCATGAATACTTGGAAGCAAAAGACACCACATACAGGCCAAATTAAAGACGTCTTCAAATAATAGCATGTCTGCATGCATTGACCAACTTGTTAACATCCAAGGCGACTCACATGTCATCGTCACCTCCCATATACCCAACTAATATTTACAAAACTTACATACCCATAAGGTATTGAAAACCTTGATTATTCCTTATCGCCAACAATGCTTTCACTAAACTTTAGGCAGACTACTACATTGACAATGTCATTTTTTTAGCAGCAAACTAGAGACACATTTTTCTTATCGAACTTTTTTTTCTTCTTTTCTACACACCTATGTTACATCAATTTCTTTTTTCTTCAGTTCAGATTGCTTCTGAAGAAATAACTGATGCCTGCAACCAATCCGTTGCTTCATCACACCAAAGCTACTCTTCAGCTACAATCATCTCCCTCCAGCAAAATCATCCACGCTTCGACAGTGATCGAAAGGCTCCAAAACTCTACCTTCCAGCACATCACCCGCCCTTCTAAAATTCAGTCTTCAAGCCCTGCCCAGGTCCAGGCTCGATATTCCTCCAGTCTTCAATGGGATAGATCACAATCTTCTTGACCCTCTGGCAAAATTCCCTGCAGGATGTGTCTCAGTTATATAACTACACATTAAGTTGCTGTTAGTTGAACATCTAGTCTAGGCAACTATCAATTTTTCTTTATGCAGGGAGCTTACAGCCAAGGACCGTCTCCGATATCCACCTTGTCACCTTCATCATCGGTAAAAGCAACCTTCCATTTCTCTTTGGAATTGAGGTCTTTTATCTCAAACATCTCTTCCAGCTCACCTATCAACTGCTCATACCCATCCAGGTTTGCAAGATCCACAGCTCGGCCCACAGCATTTCCATGCATTTGAACCTAGAACCAGATAAATTTTTTTCCCCCAGATAAGAGTAAATTTCAAGAAGCAAAGAGGAAGAGAAGAAAAACAAAACCTTTACCTTAATTCGAGTTCTTGCAGTGCTACTTTGATGGCTTTGGATTTCTCGGGGGCTTTCATTCACGAATTGCGTGTGATCTTTTGTTACTTTTGAGAGAGCCGATAACTGGCCAGAATCTTCAAAAGAACAAGCAGCTCGGGTCGACGTTTCCCCTACTCCGGAGGTCATCTTGTCAGTACTAGCAGTGCTCTTTGTATGGTTAATCAAATCGACCCCGAAAAGACGGAACATGCTGGGTTCCTTCTTCTCTTCAACAGCATTGGGGAAATTCAGAGTAACTTCCTCGGTCCGGTAACTGCAGAGAGCAGTGTTACAAGACAACTTGGAAGAGGGTTCCTCAGATTGGTAAGCAGAAAAGCCAGGCCAAGGAGCAACTCTTGCGTCACTGCTGGAAATCTGAAACAGTTTCTGAGAAATATCTGACAAGGTAGGGGAGACCCCCTTGGTTGAGGAGTTGAAGTCCTTCAGCCAACTCTCAAGTACCACCGTATTCTGACTAACAGAACTGCTACTCATGCCACCGTATCCTGGGCGTTCGCTTGTCCAAACAACTTGATGTCCAGAGATACAATTGGGTTCGTTGGATCCAGTACCTGCCTTCTCGTGCTGCTGAGGCATTCCAGAGAGCCAGAATTCTTGAGCAGGTTCTGCAAAATTAAGAACAATTAACCCCCATTTTTTTTAAAAAAAAAAGAGAGAACAATTAAGCCAAAACTCTACTACTTTTTGAAATAGACAGGAATGTGCATTCGCAATGGCATACCCAGTGCATGAACATCCAGGCTTTCAGCTGTCTCCCTTGGTCTTTTGTTTTTTGTTGATGGCTGCACGGGTACATTGATACCTTGTGCCGAGGCATCAAATGGTTCGATTTCCCAAGAGGATACCCTCTCAGGGCCATTAAAATTTGTGGCCTCATCCCATTGCACCTAGACCAAGAAAACTCAAATTACATTCAACACCTTTTGTAAGATAAGGAAAACAATAGAAGATGTTTCTTCTTACCTTTAGTGTCTTCCATTCAGAACCTTGCCACTGAGGAGCAAGATCTCCTTTATCAACTATAGTTCCACAAAACCTACAGGGTTAAACAGATGCGCAGACTATGAGAATTCGAGAGGATGGAGAGTTAGCAGCATATGAGGAACAAAGTTTTTTTTTTTTGGGGGGGGGATGGCAAGAGGATGAATTGTTACTTCTTCACAGGAACATCGTCCCCTTCAAAACTCATCTTAAACCTCGTGCCCACATTGAAGCCAATTTTACTCGATTCAAGGTACTTGTTCAGGCTGACAATGTATTGGCTTTGACTTAACCTACAAAAAGTAAATAAGAATTACTACAGTTAGCAGCATATAGGCAAAGTTGTATGGAAAATTTGTTGTAGGGAAGGTCCGAACCTTGGTCTGTAATACACTAGGAAAATAGAATTAGTCTTAATAGCATGTGATGCACTTGCAAGCACCCCAAGATGCATGCTTTGGCTTGATATAACAGACGCGGGCATTGTGCTTTGCTTCTGCACAAGGCGTCTCACTCCAACACGCTGCTCTCCTGTCTCGCTCCTACAAAAACAAAGCATGGTGTCTTGTAAGTTGCAAAATATACTTGGTATGAACATCTGCACAAGAGTTTTTTTTGTTTGTTCTTGAACTAGATCGTCTGCACATATTGTCCGTTATGCAAGATGGAAAGAGAATATATATTTGCACAGGTTCGGTTGAGATTGTAACCTCAGGTAGACAAACGCATCACCAGCAATGAGCTTCTTGGATGTGACAAACGTGCTCCATCCGGTAGTTAGAAGGTGTCTACGGGGTTGGCCTAGGGAACCGAGAATTGCAGAAATAAGAAGAAGAAGTTGCAGTTTTTTACAGTGAGAGAGATATGTGGCTAGATATATGATTGTAGATAGAAGATATTTTGCATACCCCTGTAGATGTGTTTGAACCTCCACTCAGATCCATGGAGGTCCTTTGTGATGAGCTCTTGAGTCGGTGTTGGCATCGACATGTCCTGATGAACAAGAAACAAACATGAATTCCAACGCTCGGGGACCATAACGAATCACGCGAATTGTGCGTACCAGTGGCGGGAGGCATTCGTTTGCATGGCGTCGGAGAACAGAGAATCCACCATGGGTACTGGTGTCTGATGGTGTGAGGATCTTGCAGAAGGAGTGCACCACGGGCCTCGGCAACTCCGGCAGGGGCGGGTCAGGTAATGTGGGCAGATTCACTTGCTGCAAAGAACGGGAAATTGCACTCTTTTTTACTAGAATCAAATCCATACCATGCGAGTACATACATATTCAGTGAATTGCATACGGAGACAACATCTCTAAATTATGAAGAGGACCCGAAATTCAGAGAAGGCAAAGGATGCCCACAACCTTATAAGGGAAGCAAAAAAAAAAAAAAAACGACATTTCCTTCTCTCTTTTATAAGTGAAAAAAAAAAGAGAGAGAACACTCACATCCGGGTCAGGCTGCAGGGTAATCTGCGCGAACATCTCGTCGGTTTCCGTCTCGGCCTGCGCAGCAGCAGAGACGAGGAGAATTTAGCGGGAAACGGGAGAAAAGAAAAAAAAAATGAAGGCGAGTGCTTTTGATTACCTTGAGCTCGACGTTGACGACCTTGCAGAGGATCTTGTTGGGCACCTGGAACATCTTGATTTGCTCGGCCAGCAGCGCCGGGTCGGTCGGCTCTTGCAGCTGCCAACGACAGAGAAACATGTCATCACTTCGAGACGGAAATTGAGAGGCTGTACATGTTGTGCTGAGAGGAAGACGAGACGAGACTGGCTCATCACCTGCTCGAGGTGACCCTGCAGGAAGTAGAAGACCCTCTCGTCCGTCTGGGGCAGCTCCACGAGCGGCCCCGCGCAGGCGCGCCACAGTTCCGCGAACAGCTCCGGCTCCCTTGCTGCCAGTCAACAAGGACGTACCTCCTCACCGTCAGCAAACGGCCGGGCTCCATGAATGAAGAACCCAAGGACGGGGACTTGTTACGGACTCACCTTGCGCCATGGCTGCTGCTGGCCTCTCCTTCTCTTCCTGGGGAGGGAGGAAGGGGGGAGAAGTTGAGAAAGAAACGGGCAGGCAGTGAAGAGGTGTGGTCACCACCGGTGGTGTTGCTCTGTCTCCCCTGTGTGTGTCGGAGTTTTTGTTGGGCTACTCATCCCATTAAAGAAAGGCGCGGTGGGAGCCGGGTGAGAGAGACGCCCGGAGAGAGAGGGAGCTGCTTCTGTGCAGTGCAGGGGAGAGAGGAGAGAGAGAGAGAGGCAACAACAAGGGTCGGGGAAGAGAGAGAGAGAGAGGAAGCGGAAGCAAAACGGCGGGCGGCGTTACAGAAGGGAAGGGAAGCGCGCTTTATGGCTTTAACACCCCTGCCCCCCGCATTTCTCTCCCCTCTCTCGGTCTTTTTGCACAAACACGCCTATGCTCCCGCTAAATAGAAGCTTCTCTTCATACTATCGTACTATTATCTCCCAACTTTTCCTTTTCATCTTCTTTTGTTTTAAACAAACAATATACTCACTTCTAATTGAACACTTGTTGATTAGATAGGTCGTGTCAATTTCTTGTTTCATCCGAAGCGATGAGATTGACCATCCGTAACTAGCAATTTGATTTCTAATAAATGGGTTGTTTGTAGAATTTTATCCGATCAAAGTTTGATGCATGAAATCAAGAATTCCATTAATTATTGGCGGCCAAAATTTATGTACTAGTATATGTTATGACATCCTGTTGAGGTGGACAAGAGTTAACAGGGCACACGTGCAGCGAAACAGAGGATGGATGGATGGTTTGGTCGGGCACGAGCTCGTCACGTACGTACGATCGATCTTCCTTGGACAGTTGAGCGCATGACGAATAATGGCGACACGTACGACCTGAATGTCTCAAGAGCTACGTAATACAAGTGTCTGCCGTCCACCGATCTGCACCGCTTCTTCTTCTCGATCAGTGCTGGGAGAATGAAAACTAGGAGGGGGGGCTTTTGTGACTAATTAAGGAAAATCAGGCATGAACACGTACGGTGCGTGGACGTGTTTGTAAAATACACCCCCGGTCTCTCCCTTTCGGTCAATGAACGCACTGGCCGTTTTTTCCCTTTTAGAGCCAAAAAAAAAAAACACACGACCGTTTCGATTTATTTGATGGACGGCATTGATAGTTCAGTTCAACACCGGGTAAAGTCTTGGAAATCAGCTCACCTTTTCTCAGGATTCGATTTAGTATTATTTTCTATAAAAAGGAAGGGCATATATGAGCGAGCCTCTTTACTCACGCCATTTTGGTGTTCCAGCCAACGCTTCGACACCATGCAGGCATGCGACTCTTGTGATCCCTGCCCCGCATATTACAATCAATTCTTAACGAATTATATATTACGAGCTCGTCAATGTCAAGTGGCAGCTCATTGAGATATATTACGGTTGATTTCTAGAGGAAAAAACAACAAATCAATCTTACAGCCCACGAAATGGATGCATGAGTACGTATTTGAAGTAAATTTGATTCGATCAATTTCCTTAGTCCTTCACTAGTAATGGTTTCCTCCTTCGCTGCCAGCTGCTCTCAGATGTAGATGTGTCGAATTTAGCTTTTAAGAAAGCGTGGTAGCACTAATGAAATAAGATAAACAATGTGATCTTGCGATCATGGACGTACTACATACAGAAAGGTAAGTTTTCTCGGCAAAGATTCCCAACAAACAGAACAACAAGAATCTGGAATCTCCGTTTGGCAGGCAACTTAATTGGCTATTCCATCGCAGAATATGTATGAAAACAATAATACAGCAAACTCAATGTAGCTTCAACGTACCTCAAGATCAACTTCATACATTCAACACTAAATCGCGGCGAACTTTAAAGATTTGCCATCCATGAATTGTCCTGTAAGTCATATATGAACTTTCCTCGAAAATTAGCTAAGAAAGTTGCCTTAATGTCACCAAATTAAGAAAAACAATACGTATTGCAATGGACACTTGTTCACACGCGTATATAGGATCACAACCCGATGAACAACCCTTGAGCGGCACCGCAATACGTATTGCAATGCCAGCTGCCGTCAATCACCCAGGGAGGGGCACCTCGTACTTTAATTAACTAATCAAAAATTGTCGCCCTTTTGGCGATATCTTGCTTTCTTTGTGGACTAATCACTGGTCGGATGTATGGGGAATATTCGAGAGGTGACTCTAGCGACAGAGTCCGTTTGTTCATGCATCGCTTTATTTGCATCTACCTATACAGTAGTTTGCAAGCCTGTAAATGTGCCCTGCCTACCATGTAGGAGATGTTTAGTTTAATATTTGGGAATCAATCAAGCACGCTAATTGAGATTATCTAGCCTTTTTGCATGGGTTTAGTGGTAGGATTGTGCATACGCCAACTTTTCACTTCTCTCTATATCTCTCCCCTCCGATAGAGGTTAGAGAGATGATGATTTGTTGGTGCCATGCATGGGCTGCAAAGGGCGATGGATGTTTAAAATATGTCACCGAGCGCACGCCTCCATGTGGGAACCAAAAGCTACCTGATCGAGGCTGATTAGCTTCGACCGATTGATCGGCCATGGTTCAGTCGATGATGCCAACAATCTATTTCTTGGAATTATTCTTTGTCATTCATTCCGGAAAAAATTATGTGAGGACCGTTCGCAAACCAGAGCTGTGCGGCCCCTATGCGGATTTCTGCCGCGTGGACTCTTCCAACCATCGAACGGGAGTAGCAGTCGGCTTCGTTTCCGCACGATGCTCACAAATCTCTCGGCTCCCACACAAGCACGGCTCGGCCCCTTCCCAAAGCAATGAGCTTGTCTCCAGGCGCGACCTCGATCTGCCGCCGCCACCGCCGGCTGCGCGATCTTGATCTGACGCCTTCGTCGCTGGTTGTGTGAGCCCGATTCACCATCGCTGCCACCGGAGCTCCAAATAATGGTGACGGCCTTCCCTCCTCAGTCCTCACCCAAGCCAAGCAGACGTGCTGCAGCAGTCAGCAACAAATCCCTCGTATGGCAGTGAGAAAAATACAGATACGATTTAAGATGTGAGGCCGTCGCCATGGCCGCTGCTTCCGGGCAGCAAGGCCGTGTTGCCGCCACTCGGGCCGCGCAGGTATTCGTTCCCGGCCATAAAGGCGGCGGCGGCGGCGACGGACTATGGAGGCGTCGCCTTCGCCTCTTGTTTGCCTGGAGCCGAACGCTGAGCCAAACAGCTGTGAGCGGCCGAGCCGTGAGCGTCGTCTGTGAGCCGAGCGCTGAGAGACAAAGGCGCGGGAGCTGATAGACTAGCTGCCGTCGATTCGGGTAAGCATACACACGTGGCAAGCATCCGGAGCGGGGCCGCACAGAGCGACTCTACGAACCGTCCGCACAGAATTTTTTTCCTTCATTCCTCAGAATGGCTGCCGGCTACCATGCCTCTCCGTAAGGAATTTTAATTAAAGAAATGAGCCACGTACGGTTAATTACGTTAATTATTAGATGTTGTGTCAGTATAGCTGGTCGGCAATCATGGGTTAATCTTTCCTCGGACTCACAAAAATTCCTTCCTGTTGTGTTGCTAACTCAGCATGCACATGTTTGCAATGCAGACATTTTACGGTGAATGAGCACCTAACTCAGCATGCACATGCTTGAACTGAATCATTTGCTTAACTATCGTTACAAGAATCAAATCCATATGAAAAGCCTGCCTCCACAGCACTCTAGCTAGCAGGAGATGGCAGGATCTTTCCGAGAGAGAGAGAAAAAAAAAAGGAGATGGCAGCATTCCCAGCTGAAATCTTTTTGAGTGAATTCATGGCAGAACTCTTGCACTTGCTCACAAAATTAAAGCATATGTACATCGCGACCAGGAAAAAAGGATTAAGCGTAGAAGATCCCGATGACACGAACAGACAAGGAAAGACGATGAGCATGGCATGGGACCCCCAAACACTTTTTCTGGGAAGCCGATGTCTGATCTCCATCGATCAACAGTCAAGACAAACAATTAATGGCGCGCGCTGATGTCACAGAGAGCAGGACAGGAACTGCTACGGTTGCTGCTGTCTCCCTTGCCCAGGTTTTGTTGTTCTGCATTAACAAAACCCTCTTGGGTTTACGATTACAGCTTCCCTTCCACAATACTTGTTCATGTTTACAAGAGACATCGTTTACAAATATTTGTTGTTTTAAAAAAATCCGATTACATATGTTTGGTAGTAATATTTTCACTTTCACTCATGCATATACACTGGATTATCAGAGTGGGACAGGAGATGAAGCGTGTACTAAGTCTCTCGTAGACTTGCTAGGACACCTTTGTGGACAAACATTACCATTTTAAAATTTCAAGTTGGAAACCAACCAAACGGCAGCGTCAGGCCAAGTAACGGTATCCAACAACCGTACTTGCTTTGGCAAGGGAGAGGATCATTTGTTTTCTTTCTGGTGAAATTATATATGCTCACTAGATATAAATATATACAGATCATTTCGTCGAATTATAACTTGAGCTGACATCGTCATGCTGCTTCAGTTAATCTTATTGCTATAACTTTATCCATAATTAATTATGGCCTTATTTATCAAATTAAGAACATTACTAAGAAGAATGATGGCACAGTGTCACATGAAGGCAAGTTGATTAGTACCAAGCGACTTCATTTGCTACTGGAAGCAGCGTTGCCGTCAGTATCAAAATCTTCTGGTTAATTTCCGAGTACCAAAATGCGACTGACCGCCCTGTCGAAGCATCTTCCCTTCAGTAGCATTTTCGTCACTGTCTAATGTCTATTGTACCAAATCCGACATTAACATGCAAAGTCGTTTCTTTGAGGCTGAAATGGACTAGTAGGTTTTCAGTGGGTGCAATGTCTTAGCTAAATGACCGGGAATCAGGCCACTATTTCGGCTCTGCACTCCCACAGAAGAAAGCAAAACATAAAATTGAGCTGAAATCTCTCAGAAATCGGTCAGAGATGCCCTAGGATCTTTGTCGCTCACATGGAGAGTATCACAGGAATATACTAGTCGAGGACATTTGTGTGGAATAGAATTACATCACGATGAGGTGTGCGTACCTAACCAAATCATATATATGGTAGGCAAACCACGAGACAGAGAGCAGCCAATTCAAGGACTACAGGCAGCAGCGCACTAGAGCATCCTGCTTGGCTACTACTGGCTGAAACAAATATGAATGGATGTTATGCTGTTAATTTGGGCATTAACAAATATGCCCACTTGAGCATTAATAAACTTCATTCATGACAATAATGTGGAGATTATTTGGATGTCATCCTGTTCGATTTGTCGTTTGCAGTGCGATTATATGGACGCTTTCCTGCTTTCTTATTTGGCAATGTCTTGGTCCCCCTACGAATTGTTTAACCTGATCTATGTAATATAGCCGCCGTAACAGTTGTTCAAGTGATCTATGTACTATGTCCATTGACCCCGTTTCATCAATCGTTAGCTAAAACGAGTGAATAGTTAAATTACCTGAAACATAAGTGTTTCAGCATCTAGGGAACAAAATTGACCTACCAACTGTGTTCCATATCAAGACAAATTAGACGGGACTAGCAAACACCAGAAAAAATAATAATTTGTGACAAACAAGGGTTATTCCCCTCTGAGCTCATTGTTTAGAAGTAGTTGAGAGTTCTACTCTATCACAGTGGCAGTGGACTATCCAAAGTAGATTTAAGTGTATAATATAAATAACATCACTGTCAGCCTGAATAGATGGTAAAAAATAAAACATTCTTCAGTAACAGTCAGTATTCTTTTTAACTATGCAAAATATATGTACAAGAATGTGTATACAGATGAAATATAAAACAATTAGTGATTTGTTGGATCGGAGCCTATGATTGGATTGACTCCAAGTCTTGGCAGGAAAGATGTCAGTGTTATCTGCTTGTCTAAGCTTTGAGGCAAAGCATACCCTAGGCAGGCAGTCTCATGGTTTGTATCTAAGCCCTGAATAGACAGGCAACAAAATTAACAATCAAGCCTATATCTATGTGGGAAGAAAGGTCCCCGTAGGATGGATAGGAAACGAATATGCCATGCAACTTGTTGTACCTATTTTGACCATATTTATCTCCTATGCAAATCATGCTCCACTCTGCAATTAAAACAGAAATTATTAGCGAGTCGTCCCAATCGATCCACCGTGAATTTTCCATGATGCTTCCCATCTCCTCCTAATCTGCTCCTCCTACACCTTAGGCTGCATATCTCATATGTTTATCATAGCAGAGATTACATTCTTGATTCAAAGTAGCAAAGCACTTGCTCACAACTGCCATTAAACTAATCTTGTTCGACAGAATAACATGGTGAGTGTTCATATTGTCGATCGATTCTGGCATCCAATGAGCCCTGATTTACGATGCTTCTTAGGCGATGTGTACATGTGAGCATTAAGCAAAGTGTTGTGCGTGGTACGTACGAGATAGATAATTATATGGGCTAGAGGCTAGTGGAGGGGACTTGAAAATGTAAAGAGGGAAGGCATGAACAAGCTTGGGGTTAGGCTCTTTGGAGGGCAGGCATTTGCATCTCTGACCAGTAAAGAATGGCTTAAGGCCTTTGATATGGATCCACTTGTCGACACGCGGTGGGATCATTGATCATATTTCATTCCAGAACAGCATTTTCGCGCGCCAGAATAAAGCGAATGGCGCCTTTTCATCTCGCCTTCGGCTCTGTTTCTGCTAATATATTTTATGGCTTGATTCCTAATGCTCGAGGTTTTTTCTAGAACAAGTTTATCATCAGCAGACCCCTCAGGCCTCAGCAGTGGATGCTGATAAGCAATGACACGGGGAAACATTTCATTATATATTGCCTAGCTGCAGCGCCGAGCCTGCACCAATTCATACATGGTCATCTATTAAAAGTTATATAAACTGCATGCCAAGAATCTGAATGTTGGATCCAGCAGAGTTTTCACATACACACAATTAATGCACCTGGTCTCATGTCCTAACCTATCTGCGTCCTAGGGGCTTAGTATATATGAAATGCTTCACCTAGGGAAGTAGGGATCGTTACATGCAACCAACTTCTGTTGATGACTCCTTTTCCTCCAGTCACCGCTCTGGCGATGATGATCATAGACGGTAATGGCTCGGTAGTAATCCATATTGCTGAATTCCGCCCCAATTCTCGGTGTGTTCCAAGCATCACATATCAACCACTCAATGGCTAACATGGCCGGTCATATCGCCGGAAAATATCACTGTTCCAGCATGTGCATGAGCATGAAGACGAGTGCAGGAGATTGGAAGTAAAGCCTCTATCATCCAGGGTCTGGATTGAAGCTTGGTATTGAAATGGAGCAACAGCACGTGCATTCAGTTCAATTGCAAGCGTTAGGTGGTAGAACTGACCTGATGGGAATTGAAGGGACGACAAAATCATTTCTTTTTCCTTTTAATTTTGGCCTGATTTGATGCGGTTGCTGCTCGCGCATTCGATCGATAGGCTTTGCTTGCCTGCCCGGAACAAGGCAATGTGCGCTGTCAAGCTAGTTTTAGCCGTCTGAAATGACCTACAAATTTCCGGATGTAAAGCAGGCATCAGTATTGATATTCTTGTCTCGCGGCTCTGGGAAGGATAATTCATGCATATGAACTCCCTCCACCAACTCGCGACTGATTATCTTTTACCCCTGAAGTTAGCTCTCAATTTTTCATCACACAAGGAACACAGAAGAACACACCTGCAGTTATATGGTGCCCTCACCTGCGATGAATTTCTGCCACATAGAGGTAGCACAGCAAAATAGCATTCGGGAAGTATCAGTACTAACAGACAGTTTCACTTCTAAAAAATAATCAACGTCTACATATGTACTAAATTAAATGCCATCAACATATCCAGTAAACAAAGATGATAGAGCTGATGTGGACTCTCAATTCTATGGCGCTGTCACCTGTGACCGTAGTGCTGCTGCATAGCAGGCACAATGTTGAATAGGCTAAATACCTGTGCCGAAAGACTTACTTTCATTTAGGTGTTCAGGGCCTTCAGGCACAATGTTGAATAGGCTAGGTGTTCAGCAGATTGCAGCAGAAATCACCCATCCCCAAAGCGAAGAGGCACCACTGAATCCAGAAGTCCCCATGTAAGGATTAAAGCAGCTATACATGAATGTTATCCAGTCTCATTAATAAAATGGGGCAGGGCTGAGGCCTTTATTACATCTAATAAGAAAGAAAGTAGTTATACATGACCATACAAACTCTTGCAACGATGGAGGGAAAGCAAAGAACAAGAGGCCCAGCGAAAGGTTACAACATTAACATTCACATATATCTATCTGAGTCCACTGGTCAAATTGGGGGAACAAGACCAGTAGGGTCAAAATTTCAACATTTGCTTCGTATAGAAAATGAACGAAAAAATTGCACTACAGGTACATATAACCTCAACCAACCAACAAATTCAAACTTATGAAGTCTAGCGAACAATATTGGACTTCACTTTTCAAAGGCAATTAATACAATAAGGATGTAACAACAGGCGAGGGGTTGAAGTGCCTTTCCTTGCAAACATCGGCAGCTTGCAACCACGTTATGGTATCACCCACTTTTGATTGTATCATGCTAGGAGATCGACTGCACTCCAGGTTTTTTTTTTTTTTTTGGGACTGAAATTGAGCATCCTGCAGAGACAAGAAAGGAACAAAGATGAGAAAATTCAGTCCAATAGTTTGGAATTTCAGTTTCACATCTAGTGACCTTCAAGCTACAAAGTTAAAGCGCTCCTTTTCTGAGCTGTTCAATGCCCTTCACTCTGGTATTATCAAATGCGAAGGCAAACATACAATATTTTTGTCTGTTTGAAAGAATCACATTAATATATTTTCTCTTAGCACAAATCAAGATTATGCCAACAACGATGCAGGAGTTTGATAGAGTTTAATATGCATATGGCTTTTCCTGGATGAAAACTCAAGAAACTCGACCATCCTGTCACCATAATACAGACAAATACATTAACAGACACACAATCCAATGATAACAACAGCAACAAAGCCTTTTTGTTTCAAGAAAGTTGGGGTACGCAATCCAGTGAAAACTTTACAACTCTTCATGCTCACAATCATTTGGTAGGAAAGAATACAAACACATGTGGATCTTGGAGGCTCTAACGACTAATCAACACAGGAAGAGATGAGCCAATGTTGAGTGCAAACTGTAGGAATATCTTCATATAAGTGGGATAGTTAAATAACGAGTGCTGACGCATTATCTGTAATCCAAGAGGATCTAAGCAAACCTAATTGGGACATGTGATATTTTACAAAATAATCTTTAACAAGAAAAAAAAGCAAACAGATAAAGGCCTCTCTATGTTCATGTAGTTTGTCGTTTAGTTGGTGAGGAAATCACAAGTCTCGGACCTTAAGAAACATGCAACCATAGCATTCAACACACAAAAAAAAAAAATTATAAACGATTTGTCACACTGCTTGCCCTAGACTTGAGATTGGCTCAAGTTTCATATGCCATGCCGCCGCATATATTGGCAGAACTGGAAACTCTCAGGAGAGTAGTGAGGCCAGTAAACTAATCAAACATGCTACACCTTGCCCTTTCTTTTAAGCGTCATACCTTCGACTCTAAATTGCTACAATCCCTTATCCAAAAAGAAGAAGAAAAATCTAAATTTCCACAATGAAGAGAAATGATCTCCGCTATAGGATACATGGGCTACCAAAATAATACACCTTTAGCAGGTCATAAAGCATCACATCTTTTATTTTTTACTTCCCCACAAACAGTTTTTATGGGTAATATTACCAATAATGAAATATTTTTGGCGAATATGCATCATATATCTAAATATGATTCTTATATTTCATTTATACATGATATTAACTAGAAGATAAAGGCTACAAATCAGGTCTGATGTACGTAATAGAGCAGATTTGGATGAATTTACATAAGAAGGTTTTCACACAAGATACTAAATAGGGTGGAAGGATAAAATTTTGGGGCCCTGCTGCACTAGGAGGTCCAGCCATCAGAGAAGAGAGTCCCATCTATCTACTTTTTTTTCGAAACGAGGATTACCCACCTCCATCCAGAACGGACGGGGGGACCACAAGTCTTTACAATGTAACAGAATAGAATCCAAAAAAGAAAGAAGGGTGTCACCACCCCCAATTTTAGCCGCCAGCAACGGTTACAACTTACAAAACAGCTACCCTGTCAGAACACTATTACAGATTCCGAAACTTCTTCGAGAGCCACAGAACTGACAGCCAAAAGACATAACGCAACCAAGCCAGAGACCATCTACCAACTGCCCCTCGATCCCTCTCATTACTTATCCTTTTTTTTTTCTCAAAAACGCAGGAGAACTGTGCCTCATTATATTAAGAAGAAAAAGGGACAAGAGCGCGTTAGCTCTCATTACTTATCCATTTGTGTTAGAGATCATGGTTGATGATATATGATGTCATGTCATGTCATATCTCATGTAGTACCATGCTATCATTTGATAATTTGATGAGATATGATCCAATGCCTCCCCCCCCCCCCCCCCCCCCTCTGCCCCGATGGTATTCAGTGAAGTATGATGTAATCAGGTATTGCATGTATACTACTGTCGTTTTCTAATGTGTTAAACGAAGGGGAGCCATGGCGCAGCGGTAAAGCTGTTGCCTTGTGACCATGAGGTCATGGGTTTAAGTCATGGAAACAGCCTCTTGCAGAAATGCAGGGAAAGGCTGCGTACAAAAGACCCAAAGTGGTTGGATCCTTCCCCGGGCAAGTGGGAGCTACGTGCACCGGGCTGCCCTTCTAATGTGTTAAAAAGAACTTTCAGAAAAATGAATCATCGTGTTTTGCAACTTACTCTAATATCCAAATTTACAAATTTGTTTAAGTTGAATAAATATCTCTCTTCCGCTGTGCTGCTTTATAGGCTAGGATGAAAAAAAAAACTTAAGGATGGCGAAAGAAAATAGGTGGCACTGGAAACTGGACAAGCTAAGCAAGGAAGGCTTCAAAGACGAAGAAACATTGATGAACAATGGTGATAAAAGATCACCTTGTAGAATTAATCGAATTACGAGCAGATTATCACAGGTGCCCAGGGCATGATGATTTGAATTGGACTTATCCAGATAAGTTTAGAATAAAATAAAACTACAAGTTCTACAGCGCTGCTATCACAAGTTTTTTGCATGTATTTTTCTTTCATTCAAAATAAGTAAGTACAGTGTCAGGAAGTGTTTGCCCTTCTCATTTGTAGCAGAGTAAATAGAAACAGAAATCAGTAAGGTAAACCTTACGTACATCAGCATATATATGTACAGGACCTAAGGCTTAACCTGAAGCTGAGTTTCCAGGTTGGGTTGTCACTATGACACTTTGCACATGGAAGGTGAATGTAGTACATCCACATGAACAGAAGTGGTGTCTGGATTTGGAAAGGATCAAAGGAACCATTAGCCTTGAGGTAATGCCATGCCAGTTGTTGAAGTAAGACTCACTAGCCTAATATCCTACAATCCAACTTGCAGATTCACCACCCAAATGTTTGAACTGGTAACCCGTGCAGTTGGACATATCGTATTCAGCAGGTTTCATCATGTCCAGCATGGACATAAACAATCTTCCGTTAGGAGATCAAATGTGGCACATGTCGTGGCAAACCGGATCCCATTTTTCACAATTCCATGTGGGGAGTGGATGTCAAGAGTCAAGACAAGACAAGACAACACCCGCATAAGCTAGTGAGTATCCAGCAGGACCGACACTCTCAACCTTCCTGGTTCCCGCAGCGGATGGTTGGCAGAGTAGCCATCTTTGCTTGCGCGCGATTCTAACAAATCCATATCTTGAGGGTCACAATATCCTGAATCTGTAAGTTGCATAATATGGACCGGCATTTGATAGGATCTGTCCTAGGATCACAGGACGGACCAACCACAGCGATGCAGTGCATCTTAAGGCATACAGTGCTACTAACAACAACTCAAGTTCTCTAATTCCGGTTTCACATGAACACATCCACTCCAGAATTGCTGTTAGCTCATTTTCTGTCAGTCCCAACCGGAGTCCTACCCATATGGATCCGTGATGATCAATACGTTACGTTACTTCATTGGAGGGGAGAGGTAAAATACTAAAATGCTCTTGCAAATCAGGCCAGGGTTGTCTTACCTTGCTGTAGCTATTTACCGGCCAATGCAGCTGAATCCCCTGCAGACGGCGAGCCAGGCGCCGAAGAGGACGCAGAGGAGCACGAGATCCGCAATGATGACCATCCAGAGCTGGCGCCTCCAGGCCCATGCCGCCGTGCCCCGGCGGCCGTCCCGCTTGGGCGTCCTCCGCGCGGCGAGCTCAGCGTCCCTCCTGGCTGCCTCCTCCGCCTCGGCCTCTGCGGCGGCGACCTCCTCGGCCTCGCGCGCCTCGTCGTCGGGGGGCAGCGGCAGGCGCAGCGCGAGGCGCGGCATCTCGTCGTGCATCCTGGCCTCGGGGAGACATCGCAGGCGTCGGAGGAAGAGCAGGAGCTGCGAAGCCGGCAGTTGCGGCGCGAGCGAGACCGCGGCGAGCGCGAGCGGCGGGGCGAGGAGCAGCGCGTGCGCGCGGCCGCCGGCGGAATGGGTGAGGTGGCGGTGGTGCGGCGGGGCGCCGGTCACGAGGTTAGCGGCGAGCGCCGGGAGGTCGGCGCAGTCGGCGGCGGCGCCGGCGAGCTCAGCGACGAGGGCGGTGTCGCGGAAGACGCAGGCGTAGAGCAGGGGGTGCGAGGCCGGGAGCATCCGAGGCAGGTGGGAAAGAGGACTTCTTGGAGAGATTTGGAGGAGGAGGAGCTTTGTGTCGCCTCTCTCTCTCTCTCTCGTGTAGATTGAGATTGCCTGAAGGAAGAGAAGAATGGCTCTCTCTGCTGCTGGTGTCCTGTTGTGAGGATGGAGATGAAGGGAGACAGACTGGACTTGCTGCGTTTCAGTTCTGGAGGAGAAAAAAACCACTCTTTTATTTTGTTTGCTCTTCTTTTCTTTTTGTCTCTTTATTTATTTTTCTTTTGCTTTAAAAGAACTGGTACTCTTGGATCTGTAGAGCTATGACCAGGTGGGAGGGGAGTTTCAGCTGCTGGACTGTGGTAGTTTGGAATATGTTTGGAACACTAGAATTTCCCTGATGAAGTTAGAATGTTTTTCATATGAGACAATAGGCACCGAAACATGGATGACTGCTCACTTTTACACAGTTCTTATCTTGACTAATATGAATGGAAATGTTATCACATTGTGACAGTATATATAATGGGGAGGAGAATAGATAAGGAAGAGGCGAGAGCAAAATGAATAGGTAGCACTCAAAATAAGATGTGGTTTTGCATAAAATTTGAAGTATTTGTGATCCAATTTAGCTCACACAGTCGACATCTCAGAGCCGTGGTCCATGTTGGCACAGCATGTCGGCCGTATATAAATCCAACCCAAATAGAGTAGAAGGGGCTCTGAGTTTGCAACGGGCATCCATGTGCTGCTGCTGTTTGCATCTCAACGTTCGCTGCCTGGATTGACTTCCGTGCGGCATACAGTATGTTATTACCAATCTATATCTGATAATAAGCTGAGGGAGGACAAGGCCCATGAGGCCATGCACTTGTACAGTTGACCGGATGTATGTGATGCAATGGCCACCTGAAGTGAACTCTACCTCGCTCAGGCCAAGCTAGCTAGTTATGTGCACATGGCCTTTCCAGATGAGTGAATTTTTTTTCTCCAAAGCCGAGTGAATTTGAAGGCTCGTGTAAAACAAAGGATGGATGCCAACAAAACGACTTAACGATGCCATCATCAAAGATGGCTTGATTGATTACAGTCATCGGCACACACAAAAATGCCGGGCGAGCGATGGAAGCCATGGCATATCGTTCGACTTGTTCCCAACCATTAATTTCAACATTATATTGCAGCTAATTGTAACTGAACACACTCATATCGACGATCTGATGAATGCATGCAGGTGCAGGGATTAATCCAATAAGAGGAAGAGTAGTACATATGTAAGGGATCGATGGATGATCGATCAGTGGCAGATGGGGCACATCATGAGGCCGTTCTCGTTGCACTTGGCGCACCTCTCGACGTGGTCGCCGGCGAGCACCACCACCTTGCAGCTGCCGCCGCACTCCCAGCACGGCACGAAGCGGGCGCCGCCGCAGCCCATGCACCCGCGGCCGTCCTTGGCGGCGCAGGAGGCCAGGTCGCCGCGCGCCTTGGCCCAGCGCATCATCTCGCGCAGCTTCCCGGACTCGGAGAGCTTGACGCACTCCTCGGCGCCGCCCACGTAGCGGCCCATGACGAAGAGCCGCGGCGGCGGCGGCGCGGCCTCCTCGCCGGCCAGCAGCTCCCGCAGCTCGCGGAGGTACTCGCCGTGCAGCGAGACGTCGCGCTCGTCGACGGCGCCGATGCCCGCCGCCTCGGCGCAGGCCTCCACCAGCTCGCGCGCGCGCTCGCAGTCGTCGAACGTGCGGCGGACGCCGCGGAGCGTGGTGGTGTAGAGCACGACGCCGCCGCCGGAGGCGCCGGGCGGGCGGCGCTCGGGGCACCCCTCGAAGGGGTCCCTCCGCCGCCACTTGGTGGGCGTGGCGTCTTTGTTGTTCTCGCGGTCGCGCATCAAAAAGGGGTTGTCCTTCACCACGCGCCGCCCCGCCAGCTCCGGCGGCGGAGGCTTGGAAGAATTCTCATCCGCCGCTTGTTGGGCAGCTGCTAGCTCTTGTGACAAGAACTGCGTTTGCTCAGCTGCTGGTTTTTCTTCCGGTTGCTTCTTCTTCTTCTTCTTCTTCTTTTCCGTCTTCTTCTTCTTCGTCTTAGGAGGAGGACTTGGCTTGTCCTGCGGGGCCAGGGCGGGCTTCATGTCCTCCAGAGCCTTGCTCACCTCCGACCAAGACGCCGGAGCGAGCTCGTATCCCTCGAGTTTTTCCAGGAGCGGCAGCGGCACCACCGTGTTGGCCTTCTCATCCTCCTCCTCCTCCTCGTCTTCATCGTCGCCTTCTTCTTCATCGGTGGACTCTGCAGCAGCAGCAGCCTCATCGTCCTTGTTCTTGGCGATGAGCCAGGGCTCCTCGACGGCGCTGATGTCGAAGAGGGAGACGCTGGTGGCCGGCGGGCGGTAGACGTCGGCGGCCACGGGGACGTCCGCGGCGGCCTTGGAGCCGCAGCACCCCATGAGCGACCAGTTTGTGGCTGGCTTGCTTTGTGCCTGTGGATCGAGGAGCAAGCAAGGATTTGTGGAGGGAAGAGGCGCACACTTTTGAGTGGCTTGCCCTGCTTGCTTGTCAAGTTGTGATAAGACAACACTAATTAATTATTTGATGCTTGCTCGCGGGTCAACGTCCAAGATGGACTCCCGCGCTTTTGTCCTGCACCAGCCCTGTGCTTTTCTACTTACTGTGCACGCATGGACTGACTCCACTCAGGCAGCAAGCAGGTTCAAATATTTCTCCATCTCTACTGCTTATCTTGTTGGTTTTTATAGGTCCACTCCACAAAATCCATTTGGCTCCTCTTGCTTTCAAGCCCATCATTCATTCAGAGCCACTTGTATTTTACATGCATCTTTTTTTCTTGCCGCAACATTTTTGCAGCGTATAACTCTACAACTGAGACTGTTGTATTCTATCTAGCATCAATATATAACGAAAAGCACAAGATGAGCATGGCGAAATTTCTCATACATAACTGTTACTTAGAAGCTTTCCGATTCCAAGCATACACTCCGCAAGTTGCATGGAGTGATGGAGAGACATGGAAACTTTTGCATGGAGAGCAAAGAAAAAGAAGAATGCTGAGCACTACGGGAGTAGGAAGTTATGCATTTTTTTTCTTTCTTTTTTTTGTGAAACACAGTACAGACGCAGACAAACGCACACCCTCTATATATCTCTACTACTTAATAACGCAGACAAACACAGTACAGATGCAGGTATTACCTTGCTTTGTGTTACCATTCGAGTTGTTCTCCTAAGTCATGATGCCAGTGTGCCTTTTTTCCCCATGTTTTTAGATCCATCTAACCAATAATATCTGATCTGACATCGTGTACGTGCTCAGATCTCCGTCTTTTATTTGTTGACCAGAGAACTCATAACGACTAATTACTTCGAGTTTGTTGTTTCTTTGATAGTAGTTTTATCTGTGTGCAGCAAGGAAGAGGTGGGAGTCATTGAAGGAAAAGTTGGTAATTCTTCTCTTTCAAGCGTATGTGTGAGTTGGAAGAATTGGTAGTTTCATAAACACATATTGTACTCGGCTGTGTTGGTCTAGAAAACATAAGACTTTGATTTAATTATTTTTTTCGAGGAACGTGAATGCAAATGATGGCTCTGCTAAGTCAAGATGGATCATTCTTCGACGTGCTTTAGCAACAGCCCGAGACAATGATCATCTATGTAAGCATTCATGCTTATATGGCTCTTGCATATGGGTTTATGATGTTCAATAAGAGAGAATTACACCATATGGATTGTTTCCCTCTTATTTACGGTTGATACATTATTTATTTTTAATTTGCTCTTGATGTTTCTCTTTAGCAAGGTGGATTTTTTCACTCAGTTATATTGAATGATTTACACCATATGGATGTTCACTTATCTTCGTTTTTGTGATTGTCTCATAATTATTTGACAGACCATCTCTATATCCATGATTCTGTCATATAATATATTTTTTTAATATTTAGATTTACCCAGTGTGTTGTCTTGTGAAAAATATTTCGCTCCACGTAGCTAGATACATAGTTGTAACAACCCATGGCCAAAATGTCATTATTTGTCTTTTAAAAAATTTGTAACATTACTTTCAAAATCTCAGATAAGATTGAATGTCATCAGAATCGATTTGTGCTGTTGGAATTAAAAGTGTCGTGGCACGATTGAACGGCGAAATCGGCAGATATTTGGTTCGGTAGTTACGCTTTCCTTTGGCAAAGATCAATCAAGAGGGACATACGATTTGTACTGGTTGAGGCCTCCCGAAGGATAATAGCCTTACGTCGAGTGTGTTCTTGTATTGCCGTATAGGCGAGATGTGTTGTTGTGCGTTCCCCTTCCCTCGTGGAGAGGTGTCGTTACTTTTATAGGTGGGTCTTGACCCCTTTACAAGTTAGGGTTGGAGCATATCTAGGTAACTTCCGATCTGTAGTAATAGATACGGAGTCTATCTCTAGGATCTTTTCCGTGTATTACAAGTCTTCGATAATTCATAAATAATCTTTGGAATATCTGAAAATCGGGGTTCCGACAAAAAGGCAAAAGCTTGATTTTGTTAGGTGTTATGGGTTCCTTATCGTTCTCGCCTAACAATTGGAATAAGTGATGGTCCAAGCAATATGCTGTCCAAACCAGGGTTGAACAATGCGACTATTAATTTGCCAATGCTGCTGGTAGAGATGCAGTATATTTGAGTAAAGGGTAACCCATGCTCCATCAAATATTTTTCTAGGAAAACATTGTCAACAAAACAAAAGTGTTAGTTGATTATACTTGTTTTGATGTATAATAGGTACTTAATTTTACATCCCTCTCTGTTGTAAGATTGTCACGTATAGCAACGCTACTAGTATGAACACACGCACGCAACCTCTACTAGCCCTATGAGCGAATTCATAAGAAGCCAAGTTGAACCTGGGTGGGTGGGTTGGTTGCACCACAAAATAAGAAGCCAAGCAGCTGAGCTGCAGTTATGCGTTACTAGCAAAACTTGCATAGTTCCCCAGTAAGGAAGGAGGCCACGCCATGATATAGGGAATGAGATAACAACGAAAGCCGTAGAAACTCCTCGGAAACAACTCGTGTAGCTCCATTGTCTCTAAGCACAAGGACAGGAACATCTTTGGTGTGCCCAAGTATGCAAAGCCATTTATGATATTGAAAATTTCAAGTCGCTGGTTCATGTTTTCATTCTGGTTCTGGTACCGGACGGTGCTGCCCGGAATCCATCTCTTGTCACCGGCTTGATAGATGATTACACGGACGGCCAACCCATTGGCACAAACAATCCAAGGAGCGCCATCCGTGGTTCCACCAACAACGATGCGTTCATGCGGATGAATCAAGTGAGTTGGGAGCTCCAAAACAGAGAAGTCCATCGTCTCAGTGCGTAGCATCAGCACGTGCGTCGCGTTGCTCCTGACTGCCCAGACTAACCAGCATATGAAGCTATCGTCGACCTGTATCCCATGGCAAAGCAACGGGCAGTGTTCATCATCATCATCGTCGTCGTCGTCGGCGGCGGCGGCGGCATCAACTACTGGGAAGATCTCTACCCATGGGTGAAAGTACCAATCCCGGGTGCTTAACGAGAAGACCGCTGCGCGCACCCTGGATTTGGATTGGTCGCGAAAAAGGCAGACGATCTGGAATGTGGCATCCTCCGATGATGAAGAAGAATTAAGCAGCTGCAGGAGGTGCGCATCGAGGAGCCTACCAGTTTCTTCTTCTGTAGGGGGGGTATTGTTGTTGTTGGGCAGAGCAACGTAGACATCAGAAGGCCGCGACAAGGGGTTGACGACGGCGAGCATGGTGGCGTCCCGGTTCACGAGGACGAGATACCCTTCGCGGTAGCCAGTGATACGCCAGCCGTGCAGGTGTACGTCGGGATCCAAGAGGAAATCGCCGGCACGGCGGATGGCCGCTAGCACGTCCCTGTCCCGGTGGTACAAGCAGGGGTAGAAGACAGGGACAGGGCAATGCTCCATGCAAGTGAACACGCCGAGGAGGGGGGGTTCCCGGTGGAGCTCGCGGAAGCGGCGGCGGAAGGACGGGGAGGAGGCCACCGCGCTGCGCCACGCCCGGCACGTCAGGGCGGCGCGGATGAGCGTCGCCAGGGAGGGGAGCCGGAGCAAGATCTCCAGCAGGAGGTCCTCGCCGAGGGCCTCCACAGTGGTGCTGCAAGGCGATGATGAACACATACTTATTTTTCTTTTTTTGAGGGAAAAAGGCGATGATGAACACATACCTATTTTTCTTTTTTCGAGGGAAAAAGGCGATGAACACATATTTGCAGCGGCGTGAATCAGTCGAGATCTGTCCCGCAACAGCCGTTAATATGAGGGACGTAAACCACATCTGGATCGGCCACGTCCTCTTATTTCCTTCTTTTTTCTCTGGCAGACCCATCGTGATCCTTTCCATATCTCGCTTCCAAATCTTCTATACTTCTGCAATGGCAGATTATACTTCGTTGCTTGGGGAAGACTACAGGCAGATTTTCTGCAATGGCAGTCTAACGGTTAGAATCTTTCCGAGTTACAAGCACACACTCCACATATATGAGATCAAATTCTGGTACTACTCATAATGTGCTCAACATCCCCATTGGGTAAGCATTTGCGGGAAGGATTTTCAAACAACCTAGAAAGATCCAACAGAGGATTTTTAATCTCTACTCAGCCTAATTAAACTCTTCAAAGGGATGATGCATATACATTCAGTCACTGCCAACACATTTACATAAACTCCACCAACCAGTTGCTTCAGATCAAAATATGCTTTGCCCAGAAGAAAGGATGCATCGCCTTCGGAGAACTGAAATATCCTCATGCGCTAAATGATTCACTTATAATAAACGCTTGAATAAGACTTCGGGCTGCATGCATCTGGTCTGGTGCGCCAGATATTAGAACAGGAGTGTCCATTGCATCAGCCATAGGTTCAGCTACTGTTATCTTAGCCTCTGAAAACTGCACACAGAATTAAGTTACGTCAGGCATGCATACCACGGTTGTTAACTGGACAAAAAAACACTGGTCGATTACAAACCTCACGAATTCTATCCAAACAACCTCCATCTTCCCCACAGAGAGCAGGAATAACTAATCTTGGAACCAAGACCTCTGCAGTTAAGTTTGGCATCATAGATAACTGACCAGGACTGCTGGGACAATGTCTCAGGTTAAAACACAAAATTGTCCAGTGTTGGTTAATCAAGGGAGAAAACAAAATAGATGTGAGACAAGAAACAAACCCAGCAAATCCACCATGTCCTCTATGTGCCGCTCCTGGGACATCAGGTATTGACATCGGATCACCAACATCGTGCATGCCCTATAGAAGTTGACCACAATGCACAAGGAGAAATATATGTAACTTACAGAATGCAGGAGCACAATGTATTGTGACATCTATTGATTTTGCTACACAAGTAGTGACTACCATAGATTATGATACCTTCATGGACCAAGGAGCAGAGACCCCATCCAATGGCCGTCCAATGAAATCTTTGTGAAACATAGATGGAGGTTCCTGACTACCCATGTATGGACCAAACTGAGAATCTAACAAACCAAAAGGTGGTCGCACATTAGGACCAGCTGCAGGCATTCTGTCCCGGAAAAGATGGTTACGAAGCCTAGCCGTTATCTGCATTAGAGCTTCTTGAATAGCTTCACAGTCCCCGCTTATCTAAAAAAAATACCAATTCCAAAAAAATAAACAGAATGAAAGGTAGAGTAGATAGAGGCAAAGATGTAAGCCAACAGAAAAACTGAAATCGTATCATGATGAAGACAGATCTTGACACATTCGTTCAACAATTAGCTTGAGTATATAGCTGAATACAACAAAGGCAGACCTGAATAACTTCATCGTTTT